>JAANYP010002881.1:184631-357131 GCA_020465985.1 Centrapalus pauciflorus
AATTGGAGGAGTCTGATTTTGAAGAAGAGGAAGTTCCTCAACTAGTGACAAGGCAACGGGCCAAACGTCACAGGTTCATGCAAGGATCATCTTCAGCTCCTGAAGATCAACCAGAAATTCCACAACATCAAGAACCTCAAACCACCAGTCCACCACCACCACCACCACCTCAGGATGAACCGTATATACCATCACCGTTCATTCCTACTCCTATACAGTCCATTCCATCTATCTCGACCACATACTCTGACAACCAAAGGTTTCTGCAGCTTAAAGCTCGAGTTGACTTCCAGAATGTCCAAATCTTAAGCCTAACAAAGGCGATCGGAGAAATTCAGACTCATAATGCAAATCTTGATAAAGAAAATGCCGATTTGAAGAAGATTGTGGAGCAAGTCCAGGAAGAGAACGTAGAATTGAAAACTTTTGTTTGCGATCAGGCAGCTGAGATAAGGTCGATGCGCTCCCTAATTGAGCAGTTAATGAAAAATTTACAGGCTCAGGGGGAGACATCGTGCCGAGATCAAGAGGTGCAGAGAAGAGATGATAATGAAGGCGATGATCCCGGTGCGAATAAAGAGATTGAGTCTGTAGATTTTCCTGCAGCTCAAGTTACACAAATTCAGGGGGAGCCAAGTACAGAAGGAGAAGTAGGAGGTTCTGGAAAAGAAGCAGGTTCCTCGAGGGTTCTGGACAGTGACATGATTGATGCACTGAAGGACATAGAGGAAGAGCTTATGGATTTTGACAATGAAGAAGAAGAGTTAGAAGAAGGAGAATTTATTCCAGAGGAGGTTGTGGACTGGAAATCAGACGATGAAGTTTTGGATGATGAAGACGATCAAGTCAATGAGGTTATTGTCGATTCACAACCTGTCACGGAGCTATATGAAGGACAAAATCATAATGTGATTGACATTGACTATATCAAGATAGCCTCGGTCGAGGACAAAGAACTTGAAGAGGCCGAGAAGGAGCCATCTAGAACTGACTTGATAAATCTTTGGTTCAAGAAAGAGGAAAAGAAAGATCGTTTGAAGATGAAGAAGAAAATGAGAGTTCCAGGTGCTGGAAATTTCTCAGGAGGCATTATAAGCTGGTTCTTTGACAAAGAACTGCAGCTATTTATCTTGAAAAGAAGAGATGGACTACAATACTTGAGGCGAACACTAAAAGCATTTAACTCATTGCCCAAGATTGAAGTAAAGGAGCTTGCATGGAAAGAGTTAATTAATATAGGTGAAGACCAGTACGCTGAAGTCGTGGCTAGAATCATAAGGAAAGAAGGAAGATCAGGAAAGTTCGAGCAACTCAAGCCAAGGACCGGAAAGAGGGTCGAGGATCAGTCGAGATTAGATCCTCATACAGGTAGGCCATGGGCCAGGATGGAATACAAACCTGTGAGGTGTCTAAAGAAAGTTCCAATGAAATCAATGCCACAGAACGTTTTGAGCAACATGAAATGGTGGTACCTCGAGATTGACACTGCTGAAGCCATCATGGATGATCAAGACGAGCAGGTCATTTTGAAGGTATATGATCCACTGCATTTGATAAACCTATCAAAGGACGACCTGAAGAAGCTTCATGATCAGCCTATCTTCTTTACTGAACCATGGAGATCTGAAGCCAGGAAGTTCCAAAAGGTAGTTAAAGTTTGTATAGATGCTGGATTATATGCAGGTAGTAGTATATATAGCTCTAGTACTTAAAATTTGATGTAATGTAAATAATTAGAAGCTATCGTCAAGGGGGAGTCTGTTGGTACACCCTGTGTGACGATAGCAGTCTAATCGATCTGCATTATAGTTTAAGTAATATTCTGAGTATTAACAAGTGTTTTGATATATATGTTTAATATGTGTTTGTCTATTATTGATTGTGTGTTGGAACTTGATGTAACATATTACAAGAAGTTCAAACATAAAGGTCAAAGATTAACTCAAGCATAAGTAAAACATAAGTTTCATCACTTAAGAGTTTAAGTGTTTTTGGGTAGATTCGAATTACTTAAGGGAATACATTCGAATCTGAGATAGATTCGAATGAGACCTTAGATTCGAATGGGCTAGATTCGAGGATGTCAATATGGACAGACTCGAATGGGCCTTGGGCCAGATTCGAGCTTGGCCCACAACAGACTCGAATCAGGGTCTATAATTAGGGATAGACTCGAATAATTAGAGGACTTTTTGCAGAATTCGTGAGGAATTAAGCAAGAGGCGATCTCGAGTTTATCAGCTAGGTGAGTGCCGTTTCGGAGAGAATTAGTTCGTAGGATCGTTCGTGTGTCGTTCGCTCAGCGTCTAATAGTCTCCGTGTTCCGTTGGTTGAGAGTTGTCCGTCTAACCGTCAACGAGGATTCCGCACTCGTTCACGGATCCGCGTCTAGATAGATCTTGCAGTCGTAGACCTTACAAGATTTCATTGTTATATATTTATATGTTCTTTTTTGTATTTTGTATGTTTCCATCTATTTATTTCATTAGGTTAATATATTTTGATTTCATTATACCTTTTTAAAGAAAATATATAAACTTAGAATTTAATTCGTTTGGATTTAGATATTTGTTACATTATTATTTCGGTGTAACTTTAATATTCTATTTGTTTTGATTCAAATATTTTGTTACATTAAAACATTTAAGTCAAAACAAATAATTAGGTTTATATAGTTTTCTTGTAACAAACTTAAATCGTATTAACCTAACAAAAAAATTTAAAATCAAAATAAAAAAATGCTAAGTTTATATTTTTTCTTAAATTTATAATTAATTTGAATCGTATTAATGTAACAATATAATCATATTAAAAATAATAAATGAAGTGTAAGATAAACTAAAATTTATTTAAACCGTAACATATTAGTATAATAAAATATTAAATTTTTTTTGTTAGGTTAATACGTTTTAAGTAGGTTATAACTTTCGAATAAAATAAATAAAAATATCATTTCATTTGTTATGACATAAATATTTTATTATATTAATATGTTTTGGTTTAATTATAATTTACAAGAAACTATATAAATCTAACATTTTTATTTGTTTTGATTCAAATGTTTTAATGTAACAAAATATTTAAATCAAAACAAATAGAATATTAAGTTTAAACCAAAATAATAATGTAACAAATATCTAAATCCAAATTAATTAAATCCTAAGTTTATATATTTTTCTTAAAAACTAAAAAGGTATAGTGAAATCAAAATATATTAATGTAATGAAATAAATAGATGGAAACATAAAAAACTATATAAAAATTATAATAATAAAATATAATATAAATAAAATTTTAATAAATAAACTAAATACGTAATAGAAACGTAACATAAATTTATTAAATAGATAAAAATATAACTTTAATAAAAAATAAATACATTTTAAGTAGTAATAATAATAATATTAATAAATTAATCAAATCACCATTTATTAAAATAAGATTTAAAATTTAAAACAATAAAATTAATGAAAAGAAAGGGACCAAAATTGTTATTAAGAAGAAGGGTATAATTGTCATTTAGGAAAATAAATGAAACAGAGGGACCATTTCTGCAACTAAACTATGCAAATAATGACCGTTTATGTAAAATTGAAACCACAGGGACCGAATCCAAAATTTTATGCAAACCACAGGGATCATTTTTGTAATTTACTCAATAAATTAATTACAAAAATAGTTTTTTGATATTTTTAAAATTAGTTAATAATTATAAATTAGATATTTGGATATATTAGTGAGTTTTAAAGGTTTGTAAGGATATATATGTAATAAGGAAATTTATAAGAATATATATGTAATAATGGAAGTTTATAAGGATTGGTTTTACGTTTTCACGGTAACTTTCAGGCCCGGTGATATTGGGGGTAAAATGGGTCCCAAATGTCCAATAAGTCACAACACAAATCTAACATTGCAGACTCGTTCGAACTTGACTGCTCCTCCGGCTGGCGCAGAGGCACCCTCGTCCACCTCGCTGGAAAATGTAGTGTCGCCGCCGATTAAGCTCTTGTAGTAGTCGTTGTTGAATACAATCAGAGATTGGACATCAAGTGGTGCCAGATTGTTGTCGCAGGAGCCAGTGGCGCTTGGGCAGTTGCTCCGCCTTAATGCACCGAAAAAAGCATCCAATTTGTTGGTCTCGTAGATTCTTACTCTGAAACTGGCGCACATTGCCTGCCCAATCGTGTGAGATCCTGTTTTTAATTCCAAATAAAAGTTAATCAAAAAAGGCTTTTTTTAAAAAATCTGCCAGAAACAAAGAAACTTAAAATGCTCGGGTCGGTCAGGTTAGGGGTGAGCTCGGTGCCGGTTCGGGTTTGGGAAATGGTACCCGTCGCTCACCCCTAGGTCAGGTTAATCTAACAAAAGCTGTCGATATATTTTTATTATTTACTTATGTTTTATAAACAAGTAATATATTCGATGCAGGGCCGACCCAAAATTTTTTTTTTCTCTGATGCCTAGACTAATACTAGTAGTTTACTTGTTTTCCTAATTGTTTTATTGTGATATTTACATGGTTGTTTCTTTTAATATTTAACTGTTATATATACATAGAAGGCCATTTATAAGTTTTTTGCTATGGGCCCCAGAAACTATAGGAACGGCCCTGGTAACTTTTGAAGTTGAAGTTGGATTGTCAGAATTTCACAACAACGGGCGATGACAAATTGACATACGACCGACTAAGGGTAACTTTTGTAATAATCTCTAGGGGTGTTCAAAAATATCTGAATCCGAGCATCCGAAACAAAAATCCGAAAATCCGATCCGAAACTATCCGAAATTTCGGATATCCGATTTTCGGATATAAATTCCAGATTTTCGGATATTCGGATAATCCGATATCCGAAAATCCAAAAAAAAATTTAAATTTTTTTATATCTTTAGTATTGATTATTTACATAATATTAAGTGTTTATTATTATTCTAATGTATATTTTGAGTTTTATCTTAGTATTATAGATTTATTAACTAATATTTTTATATTTTTTTAGTCGTTTTGAGTAAAATATTTCGGATACATTTAGTTTTTTTTATATATTTATTTGTAATATCTATTTGGATATATGAATTTGTATTTTAGATGTTTAAATATTGGGAAATTTTCACAAAAAACATCAAACTACAAGTTTTTTTCGATTAAGTCCCTCAATCAATTTTTTTGTTTGATAAGTCCCTTAACTAAATAAAAATCACGAATTTGGTGTTTTTTTCAAGAAAAGTTACCGGTAACCTGTTAAGCGGGTTGCAATTGCTAACGTGGATTTTATAAATCTATGATTTTTTCGATTAAGTCCCCCAACTAAATAAGTTTGTCTTATAAATCCATTAACTAAATTATTTTGTCTTATAAATCCCTCAACTAATTTTTTGCCACATAAATCCCTTATCTTGATGAAACTCGTGTTATTTGTTGTTTTTTTTAATTTAAGTGATTGTTAATTGACACTCACGTAACACATATGTGGATGCAAAAAAAAATAAAACAAAATGATAAATCAAAACGATCATTTTTATTATTTAAAGGTTAGTCGGGATGAACTAGTTAAATTTATTTAAAAATTGTGGTCTAGACAAACATAGGATCGAAATAATCATCATTTATGTTATTATATCAAACCAACTTATATTATCCGGAATAACGGACTTTTAACAAAATTTATTATTTTCAAACAACCATCGTCGTTTTAAAAAAATATTGTTTTCAAACCAATTTATTTTGGTCTAGACAAACATGGCATGCTCTGTCATCGTATTAAACATCGTCGTTTTTAAAAGTTTAGAAAAATTCGTTTTATTTTATCAAAAAGTTGAAAGGTTTAATTAGTTCGGGGACTTATAAAGGAAAAAAAATAAAAAGGGGACTTAATCGAAAACTTATTATACTTTGATGGTTTTTGCAAAATAGGTTTAAGCATGTTAACGTGTTATAACAGGTTAACTGACCAATTTAAAAGGTTAAGCAGTTTGGGGACTTATCAGAAATAAAAAATGAAATGAGGACTTAATCGAAAAAATTTTATACTTTGATGGTTTTTTGCATAATTTTCCCTTAAATATTTGATTAAAACATTAAAAATATGAATTTTCGGATACTCGGATAATCCGATATCCGAATCCGAAATTTCGGATAGCAAAATTCACTATCCAAAATTTCGGATATCCGAAAATTGTTTTGAACACCCCTAATAATCTTCTTTTAGTCTTTTACTGATTAATGATTTTATGATTTACAATTAATCAATTATTATTTCATTTATTTGAGATTGGACTTTGTTATTACCCTGGATAAAGGCTAGACTATTGGATTTGAACCTAATTATTTTTTATAGTTTCAACTTTCAACATAAATATATTTTGCATTTATCATCAATATACAATAAGTTTAGAAGTTGATTATTAGCCTTTGCGAGCCAAGATATTCATCAGACACCAGGTCACATAACTTCTATTGTCATTTTGTTTATTATATTCTTACTTTATGAATTATGGCTCCTAAAGTTAGAAAATATGAATATGGATATGAAATACGTAAAAAAAAAAAGGATCGAAGAACTCGTTAGACCTCAAAGTGGAGCTTTAGATTAAGTCTTTTCTAAAAAAGCCACAAGTTTTTCTTCCTGATGAAAATATTGATGCAGGGCCGGTCCTATAATTTTTTAAGCCCGGGCATATACTAAAAGGGGGCCCTATATATATATAAACAATATTCGTATAAAAAATTACAATTAAATAATATTGATTTTCTTGCACATTGTCAATGTCATGTCTTTAAAAACTTCACAATATGTCATCGTGTAATGGTTTTATGGTGCTTATCTGAATTTTTCCTCAATCCAAAAACCGCAAAAGAAAATTATTATTAACATCGTATGATTATAAATTGGGTAAAAATTACATACAATATTAAATTATATATTTATTAGTAAATTGAAAAAAAGAAATTTAAATTTTAAATGATTCATAATATAAATAGTAACATATGTTAAAAAAGATAACATCTCAAGAAATAAATACATATCTAATTAGTATTTTTAATAATCGTATAATAAATAACATAAACCACGTGATAAACAAAAATAAAAGAAAATCAAACTCATTGAAAAACAAAAGTGTGAATATTGAATTTGATGGATTGTATATTGATATAAAGCAAATAGACGATATTTATATATGAAAATCCAAGTGATAGTGATGAGATATAAAAAAAATAAAAAAAAATGAATACAATGGGAATCGAAGCCTTTCCATTAGAGTTCCAAGGTGAGATGACTACCAACTGAACCAACACAATGTCTGTGATTTTTTCCCCGCATAACACATATAACCTAATACTGAACTGCTGGACTATATTAACATATTAAATTTTTTTGAGCCCCTTAGAGTGATTGGGCCCTGGGCGGTGGCCCAGGTGGACCAGGCCCAGGGCCGGCCCTGTATTGATGATACAGATTTTAATGATGTTACTACTAACGATCCTAATGTTAATCTTGATCATATATTATTGACAAAAAATATGTTGATGATACTAATGTTGATAATATTGATGCTGATGATGACATGATGCATGCCAATATTGATGACAAAGGTGGTGATGATATTGATGTTCAAAACACATGTGTTGATGGTAGTAGTATTGATAAGATTAATGTAGATCATAGTTACTTTTTGGATGCTAATGTTGATAATCCTAAAATTGATATTGATCTATTTGATCCAAGAAATTGACATGTATTAATTTCCGAAATGATTAAAGGGTTAGCAACCAAATGTACAAAAAGAGATGTGTTAATTGAAAAAAGTTCAAAAGATAAATTTTCTAGACGATTTCCTGCAGCATTTATACTAGAATTTTACCAAATAATGAAAAATGTGATAGAGAATGATTAGTATATTTGAAAGAGCTTAACAAAGTATTTTGTTTTTGTCGTAGAATATTTAGAAAAAGGCTTTGAAAGAGACAATTAGCTAACGAAAATTTTGCGGATTGGGCACATCTTAGCACAGACTCAAAGAACAGAAATTAGTTTAAAACATATAACAAATATGTCTACTTGGTTTGACATGCGTCAAAGATTAAAAAAAAAAAACAAAACGATTGACAAAGTGATGCAAGAAAATTTTGAAAATGAGAGGGATCATTAGAAAAAAGTGCAAGTTAGAATTATTAATTTCTTTCTAAACAAAATTTAGCTTTTTGTGGAAAATAATGAGAATTTATACTAAAATAGCAACAGAATTTTGTTGGGTTTGATTGAAATGTTGGAAGAGTTTGATCCGATTGTCGAAGAATATGTGCTTCGCATCACGAGCGATGAAATTCATATTCATTATCTAAGTCATACCATCTAAAATAAGTTAATACTTTTACTTGGTCGTGCTATTAAATCCCAAATCATTAATAAGATTAATTAAGCAATCAAAAATACTTTTTTAATACTTGATTATACCACTGATACTAGTTATCATGAACGTCTTTATAACATTAAGATATGTAAGTGTTTCCTCCACATGTGTTAGTACATGATAATCATTTTTAGGATTTTTGAATGTTGATGATACCACAAGACAATGACTTTTTAATGTTACACAAGAAGAATTGAAATCTCTTGATCTTGATATTGATGATACGCGTGGTCAAGGTTATGACAACGGATCAAATATGAAAGGGAAACATCAAAGAGTACAAAAGACATTTGGATATATGAATTGTCCGCAACTCGTTGAAAGATAAGGTGAAAGGATTAACCCTTAAATAATTGTCCGCAACTCGTTGAGAGAGTCGTGTTGATAGTGTAAAAGCCATTAGATTTCAACTTATAGATTTAAGAGAAACTTTACTTCAAGTTGCTGAAAATGATAATGATCCTAAAATAAAAACTGAAGCAAATTCTTTAGCAACAAATGAACTTGATGAGTTTAAGTTTTTATTGGCTTAGTAATTTGGTATGAGATATGATATTAGCAACAATAAATTTAGTTAGTAAAAAGTTAAAAGCCAAGAATATGCTTATTGATGTTGCTATTATAGAAGTGAAAGGATTAATTTTCGTTTTTGAGAAATTTAGAGACACAGGTTATACTAATGCAATTGAAGTTACTAAATGGATTGCCATTGAAATAGAGATCGATCCTGTGTTTCATATAAAACGAGTAACTCGTAGGAAGAAACAATTGATGAGAATTCAAGTAATCAAAATGCTTCATTTTAATCATTTAGAGTCGATTATTTCTTATATATTGTTGATCAAACAATTGCTTCTTTAAAAACTAGATTTGAACAATACCAAGAGTATGAAAATATTTTTGGTTTCTTATTTAAATCTCATAATTTGATGTTCATTGATGATAATACTCTTAAGTCATGTTGTTGTCATCTTGAATATGCACTTGGAAATAATGGATGATCTGATATTGATGCAAATGATCTTTACATAGAGTTAATCTTATTTAACAAATTTTTGCCTAATGAAAAAATGGGACCTATGGATATCTTAAGGTTTTCGAAATAAATCAATTGTTTTCCTAATGCAATTATTGCTTACAGAGTATTGTTGACTATTCCTGTAACTGTTGCTTCTACAGAAAAAAAGTTTCTTAAAATTAAAATTGTTGAAGTCGTACGTGCATCTACAATGTTACAAGAGAGACTTAATGGATTAACATTGATCGCTATCGAAAACAATCTATTGGAGACTATCAATTACAAATATTTCGATCAACAATTTTGCTTCAAAGAATGCTAGGCGAATGTTATTATACAAGGGATAAATAACATGTACTACATTTTTCAATCATTATTTTAATCTTTTGGATGCTTATATATAAACCTTTTTATTGTATTTATTGTAAGGTCTACGACTGCAAGATCTATCTAGACGCGGATCCGTGAACGAGTGCGGAATCCTCGTTGACGGTTAGACGGACAACTCTCAACCAACGGAACACGGAGACTATTAGACGCTGAACGAACGACACACGAACGATCCTACGAACTAATTCTCTCCGAAACGGCACTCACCTAGCTGATAAACTCGAGATCGCCTTAAGCTTAATTCCTCACGAATTCTGATAAAAGTCCTCTAATTATTCGAGTCTATCCCTAATTATAGACCCTGATTCGAGTCTGTTGTGGGCCAAGCTCGAATCTGGCCCAAAGCCCATTCGAGTCTGTCCATATTGACAGTCTCGAATCTAGCCCATTCGAATCTAAGGTCTCATTCGAATCTATCTCAGATTCGAATGTATTCCCTTAAGTAATTCGAATCTAGCCAAAATACTTAAACTCTTAAGTGATAAAACTTTTGATATTACCTTATGATTGATTTTATCTTTGAACTTTATGTTTGAACTTCTTGTAATACGTTACATCAAGTTCAAACATACAAACACTAATAAGCATCAATCATATATAATATATTTATAGCAAACACATGCTAAATCACAATGTAAGACCACTTAGACTGCTATCGTCACACGGGATGTACCAACATTTATAAACTTTTGTATATATTAAAAAAAAATTTTAAGAGCCACTTTTATGATTATGGCATATGGCCTCCAAAATTTATAAATTGTTGTTATGTTTAATTTTAGTTTTTTACAATGTGTCCATTTAACTGTTTGGTCCGTTAGGTTAAAATTGTCACCCCTAATACATAGGTTCCATATGAATAAAAAGCTAACATGATTTTTACGTTTTAGCGGTTTAATTTTTTTTTTTTGTGTTATTTTTTACCAATAAATTCTTAAAGTTATTTATTTATTTGTGATTTTTAATTTTCTTCTTTTTCTTTCGCATTTTTTTTTCAAATCATAGGACTATTCGAAAAATAAAGTTGAAAACATCTTAGTTTTTTGTGGATAAATTCAAGGTTGATTATGAAAAAAAAATCAGAACCAAAACAACAATATGATAAATTCAAGGTTGATTATGAAAAAAAAATCAGAATTAAAACAATAATATGAGGTGACGTCGTTCACGGAATGTAATTCTCAAAGGAATTGAAATTTCAATTTTAGTTATTAATATGGTTGATGGTGAGTGTAGAAGATAATTTTTAGTATTAGTTAGGGATCTGGATTGAAATTATCTAATTCATGTGTGTGTTAATTTAATTTATGTATGAGTTGGGAGAACGTTCACGTGATGAAATTTTATTTGCTTCAAAGAATGCTAAACAAATTTCATTATTCAAGTGATAAATAACATGTACTACGTTTTTCAATCATTATTTTAATCTTTTGGATGCTTATATATTGAATTTTTCTTTTTTTTTTTTGAGAGCCTATTTTATGATTATGACGTAATTATGTTAAAATATAAACCTCCTTAATTAAGGTGTTTGACATTGTAGATGTTCAAAGCATCCTCTTGCAATTAATAAATTAATCGAATGTATAAAATATAAAATATAAAATTTACATTTTTTTTTGAACAGCAAAGAGAAACGAGCTAGGAGCTACGGCATTGTCATCACCCCAAAAACCCGAAATCCCAATATTATTAAGAAAGCAATTAGCAAGATGCTAGCAAACAAGAAGCAGAAATTACAACGAAGATAAAGGAAAAGAGCACCATAAAGACCAAACCAAAAACTTACAATCAGCCCTAAATTTTAACCACGAAAGCAAGCTAGCAAGAAAATAATCTTTAATCATCGATGCCGACCATCTCACTCCATTGAAGATCAAATTGTTCCTTGCCTTCCAAATGAACCATACAATTCCTCCAATTGCACTTTCTAAGAACTTTCTGCACCTCGCAGATTTACCTTGATCCAAAATCAACTTCAAGAAGACGTCCAAATTTTGATGCTCGGAAACAGAAATATTACACCAAGAGAGGAACCATCTCCAAATCTCATTACTTAAAGAACACCGATAGAATAGATGATCCTCAGATTCAAGTTCCGAGAAACAAAAAGGGCAACATAATGCCGGAAGACTAATACCCCTGGAGGAAAGATTGCTCCGAGTAGGAAGTCTTCTAAGCATCAATTTCCAGACGAAGCAATTAATGCTAGGCGGTAACCAATTATTCCAGAAAGCCTTATTAGTTTCTCCAACATAAAGGGAACTGTCAATTAGAGATATGAGAGATTTTACAGAAAAAACCCCCAAGGAGTCTCCTTCCCATTTCCAACCATCATTCCCAGATGATAATTTAACATCCCCAATGAAATTTTCTAAGTCAGTAACCAAGCAGCCTAGCCCCTCTACTGCCATATCAGTTAGGTTTGGCAAAAAAACCCATACCCGACGGGGAACCTGTAACTCGACCCCGATTTGACCGGGGAATCCCCGAGTTGACCGAGGATGGGGATGGGGATGGGGAATCCCCGATTTAAAATAATGGGGATGAGACGGGGATGGGAGACACTTTAATCCCCGACCCCGAACCCGGTTATAAATTATGTTTTAATATAGATTATTATATATATTTAACTTTACAATGTAAATTATTCATTACATTTTATATAATATATTAAATAGCATTGTATATGACTTTTCTATAGTTTAAAATACTATTATTTTTCATTATATTGGTTTTATAAATCTTTTGCATCCATTTCTTTATTTTAGTTTTATTATAACTTATAAATTATATATTGTAAATACCTCAAATATGATTCAATTAAGTTGTTTTAAAGTTTATTTACATATAATTTTCAATTGAATTACTATTTATAGTTTAAACTTAAATAATCTTTAGGAATTTGAAAAACCCGATTCCCCGACGGGGATCCCCGATCCCCGATCGGGACGGGGATGGGGATAGAAACTCATTCCCCGACGGGGTTGGGGGAGAGTATTATGAAGCGGGGATGGGGATGGGAACTGAGATCCCCACCCCGCCCCGCCCCGCCCCATTGCCATCCCTAATATCAGTACTCCAGTTCCACAAGAAAATCACCTCTCCTCTATGGTTGTGAACCACCCTCGATTGAATTGAGCACTCTTTGTTTAATTCGTACTCAAAAAGATCCGGAAAAAGACTGCAGAGAGGGGCGAAACCCCACCATTATGCGACCGACTTCTACATGAAATTTTGTATCGGATGCATGTACAATAATTTTTTTGGCCTTATTTTTATGTATATTAACAAGGGTTAACTGCGTCAAAAGGTAACATACTGTCACATTTTTTTCAATTATGGGTACCATATTAGATTTTTTTTCTAATTAAGGTGACATACTTTCCAATCAAGTCAATCAAGATAACCATATCGGATTGAAAGGTAAAAATTACTGACGTGACAATTTTTTTGTCCAAACATAATTTTTTTTACAGAAATGATAGTTTAATTGTTATATTATATGCACTATTATGTGCAATTTAAAATGATTTTTTGATAATACCTTGCTATTTTTTTGCAAATTTAAAAATAATTTATCAATATTAGAAATTAAAAAACCTGATGACCGGATACAAAGCTGTCATGTCAGTAATTTTTACCTTTTAATCCGATATGGTTACTTTTATGGACTTGATTTGGAAAGTATGTTATTTCAAATAGAAAATTTTTTAGTATCTTACCCAAATTGAAAATGACAATATATTAACTTTCGACGTAATTAACCCTATTAATAAAACTGTTTACATTAATTAGTTATAAACCATATTACACGTATCACGTATGGTTGAATAAGACATATGATTATATTTTTGTTGACTAGAATAATTAATACAATAGGAAAACAAAATTTGTGTTCACAACGATAGAAATTGACTTTCATATATGACAATAAAAATGACAAATTACTCAGAATGATAACATAAAATTTAAATTTTAACAATAAATGTAACATAAATTTTTTTTTTTTTCGAAATAATTATAAAGTTCAGTTTCCAACAAAGGGTAAGTGTACCGGAAACTAATTTTTTAAATGTCCTAAAATGATACCGGAAATGAGCAGAATAAAATGATACAAGATCCAAGTGAAGAAGCCAGAGAGATGATGCTAGCCATGATGGCTGAGCAGAATAAAATGATACAAGATCAGTTTCGGGCTCGATTAACTACTCACTAATCATGCTAATAACAATAAAATAAACGAAATCTATAACTAAACAAAACCATTTCAGTAAGTTTAAGGAAAGATTGTACCAGAACCGTAGCTAAAGATGATGAACTAGGTGAAGAAATCGTAACCGAATGCTTGAATCATCAAGGAAAACCGAATGCTTGAGCTAATCTAACCCTAACTATGCTTGAAAATCGAAAACCCTACTTACACCTACTAATCGCACCTTAAAGTGTGTGAAAATTTCGGCTATACAAAGATAAAAACGAAGATTACCCTAATTTGGTCGTTGCTCTCTTTTTATATATCTGACGTGTCGTGGTCACGACAAGATGTCGTGATCACGACCCTGGGTCGTGGTCATGATCCCAGGTCGTGGTCATGACGTGTCAGATTTCAGCAAAATGCAATGTGGCTTCAGAGGAGATCGGCTAAGCCCGTAGATTCGTCGTTTTCACTTCATTTTCCATCCTTTTGGCAACATGGCGGCTTCAAACCTACGAAATATAAAATATGAAGCAAATCAGTACCATTTCTATATAAATTGAAGAAAAAACCGCCAGAATGTAAGGCAAAATGATACGAAAAATATATACAAAAGATGTAATGTCACACACACATAAATCTTTTGAGATTTAATGAATAAAAGAAAGATTTTAATAAGATTAATGACCATATAATCAAGATATGGGATTTTGAGATTAAAGGCCAACGAACGAACACTGAATATATTATTCAGATGATAACAACTAATAAATATCAGGAATGAAATGATTAACAGATTGAGCAACAAGCAAAGTGGCAAGCATTTCTAAAGTCTGATATAAGTCTGATAGTGGTTCTAATCCACTACAGATTGTGAGCGACAGAGCCAGAGCCAGAAAGTGCAAATAACCAGTAACTGTGAGTTGTAGATTTTACTTTAACTGCAAATTATGTGAATTGAGACTTTTGTTACATGATCCTGATTTTATTGGCAATCTGATCTTATTGAGCATATTGATAACTGCCATGATTACTATAAATTGTTGAGCCGATCATTTTTTCTTGTAGCTTCTATTCTTTGACGAGTCATTTGATTGTTAAGCTTAACACCACCACTATTGCTCAGTGTTGGGTTAATGTTAGGCTTATGATGTGCTGATTTACGTGATGAAAGCACAGAGGGTAGCTAGAGCTGAGCATTCTGATGATACCCATATAGCAATTACTGGTAGCTAGCCCAGTACGTGGCTGATCCCCACTAATGATGCGTGTGTATGGAGTTATCATCATCCGAGCATTCCTATGAATTTGTCTAAAAGTCTCAAGAGCAACAACAGTTTTATAACTGGGAGCTGAGCAAAGTCGCGCATCAAAAGAGCATTAATTGGCCAATGTCCCTTCGAGATTGAGCTGTGCATGAGCCTAGTGCAGTGCATAAGCAATAGAGCTGAGCCGTGCATGAGCCGAGTGCAGTGCCTGTGCTTCCGCATTCATAATTGCATGTTAAATGTGAAATTCTACATTCTCACTAAGCAAATAAGCTTACCCCGTTGTTGCATTAGTTTTCAGGTAAAGACAAAGGATTGGCTGGACCTAGTTCATAGGTCAGGACTCTGAAAGAGCTTGAAGTGCCTTAGAACACCTTGGTACTTGATTGATAATAGAGCTTTGGATTCGGGGCTAGTTTACATTTGTGCTTTGATGTAATAGTCTAGAAGTCTGCACCATATCACTTAAATTTGTCTCTGTTTCTAATTAACTTTAATTCCGCACTGTTAATTTTATCTTAGTTTCATGATTGATATTGCGTTGCTACTGGGCCTAGACTTAAGACCTTTGAGAAATCTTGGGTCTCACATAATCGTTGTTAAATTCGTTGGTAATGCCAATTAGCAACGAATATCGGCCGATTAGCAACGTTTTTTGGTCGTTGGTAATGGCACTTTTTCAGGTAGTGGCATACATCGTTCATTCTTATGTTATCCGATATATATTTATCTATATATGGATGTTACACATGATAAGAAAGGGTGTGTTTGGTTTGCAGAATAAAATTTGAAAACTAGATTTTAAACCAGTGTGTTTGATGAAACTACGGATTATACAAAGAAAGGAATTAACAGTTTATTTATACATCATTAACATCTTCTACCCCTCCCTATCAACCCTATCAATCAATTAAATTAAAATCTGAATTCCAATTACTTTAAATTTTATTTCATCAGCCAAATGACTCCTAATAATTTTAAGCTTTTAGAGGCTCATATATCCACTCTCCAATTAATTGACAACATTTTAAAACCTTTGAATTTTGCTATATAATTGAAGCAAGGAGGATTTCTTCAAGTTGAAGATCATTGCATATGTTCCAATTCTTCCATATTACACAAATTGTCATAAATAAAAACTGCCCCTAAACATAGAAGTTGGAGCAGAGAAAACACATTATTCTTTTCCAGCCCCAAGTCTTTTTTTTTGTGAAACCAAAGAAATGCAAAAAGAGTTGGATCATTCAGCAACTGAAAACTTTAGACCAAGACGACAAGAAACCATCACACGAAGGTTCATGTTGTGCAGTGAAGTAAATTTTTTGTCCTAACTTTTAATTTCAAAACCATCAGAAATCAGTCTATGGCTAACAAGATATGATTTTTCCGGCCAACTCACTTGAGGTTTGTTATTTATTATTTTGGGTTTATATTAGAAAAAACTATCATGACGTTACAATATTACCAGTTTGGTCTATTATATTTTAACATTATAACTCTTATGTTAATTTTTATTATTGAAATTGTAAAATGCGTTGCCAGTAACCTGTTGTTAAGGTTAAACAAATGACATCATGTTTTAGTTTAAAGATTATATCAAAGAAAACCATTAAGTTTTCAGTTTATTATTAATTTGGTCACTGTGACGTTATTTTCGTATTGAATCCATTATACAATTCATGTGTTTAAGAAATTAGTTATATCAAATTTTAATAAACATTTTAATATTTTCAATTTTAAAATGGAGGAAAATTTCTTAGGGACCAAACTGAAAAAAAATACAAAAACATGATAGTTTTTTTCAACATAAAATTAAACTAAAATGTGACATCTAAGGAATAGCGAAACTAGGAGTTCGAGCAACAAAGAAATAATGTCACAAGTGTTAAAGGAGCGGCATGCATGGACATAAACGTGGAGGGGGGGGGGTGAAAGTTATCGGTTGTTGCATCAACTTCAAACACACAATCACAAGTATACAAAAAGCTAGGTTGATGCAATGTTTGTTCATGCTAATGCAATGTTAGCTCATGTTGTTGCACAACAAAATAGACAAGTTGTTCTCTTTAACACCTTAAGAGCTGTAAATATTAACGCTTCCGACTTTAAACCGATCGATCCTAATTTTGCTAATTTGAATGTAGAGGAAGAATAAGATGAGGAAGACGATTACAATATATGTTTGATACATTTTTGTTTTGAATTATAAGTGTTGATTTGTACGTAATGATTAATGAAGGATGTTTTATGTGTGATTATGAAATTATGGAAAAACATAGGTTGAAAACCCAATAGGGGTGGATCAAACCGCAAAAAACTACTAATTTTGAGACACTTTTGCAATGACATTCTTGTATCGAAAGATTTTAAATTAGAGATATTTTGACCTGTAGCGATGACTTTTGTCGTCGCAAAAAGTCATATCCCTGTGGTCTGTATATTACGAATTTGTGTTGTCAACCTTGAGAAGAATGTCATGTTGTAATTAACTCATGTACTTTATGTAATTCTATCATTTTACTAGTTTTAAATAAAACTTTACCATTAAAAAAACCTTATCACGACAGTAGATCGTGAAAGTGAAAATAGACATACGAGTTATATAATTTCGTATGCATGGTTTATATCGTATTGTTAAGATTCCTTATGTCATCAAGGTGCTGGCCATTGATCGACCTCACTTTTGATGGATGAATTTTGAGTTTGTCCTCTTTCTATTTGGCCT
Source organism: Centrapalus pauciflorus (assembly GCA_020465985.1). Classification (NCBI taxonomy): domain Eukaryota; kingdom Viridiplantae; phylum Streptophyta; class Magnoliopsida; order Asterales; family Asteraceae; genus Centrapalus; species Centrapalus pauciflorus. Next base: position 202,643 of record JAANYP010002881.1, read on the forward strand.
TTCAATTTGGTGTTGTTGTTTGGCCTCTCTTTGTGTGATGTAATATTTATGTTCTCTAGCCTCTCGCTAGATTTGTTAAATTTATTTGTTGCTCCAAAAAAAAGAAACTTAAGTCGTTTATGAAGGTCCTAAGGTAATCATTGATGGATTAATCCCGATCAAATATTAAATTAGTATGTTAATTATGTAAAGTATGTAAAGTATGATGTATGGTATGTAAATTATAGTAAGTAGAAGGACCTATTTAGTATTTAGGAATACTTGAAGGGTTGCACCTTTTCATAAAGGTTGTGACTTTTCATGAAAGGGTACCACGAAGAGTTGCGACTATTCAACGCACCCTTTAGATTATTATATATAGGTCCTAATGTAATCATTTGTAAGTGTGATTTCATAAAGATTGTTAATAAAGATTATATTTTGTAAGTAAATCCTGTGTATTTGAGTGTAAGAATCCCAACAATTGGTATCAGAGCGAAGGTTATTTCGATTCTCATCATATACCGTAAGGAACAGGAAGAGTACGCAACAGTCTTAGAAATTCACCAGGACGATTGTTTTTCAGAAACATCGCCAGTAAGAGTAAGCAATTGATACGGGGCGGCCGAACACAGAGTTCTACCACCAAACCGACATCGAAGCCAAAATCAGAAGTAAGAATTCTGTTTTTCAAAAATTTTGGACAGAATTGGAAGAGAGCAGTAAGTTCATCACACCAGTAAGTTGGTCATCATTTTTTATCATCACAGTAAGTCAGATTCGAGTCCAGCAAGTAAGAACGTCACAGTAAGAAAATCCCACATAGAACCGACACAAACAAACAAGCAGTAAGCCCCTACGCAAATTATTGCAACAGAGATATAGCAAACCCTAGAAATCAGTCAAAGGGGATATACCAGTACATATAAGCCTCATATCGAAAGCAATAGAAGCCAAAATCAGAAAGTCAAAACCTGATTTTGAAGAAGCCAACCGCAGAAACCCCACGGTCAGAAGTCATCAACCATCAACCGAACCACCAGTTGCCACCACCAGAACCACCGAATGCCGCCATCATTAGAGGCAACGTTTAGGGTTCCAGAAGTCGAACCAACGCAACCAACCGTCGTCTACCACCACCAGAAACCGCCAATCGCTACCATAGAATCCATAACCAGCGATTGAAACATAGGCGTCGATTAGGAATAAGGCAACAGAAAGGGTGTTGCACCAATTCAAAGGGAGAAAGCAGAAAATCGTAGCACCGGTACACAAAAAGAAAGCATCGGTTCAAAGTAAGCACACTGGTTAGGAAGAAACGCATCGCATCGATTCACAAAAGAGGGTAACACAGGTTGAGAGAAGTAGTATCGTTTGAAAGAAAGAGGAGGAAAACCAGAAAAGCTTCAACGTTTCAACAAGGCAGTAAGAGGCCCAGAAGGATTTAGATAGAAGGAGCCCAAAGAAATAAAGTAAGAGGAAGAAGCCCAAACACAAAGAGTGAGCCCAAACAGTTTTAAAAGAAGGAGCCCATCAGGTTTCATCTTTTAATTTACATATCTTTTAATTTTATTATTATTATTATTATTTTAGACAATAAATTTTTAATTTATTTAAGATAATAGATTAAAATTTTAATATTAGTCTGTTACAATTTTTCGTTAAAAAACGTAGAATTGTTGAATTGTTTAAAATAATAATTGTGGTTAGTATAAAATAATAATAATAAGTAAGTAAGCAAGAAAGTAAAAAACCAAGGAGTTACAAAAATCCGTGTAACACCAAATTTGGAGTAAGTTTAGTACGAGTACGTTAGACAACCGTGACCGACCAGTTTGTCTAGAACCCGAAACTTAGTGTTGGAAGAAACCTTAGTGTTTCTAAGTAAGTAAGAATACAACCTAGTTTCATAGTAAGTAAGTAAGAGAAAAACCTTAGAGTTTTTCAAGAAATCCTAGTGTTTCCAAGTAAGTAAAGAAAAAATCATAGTGTTTTTTCAAGAAACCGTAGCATTTCTCAATAAGAAGTAAGAGAAAACCACCGTGTTTTCAGAAACCTAGCGTTTCCCAGTAAGAAGTAAGAGAAAACCATCGTGTTTTCAGAGACCTAGCATTTCCCAGTAAGTAAGAGAAAAACCGTTGTGTTATTCAGAAACCCTAGAGTTTCCCCAGTAAGCAAGTACGTGAAAATCATAGTATTTTCAGAAACCTTCGTGTTTCACAGTAAGAGAAACCATCGTGTTTCAAAGCAAGTAAGAAACTGATCATACGATCAGAAGTACGAAAGTAAGAAGTAAGGTTGGTCACATTCAGTGATCACAAAAAAGTAAGTAAGTAAGCATTAAAATCTTAAATTTCAAAACTATGGCAAAAGGAGAAGCATCTACACAAATACGTGAGCAAAATGTAACACTTCAATGCCCGAAACTAGATGAAACAAATTATACTACCTGGGCAATCATAATGGAGACAATATTAAAGGCATATGATCTTTGGGAAACACATGATGCCACAGAAGATATAGATAAAAGAAAGATGCACACAACAAAAGCAATGATACTAACAACTTTGCCACAAGATATTTTAATGCAAGTTTCACAGTATGCAAGTGCGAAAGAAGTATGGGAGTCTATCAAAGTATGATACATGGGAGAAAACCGAGTTCAACAAGCACGCCTACAAACTTTAAGGAGCGAATTGGAAGCTTTAAAAATGAAGAATAACGAGACAGTGAGCAACTTTGCAGGAAGATTAGGAAGCATAAGAGGCAAGATCAAAAGTCTTGGTTCGAATCTTAAAGACTAAGTATACGTAAGAAAGCTACTGAACTCAGTCCCAAAGAAGTTTCTAACGATCGTAGCATCAACTGAACAATACTCGGATGTTAAAAGCATGTCATTTGAAGAAGCAACTGGAAGAATAATAACTTTTGAAAAACGCCTCAAAAGTCAAGATGAACCACAAGAATATCACCAAGGAAACCTTCTAATGGCAACTACAAGAGTTCAACACCATGAAAAAGGTCGAGGAAGAAACTTCAATAAAGAAAGAAAAGAACGTGAAAGAGGTACGAATCAGGAACGAAGCAAGAACAGAATGAGATGTTATGAATGTGGAGAATTTGGTCATTTTGCATATGAATGTTCAAAATGGAAAGAGAAAGACAAGAAGCAAGAAGCACATCTCGTCTATCTAAGCGAAGACGAACCTACATTGCTGTAAGACAAGATGATCGTGATTAAGGGGGTGAATGATGGATTAATCCCGATCAAATGTTCAATTAGTATGTTAATTATGTAAAGTATGTAAAGTATGATGTATGGTAGGTAAATTATAGTAAGTAGAAGGACCTATTTAGTATTTAGGAGTACTTGAAGGGTTGCCCCTTTTCATAAAGGTTGTGACTTTTCATGAAAGGGTACCACGAAGAGTTGCGACTATTCAACGCACCCTTTAGATTATTATATATAGGTCCTAATGTAATCATTTGTAAGTGTGATTTCATAAAGATTGTTAACAAAGATTATATTTTGTAAGTAAATCATGTGTATTTGAGTGTAAGAATCCCAACAATCATCGTCTGATATGACTGATGAATTAATCTCGATCATCACAAAAAAAAAATAAGTATTTATACCAGTATGTTACTCAATTATGTAATAGTTTAAAGTATGTTGTATAAATATGTAATTAAGAATAATATATGGATTAAATTGCAAATAGACATAGTATGAAGGATTACGATGGTTCATAGAACATTGTGACTTTTCCGAAAAGACATCAACGAACAATCACAACCGTTCGTAGGCACCTTTTCGTCTAGTATAAATAGAAATCCAAGTCAAAGGATTTTCAGTGTGTAAGTTCCATAGATTATGATACAATTTCAGTTTGATATACATTTTTTCAACAATTGGTATCAGAGCTTAGGTTTAATCAAACCGGAAGTCCTATCATTTACCAAATATAATCTAAGGAATTCACTAGAAGGAATTGAAACTTTTAGAACCATCGTCATTTGCAAGAATCGGTGAGTGAAATCACCATTGACGCACAGGGCGGCCAAACACAGACGTGTTCTACCACCAAACCAGCATCAAAACTCTAAAGGGAATCGAAGGCAACAGTTTTCATAGTAGAAACCAATCAGTAAGCAAATTTATCATCATTATAAAGGGAAATCAAAGCCCAAATCGACTGCATATACATAATTAGATATCAGAAACATACCAATAGGAATTGATACACATAGAAAGAACCATTGCTTTGTATTTAAGACCAGGGCACCGACACAAAACCGTTGCATCGATTGAAAAGAACCGTTTCAAGAAAAAAAATCATTGCGTCGTTTAGGAACAAACACGTCGAATAGAAGAAGGAACAAGCATCACATCGTTTGAAGAAGGGGTCGCCAAAATTAAAAAAAAATCATTTTAAAAAAATTAGGTTTGCAAAATTCCAAAGAGACCCTTATGGACCTTTATATTTAAATTTAAACCCTTGAGTTCAATTTTTGAAAAGGTGAGAAGGAAGTAAGTAAGAAAAAAATATATATAAAAAAACAACAAGTAAGAATTTAAGAAAATTGAGGAGTTGCAACAGACCGGGCAACACTCAGACGGAGTAAATTCGGTACGAGTACGAATTAGACAACTGTGACCGGCCGATTGTCTAAAAAAAGGAAAACTAGTGTTGTAAGAAACATTTGCGTTTCTAAGTAAGTAAGAAACAACCCTAGTGTTTCAAAGTAAATAAGCAAAAGAAAAACCTTAGTGCTTTTCAGAAACCTTCTACACAAGTAAATAAGAGAAAATCGTAGTACTGGGAAAAATTACCAAGAATGGTAATATAAAATACAAAATTTGACAATAAAGATATTGTAAATTTTTTTTGCCAAGAAAGGTAATATAAAATTCTATTTTGGCCGAGAAAGAATATGAAATTTAAATTTTATTCCAAGAAAGATAATCAAATATAATTCTCTTACCAAAAATGGGATTATAAAATTAAAAATTTACCTTCTTAATTTGTCATCAATACCCTTTTTGGTCAAATTTGAATTTTATGTTATCTTTTATGGCTTAAGAAATTTTACATTACCTTTATTGACAATTTTTGAATTTTATATTACCTTTCTTGGTAATTGGTCCTATTCACTGCACGGAATAGTGAGGCCACCCGTTGGATGGTCATAACCAAACTCTTAATTTGATTGGCGTAGTGGTACTTGAATTGAAGGCTGGGATGACAAAAGGAGAGGAACCACAAATCGCTTCGTGTTTTGTTAATAAGATTATTATTTAATAATATATTGGGGGAATTGCTCAAAATAGCAATAAATTATTCCTTTTTTATTGTAAAAATCTTACAAATTTTGTCCAAAATAATGAAATTAACTATTGGTTTACTCCTATAGCATTTAACCGGTAAATAACAAGTATGTTGTTATTTCAAATAATATATTAAATGTTAAAAGATAAAACTAATTGCCACATGCAATAAGAAAATAAATAAAATGTAAGGTGTTGTTCTTTTACATAAGTGATAAGTGACTGATTACTGATTGCATTGCTGATTGATAATAGATTGTGTTGATTACTGAATACTAAATCAATAATTCTGTTATTTTTATGTTGAATCTGTATTCAATTTTTTCTAATAAAATACCAATCCATATTATTTCAAAAACCTTATGATTAGTTCAAAACACAGATACACCAGTTATATTTATAACCATATAAACACTACACATAAAATGTGCTTTATCATACAAACAAGAATAGATTTGAATAGTCGAGTTTGTAAAGAAATATAAACATGTATTTAAACTTTTTTTAACTTATAAGTAAGATAAAAATCTAAAAAATCAAAAATCTTTAACATATAAACATGTATTGTAACTTTTTTTAACATATAAACAAGAAAATATCGAAAACATCGATGATTTTTAACATATAAAGATGAATTTCAGATTTCTTTATCATATAAACAAGAACACTTTTGAATAATCAAGTTTTTTAAAAAAAATATAAAAATGTATTTAAGAAAAAAATTGAGATTTTAACATATATAAATAAATCTGAATAATCAACTTTCTTGAGCAATAATTGAAAGATTTTAAAGAAAACATTAACAATAAAAAGAGAAAAACATGGTACTGATAGAGTTTTGTGAGAGCAAGATGGGTGCCGATGGAGATGGGAGGCGAAGCCGGCAGCGGGGCTAGGGTTTGGCCGATTATGGAGTGAGGGTGACTGGTGAGCGGCGGTGGGGCTAGGGTTGCCTTATTCATCATGGGTAAAGCAAAACCCAGAAATCATCCCTACCCCATTGCCGTCATTCATCCACAACACCACCTACTGCCATCACCAGAAATCGCTCCACCCCTGAAAACGCAGCACCACCCACAAACCTCGCCGCCATCTCTGCTACAGCAGCCATAATCACTGTCACCTAACCACCGCCGTCGTTGGTATATATATATATATATATATATATATATATATATATATATATATATATATATATATATATATATATATATATACACACACACACACACATATATATATATATATATATATATATATATATATATATATATATACACATATATACATACATACATACATACATTCATTTCTGGTGAAGACACGTGTCGTCACCATGAATCGACAGGTGACAGTTATAGATTTTAAAAAGAATAAAGAAATTTAAATCAAATCTAATATATTCCACTTTTAAATTCAAATCAAATCAAATCTAACAAAATCTAATATTCTACTAACTTATTAATTAAATTTATCCAAATCTAATATAATCCACTTTTAAATTAAAATCAAACAAAATCTAATAATCTACTAACTTATTAATTATAAGATAATATAATAAAAGTTTAAAAAAATATATAAGAAATAATTACTCTTCATATATATTTAGAAATATACAAAATTAATAGGTCATAATAAATAATAATATCACCTTATATACTTTTGTTTAAAAAAAATAATATTTATATCTTTATCTTTTTTTTTGTTAGAGTAAAGGACATTTTTGGTCCTTGTGGTTTGATGGTTTACCCGGATTCAGTCCTTTAACCATAATAAGGTCAAATTTCATCCCTATTTTGCTAATTTTGTGCCCTTTTAGTCCCTCGTCCGTTAAACTTAACGACACAACCGTTAAATTTGTAAGAATGACATTTTTACCCTTTTCATTGAGACGTTTTTAGTCCCTATGGTTTTATTAGTTACCCATTTATAGTCCAATATTTATTTTATATTAGTTTATCTTTATAATTATATAATTTATAGATTTACTTAATTTATTATAAACACACTTATTTTATTTATAAATATACTTATATTTTAATATTTTATTTACATTTACTATTGTTCGTATTTTATTTTAAAATTTAACTTTTTTCTTTAATTTAAATATATATTTCTTTACTAATTTATTTAAAGTTCATCTTCTTTATTAATTTTAATTTTTATAATATTATTGTTGACATTTATATATGTAATTTTGTTAGTTGTGTTTAAGTAGATATAATATCGTCGATATTTTTCTTCTCCAAAGTCACTATTTCTTCATATATCTTCCAACCTAATCAATTATCGACACATAAATTATATACATATGTGAATATACTTGAAGAAATAATGACATTGGAAGGTACTTGAAAATATTATATATATATATATACACACACACACTTATTATCAACACATAAATTATATGCATATCTTAGGGGACGTTTGGTTCGCAAATTTTTTCTCTGAGATTTGTATTTTGTCAAAGGATTTACATTATGCAACATTTGCATTTGTCAGTATTTTGTCAATAATCTGCATTATCTTATAGAAAAAATTGTTAGTATGAAGAATGCAAGGTAACTGCGATTTTAAATCATAGGGGTGGGGGGCTGAGTTTTTAAATAACAAAGAAGGAAGAGATTCATGAAATACTGAGATTTTAAATCCTTACTGAAATCTACGAACCAAACACAGGATTTTAAATGCAAATACCACATTGGATTTAGGTTCCGACCTGTACATACTACATAGTTTGGTGACTTTGATTTAAATTATCTATTTTTATAAAAGCTTTAATTTTTAACGTGGGTGTTGATGTGTCTGGTTCTTGATTACAAATTGGTAGCACTCAACAGTTTCTCACTTCACTTGGATCTAATAATCAGTAGACGAATATGATGCAACTTCATTTATCACTGATGCAACTTCCTTCATTTATCGCCTACTCTACTTATGCTACTCCACCCCAACGCCACCGATCCATCGAGTGAACCAGATCAACAGAACTTAGGCACCCATCACCATGACGAGACCTCTAAAACCCTCATCAAGAAGAATTGCATTTCTTCATCTAATCTGCGCTGCAACCATTTTCTCTATCCTTGTTTTTGCTATCCAATCTTTTTTCTTGAAGATACTTGAAGAAATATACATATGTGAATATATTTATGTGTTGATAATTGATTAGGTTGGAAGATACTTGAAGAAATAGTGACTTTGGAAAGGAAAAATATGACGATATTATATTATATTTACTTAAACACAACTAACATAATTACATGTATAAATATCAACAATAATATTATAAAAATTAAAATTAATAAAGAAGATGAACTTTAAATAAATTAGTAAAGAAATATATATTTAAATTAAAATAAAAGTTAAATTTTAAATAAAATACGAACAATAGTAAATGTAAATAAAATATTAAAACATAACTATATTTATAAATAAAATAAGTGTATTTATAATGAATTAAGTATATCTATAAATAATATAATTATAAAGATAAAATAAAAAAAATAAATGTTGGACTATAAATGGGTAAATAATAAAACCATAGGGACTAAAAACGTCTCAATGAAAAGGGTAAAAATGTCATTATTACAACTTTAACGGTTGTGTCGTTAAGTTTAACGGACGAGGGACTAAAAGGGCACAAAATTAGCAAAATAGGGATGAAATTTGACCTTATTATGGTTAAAGGACTGAATCCGGGTAAACCATCAAACCACAAGGACCAAAAATGTCCTTTACTCTTTTTGTTATATTTTATATATATTAAAAATATCTGCGTAATACGCGGGTAATAAACTAGTATACAATATATATATATATATATATATATATATATATATATATATATATATAATCAGGTTCATCAGCGTACCTATGAGATTCCAGCGTACCCTAATGTGAATGATTATTCACATATATTTTTTTTGAATAAACATGTATAAGACAACATTATAAGACTTTTTTTCAAAAGGAGCAACATTATAATTCTTGTGAATGGTAAAAAAAGATTATGTGAATGGTCATTCACACCATTAATGACAATTCACATGGATGTCCATTCACATAAATATGCATTGAGCATTCACATAATTTTTAAGGACATAAAGTGTGAATGTATGTGAAATTCATATATCATGTGTATAACATTAATTTAAACATGGTTATGAGAAAAAAAATTAAAAAAAAAAGTTTTTTAAGGTTGGTACCTTCGGGTGCACTTGATTTCGAGAGATACTTTTTTGAACCTGACTATATATATATATATATGGGTGGGTTCAATGGAAAACCACTATGCACCTGAAAACTATAGAATTCTACGTATACCGTCCGATTGGGTGCGTTTCATGAAAAACGCGGTGACATGGTCGTAAATAAGGTGATGCATCACGCGGGGAATTTGATGTATTTGTGGTGGTGCAGTGCGGTTTTCACAAGTTTTCAGGTGCATAGTGGTTTTCCATTGAAACCCTATATATATATATATATATATATATATATATATATATATATATATAGGGTTGGAATCACATAAGAACCCTTCAATTCTGTGAGAACGTGATAACCCTCCAAAAATGCATAAATTTATACATCAAATGCACAAATTTAAAAATTAATTTTATAACTTAAAACCATTATTGGTTTTCAAAATTAATAAATATCATAATCTAACATTAAAATTACTTTTAAAATTTAAATTCATAAAATTTTACACTAAATGCACAAATTTGAACATTAAATGCACAAATTTTGTCAAATACACAAATTCGTACATAAAGTGAACAAATTTATCATGAGATACGTAAATGTTTATATAAAAATAAATTTATCAAATTTATGAATTTTAATATCAAATGCATAATTTTATACATTAAATGCACAAATTTTACAGTGGTTCTCACGTTCTCACGGAATTGAGGGTTCTTACCGGAACCTAACCCTATATATATATATATATATATATATATATATATATATTCAAAATTGTTCGCCTCTCTTATGCCTACGCTTTTAATGTATTTAACTCTAGTTCGAGCGTTCAATTTACTATCACTCAAACTGCTTGAAAGTTTTAGAGAAATTAGAAGATAGTAGTTAAATTTAATATAGTTGATCAAACCTGATTGTATAGATCAACTTATGGTTTATTAGTTTTTCTTATGTATCAATCCATTGTATTTTATAACTATTACTCGAAATACATTATATCTACAAGGTTTGCATTAATTTATATACAAAATCAACTTTAAAAACATAAAGAAAACATTATTGTCCTTTAGATACAATAAACGATTTAAAATTTTAAAGGATACAAATGACAAGTTTTAAGTTTAACATGATGATTATGATACATTAAGCTTTTCAATTCATTCATAAGTTATAAGTTATAAGGATACAAATGGTTATGATACAATTAAGCTCTTCATACGTACACAACAAATCTACAAACATATACATTGCACACTTGATAAACATTAACAAATCTATAAATACTTAATTATAAGACACAACAAATTTAAAAATATTTTAACAAATACTTTAAAAAATCCTAATTTTGATAAATCTAAAACTTTTATCCTAGAATTATATAATCAAACCTACATATAATTTTAACAAATCCATACATTTCTTATCTAATACACAACTTAACAAATTTACAAACATATACATTGCACACTTTTTATATGCTAAATTATATAAATACACAATAAAATCTATAAATAGTTCATAAACATTAACAAATCTACAAATACTTAAAAGATACAACAAATCTATAAATATTTTCAAATACTTAAAAAACCCTAATTTTGGTAAATATAAAACTTTTATCCTAAAATTATATAGCCAAACCCACAAATAATTTTAACAAATCCATACATTTCTTAAAAAGCATTATTCACAAACTTTTTTACACACACACACACACACACACACACACACACACACACACACACACACACACACACACACACACATATATATATATATATATATATATATATATATATATATATATGTATGTATGTATGTATGTATATATATGTATACATATGTATCTATACATATATGTACGTATACATATATACATATGTATCTATATGTATGTATACATATATACATATGTATACACACACACACAAGTCATGATACACAAATACACACTAATGTTATACAAAATACACAATATATATATACACTAACACAAAATACACATTAATATACACAATACACATTATAACACGTACTTCAGCAAAGAGATCGAGAGAGAGGGGTTTTGTGAGCAAGTCTGGAACGAGAGAGAGACAGAGGAGGTCGCCGCCGTGAGGTTTAAAGTCACTGGAGAGGAGGCCGCCGCTAGCGAGAGGGAGATCGCCGCTGGAAATCGCATAGAAGCTGGAAGGAGGAGGGGCGCGAAGTTGGGGAGAAGAGAGGGAGCAGATGGGGGAAAAGGGTTTTGCTTCCTGGTTTTATTTTCGGGACTATTAGCGGCGCCACAAATCCCATGTTTTTTATGTCGCCGCTAATTGTGTCGCCGCTAATTTCCATAATTCTTGTAGTACTAACATAGGTGAATCGTGAATAAAAATTTTAAACAAATCTTCTGTTTTTTTTCCCATACTAGCGTAAAGTCGAATAACCTGATTAATTTGTACAACCCCAAATCAAGGAAAACATTCATCAAAATATCCAATTTGAAACATTGATGCATCTACAAGTCTGGCATTCCACCAATCGAAACATTTATTCTATATCGTTTTGACCTTTAACTAATTCGATCACATGATCGATTACTAATGTGATCGATAGTTTCCTCTTCATTTCTACCTGGTCGGACTTACTTACACATGATTCACTGCTAATGCAACACTTTTCTTTCTTTAATTGAAAAAAATGACGAAACTAATCGTAAGATGCGCTTGAGCTAGAAATAAAAATATTGACTTTCCATGGTTCCTGGCCAATTCAAATATTAATTATTTGGATAATATATATTTTTTAATCAATAAATATAGTAATAGACCAATTTGGTTGATTTAAAAAGTACTATTGCAGCATCTCGAAGTGTTTATTGAAGCATTCAATACAAGTACTAAAACGCCATTTAGTGACAGACACGTATAGTGACAATAAATAAAGTGTCACTAAATTGTATTTCTAGTGTCATATAAAAAGATGAGTAGGTATAAACATACCTTTTACCTACACTTATAAAAATGAGTCGCTAAATATAAATGGAGTGACCAGCAGGAGCTTGTGTTTATACTTTACCCACACTTAATTAATTATATAATATGTGTAGGTAAAAATTTTAATTTTTAATTTTTAATTTTTAATTTTTTTTATATTAAAATTAAGAGTCAACTAGGTCATATGCTGTGAGTTACCTAAAACCCTAGTCAAATTCGTTTTTACCCCAAATGGTTCTCGGCGTCTGATCTCTTCTTATGCAAGGATACGAGCTGCTCTTCGCTGCTCAAATTCGATCTGCTTTTCGCTAAAACCCTAGTCAAATCATTATCCCCAAATGGTTCTCGGCTAAAACCTTAGTCAAATTCGATCTGCTCTTCGCTGGTTAGTTTTCTATGGTTGCTCTGTTCACATCACAAATACGACCTCAAGGTTATACGATACTTGCTTTACAGAATCATGGTTAATACTAACACCTGTTAATACGATCTCTTCTTATGCATCGGATTCTGGCTTCTTCGAAGGAAACAATAAGCTCAAGGTCATCTTCTTCTGCTGCCTCCTCTACTTATCACACAGGTATACTTCAGTCCAATATTGTTTGCCAATCATCACTCATTGTTTCACATTCTGTTCCTGAGTAAAAGGTTAGGCTTATTTGGGGGTTTTAGGCTTGATTTTGGGCTGATTTTGCTCTTTAATTGCTGCTTGCTGTCTTTTTCTGTTCTGTTCCAGCACCGAGAGATGAGACTTGGGCTTATTACGATACTTGCTTTACATAGAAAAATGTTTCACTCTTTATATTTTTCCATGGCCTTTTCTCCTTCTCCTTGTGGTGATCGAAATGTTTAGTATTTCTAATTAGCATAATCATGTCTCTTTGTAGCATATATATCGATGATAAAATTGTGGTTAGATTAAACAGAATTCAGTAATTACAAAAAAAAATCTGTTTTCATTTGGAGATGGAGTTGATAAAGATAGGTTCCCATCTCGTATAAACTTAAAAAAAGGAATTAATATTGATTTGAATACGTTTTTGTGAAACCACGAATCACTCTCTAGTCCACGGAAAGTAGGTTGTGTCATTACAGATTAAGGTGTTCACTTGGTGCATGGGGCTTTCATTAATTACCATCTAAGGTAAATCTACAAGGAATCAGGGGATAATGTGCAATTGTATATATTTCTCATCCAAAGAAGTGATGAGGAATATTACAACATAATCCACAAAATATAGGCCAAGAAAAGTTTTGTTCCTAGAGTAACTATTCTGCCCAATTCCGTATGCACCAACTCCTTACAATTAATTATATGTGGACACTAGACAGAAGCATTTATTTATTATACACCAATTTAACATCAAAAGGTATAGTAAGCTTGATTGTTTGTAAGAGCTATTGCAGATTTATTACCACGGCAGGTTTGATTATTCTTCAAGAATTCCCCTCATCCAAATAGCCTGTCAACCAGCAGAGGACACACACATGTTTTCGTCTCTGGAGTGGACAATGCTACCACCTTTTGTTTTTCGATTGCCATGAAATTACTCTGGAACCTGTATTAAAAAATGAACCCGTAATTAAATACTTTTACTATTATCAATATATACTTCCACCATAGTCACTGTCACATTTTTTAGATCACACATTTATAGAAACATGCTTTCTACCAAATCATTTGCAATTCAGGGGTTTCACTTCATGATGCATAACATAGGCAGAGCATTTCTTAATAGTGGTGCTTAACTTGTTGATTCATTTCTTAAAGATGAGTTCTTCATATTCTTGTGTGAAACAGAATTTCATATGTATGTGCATAGTTATAGATGCATGTGCAGAATTCTTTATGTGTGTGCGTGATACAGATCGAATTTGAAGCATAAAACCTTTGACTGCCTCTTGCATGCAGAACTGTGTTTGTGTGTGTTGTGCATCCAGATTAGGTTCAGGTTTGTATGTTATTTTCAGAATTGTGTTTGTTAGTTGTTATTTTTATACAAAGTCATAGTTCAATCTTTTTTTTACAGTTCAATGTTTTCATCAACTTTCAGTCTTAGTTCATTTGCTACTTGTTGAGACGTCTTTTGTGCACCTTAGCAAATTTAGCATCTTTGCAACTGAAATTGGACACTTTTTATAGGTGCAGTTATTGAGAAAATTATATATAATTAAGGATTCTAATGTTTTTTTTCGCTTAATGCAGGTGTACCCAAAAAAGTTCGGGGTCATACAAAAAAGAAAAATATATGGAATTTAGAATCTAATGAGCGGATTCAAGTCACGTTTGATGAGACTTGGCAACCAATTGGTCATGAAGGAAATGAATTTACTCGCTTTCTTGGGACGCTAATTGTAACATCCCGTTTTTGAGATAGTTACGTGTAATTATTTTAGTGGATATTCATATAATTATATTTGTGTTGGACCAATGAGATCCCGAGTAGTGGATTGATACGTGTCGGGTTTGCGAGTTACGTGTCTCCGGGTTATAAATTTAGTGGATTAAGTGTATATTTGGGTTCGTGGAATTAAGTGGGTTAAGTGGATATTAATTGTGAAATTGGGGTATCGGGTTTGGGTTATGGGGTCGGAACCCGCTTAAAATAGAAACCGTATATATGGAGCGTCCTTATCCTTTCCTTCTTCCCCCTTTCAAATCCAGAAAGGTGTGTGTGTGTGAATTGTGTGTTTGTGAGCTGATAAGCAAGGATCAAAGACTTGGCTGCTGAAATTGAATCCATCATCTTCTTCCTTGTGATTTGGAGCTTGAAGAGGTAAGGTTTCATGGTTTTTGGGTACTAAAATTCGCATGTGTGATGCTGTTATTTTGTGGGTTTGAATTTGGGAAGTGTAAGGTTGGTTTTGTATATGTTTTGTGGAGTATGTGGTACTGAAAATCGAGTTGGGGGTGTAATTCCCCTGGTTTCCGCCATGAACGACGAGCAGGGAAGCTGGAGCAGCAGCGAGCGCGGCCGCGATGGGGGGCGGCGCGACCGCGATGCGGGCAGGCGGGCGCGGGGGAGTTCGGCAGCTGGGTGCGGACGCGATCGGGTGCTGCTAGGTCGGGTCAGCGGGCACGTTTGGGATGGTTTGGGGGTTCCGTTGGGGTTTATTTGGGTATTTGGGTTCCGTTAGGTTTGTTTTGGGTCAGGTATATTGTGAGTCGGGTTCTGATCGGATTTTCGGGATTCTCGATTGGGAATTATTTGTATCGGGCTCCGTTTGAGATGTTGAGTCGTATTTCGTTGGGTTTCCGGGATATTGTTGATATTGTTTTTGGGTCGGGTTTTCATCGGGATTTTGGGATTCTGTTGAGAGTGTTTTGAGTCCGAGCTAATTGAGTTCATTATGATTTGGTTATATGTGACAGTTAAAATAGAGATTAACAATCAAGATCTGTGTGATTTCAGGGACGAGTCAGCGAGCCGAGCCGAGTCAGAAATTCCGAGATTAGTGGATTGACCAGGTGAGTACCCGAGTTCTTTTTAAACCCGGAATCATTTTTGCGAGTCATAGCTGTGTAGCTGTTAGTGTATGTGTATATTGTGCAATGTGTATGAGACAGGGACGCAAGCCACAGGTATGATTCTATTCTTACATATGTGATATATGTGCATGAGATGAGATCCAGTCTGGGGTCCGTGATGAGTTCCATACGGACGGTGATTCGCGATGGGTTATCGCGCGGGTTGACTGTCCCTAACAGTCCTTGGGGCGTGTATACACGGCAGGGCCTGTAGCCGGTTCGCGCCCGTGCTACAGGGTTGTGGCTAACCACCGCGGCCGCGGTCGTTAGCTGGGGAAGGGTCCCCCTTTTTGTGATTCCGTGCAGGGCTTGGGATCTCATGCTTGTGTTCATACCTGTATTGAGATGTTGATTGCCAGGGACAGAGATTGAGCTTGTGTTGTGTGTATGTGCTACGTGTATGCATGTTATGTGTTACTGTGCAGAGTCTAACCCTCGAGTATTCACGAGCTTTCGAGCTTATGTATTCGAGTCTTCCATGTTCAGGATATCAGTGACAGGATTAGCAGCCGGGTTTGATTAGCTGGGACCGGGAGCTATCTGGGAAGCTTTGCGTTAATTTTATGTAATGATCTGGTCTGCACAGGCTATGTTAGCGCTTTTGGGCTTAGGTGATTTAGCGGATAATATGTGCTTATAATGTTATTGTGAAAGTTTTAAATTAATAGTGATTCTGAGTTATCCTATGAGTTATGTGCTATAGAGTTATTGCGTTATTGCCACCTGTGTATTGTATTGACGTGGCATTTCAGGGTTCGGGCAGGGTGTTACAGCATGGTATCGGAGCTTGTGGTTTGAAGTCTGAATATCATTAGTGGATGCTTAACTTAAACCTTGTTTCGATCCGTGGGGGATCTATTGCGATTGATTTTAGTGGAGTTAACTAACCTGGCTTAGTGTATAACGCTGGGTGATTTATTAGTGGTTCTCAATAGTTTCATTTTGTGCAGATAGTTATGGCAGATCAGGGCGAGGGGTCCGGCGCGGGTAAGCCGACAGGGGACGAGTTCGTTCGCAAGTCAGAGCTTCTGGGGGTGCTGACAGAGTTTTATAGACAGCAGAGAGAGCAGGAGCGAGAACAGGGTCAGGGCATGGGACCACGTGCTGGGGGTGGTCCGGATTCAGGTACGGGTGCTTCTTCATCTACGTCGCGGCGTGGGGGTTCGTTTAAGGATTTCATGACTGGGAATCCGCCAGAGTTTAGAGGCGGGGGTGAGCCAGGGATGGCTATGGCATGGGAGCGCGAGGTAGAGGCTGCTTTTCGAGTTGCTCACGTGGAGCCGAGAGATATGGTGGGGTATGCAGCTTATTTGTTGAAAGGATGAGCATCTCAGTGGTGGAAATCTATTGAGTCAGCGATGACATCTTCTGCGGCTTATGCGATGACATGGGATCAGTTTAGAGCTGTGTTCGAGCTGCAGTATATTCCCAGAGACGAGAGACGAGAGATGGAGCGTCGGTTTTTGCATTTGCAGCAGGGTGAGATGACAGTGCAGCAGTATGTGGACCAGTTTAATGAGTATTCGCAGTTTGCCACCCATCACATCGCCACCGAGCAGCGAAAGGTCGATGCATTTATCGATGGACTGCGAGCCGATATTAGAGAGTTCGTTGGGATGCATGAGACGCCTACGTTTGCCAGAGCGTTAGAGATGGCCCGCATCAGAGAACGAGAGATAGCCAAGCAGAGGGAGGACCCATCCTTTCAACGCAGGCGTGTGAGGACTCCCGAGCAGTCCTCGAGAGACCGGAGGCATTCAAGAGATGATTCCAGGGAGCGGCGTTCGGGTCAGAGTTCGAGAGACAGACGAGACAGAGATGGAGACAGAGACAGGGACGGGGAACAGAGGTCGAGTGGATCGAGACGGAGCCAACGATCGGATAGTCAGAGTCAGAGGCAGAGTTCGAGATATACAGGGCAGAGCCAGAGCAGCGTAGGGCAGAGGCCTCGAGATGGGGGCGATAGGGGAGACAGTTCGGTTGGAGATCGGGAGTGCCCGAGATGCCACCGTCGCCATACTGGGCCGTGTGTGCCTCGGTGTTATCGATGCGGTCAGCATGGGCATGCTGCCGCCACGTGTACAGTCCCAGAGCCGTTATGCTTTCGTTGTGGGAGGCCGGGACATAGAGTGCGAGACTGTCCAGAGTCGGGACCAGTGATGCAGGGTGTGAGTTCCAGTGGGGCCAGAGCGGAACCGTCGTCATCCGGTCGTCGTGATACTGGGGTGCGGGGTCGAGTCTCTCAGGCGATTGCAGAGGAAGCCAGAGATGCTACTGATATGGTTTCGGGTATGTTTTCTGAGCTTGCTTTGAGTGTGTGTCAGTTGTGGGGCGGGTCATTGGGTTATGTCTGTGATAAGTGTATGTGTCCTGTTGTGTGTGACTGCTTCGTTGTGTATGTGTTTATGTGGTTCAGTGACAGAGGTGTGGAAGGGTTGTGTATAGGTTATATGAGATTGTTATATCTGGATATGTGTGTGAGAGCGAGATATATTGTGATAAGATGGGTTATCAGGGTTCTGGGATTGGGCATTGTGCTATGTTAGTGGATTAATCTTATTGGGTTGTGTGAGCTATATGAGTAATCATTGTGAACGTGTTTGTGATGTGCTAGTGGATTATCATGTTGATAGTGGATTCAAATTTGTGTGTGCTATCCATATCTATGATACTGCGTATTATGAGATGTGTTTATCTGTTTTGGTGAAAAGAGTTGAGAGTTCTGTTGTGATACTGGATTAGTCTATTGAGAGTGGATTTAATTCTTTATGAGTTTAACCATGTTTACGAGCTTGCGTTTAGTAATTTGATGGAGATGTCTTTATGTGTCGTGTTAATGGATGATCTATATAGAGCCATGCGAATATGTGATGAGAGAGAGTGAAAATCGATGGAATGAGATCATATGTGGATTGAGTGGCTTATGAAGTGACGCCACGTGAAGGCTCTGTGAATAAATGATCTATCAGTTGTCGATATGTGAATTAGGGGATTTAATTAAGTTATTAATGGATTGACTAATTGTGAATTGAAGACGTGTATTAGTGATGATTGTGTCATTCAGAGTTCAAATGCGAATTCAACAGAGTTGTTGTTAATTATATCGGGAATTATGAGTTGAGGTTTCGGGGATTTAACATAGAGGTGTATAATTGCGAATGGGCTTGCGATAGATTCCGGGGACGGAATCTTCTTAAGAGGGGAGGATTTGTAACATCCCGTTTTTGAGATAGTTACGTGTAATTATTTTAGTGGATATTCATATAATTATATTTGTGTTGGACCAATGAGATCCCGAGTAGTGGATTGATACGTGTCGGGTTTGCGAGTTACGTGTCTCCGGGTTATAAATTTAGTGGATTAATTGTATATTTGGGTTCGTGGAATTAAGTGGGTTAAGTGGATATTAATTGTGAAATTGGGGTATCGGGTTTGGGTTATGGGGTCGGAACCCGCTTAAAATAGAAACCGTATATATGGAGCGTCCTTATCCTTTCCTTCTTCCCCCTTTCAAATCCAGAAAGGTGTGTGTGTGTGAATTGTGTGTTTGTGAGCTGATAAGCAAGGATCAAAGACTTGGCTGCTGAAATTGAATCCATCATCTTCTTCCTTGTGATTTGGAGCTTGAAGAGGTAAGGTTTCATGGTTTTTGGGTACTAAAATTCGCATGTGTGATGCTGTTATTTTGTGGGTTTGAATTTGGGAAGTGTAAGGTTGGTTTTGTATATGTTTTGTGGAGTATGTGGTACTGAAAATCGAGTTGGGGGTGTAATTCCCCTGGTTTCCGCCATGAACGACGAGCAGGGAAGCTGGAGCAGCAGCGAGCGCGGCCGCGATGGGGGGCGGCGCGACCGCGATGCGGGCAGGCGGGCGCGGGGGAGTTCGGCAGCTGGGTGCGGACGCGATCGGGTGCTGCTAGGTCGGGTCAGCGGGCACGTTTGGGATGGTTTGGGGGTTCCGTTGGGGTTTATTTGGGTATTTGGGTTCCGTTAGGTTTGTTTTGGGTCAGGTATATTGTGAGTCGGGTTCTGATCGGATTTTCGGGATTCTCGATTGGGAATTATTTGTATCGGGTTCCGTTTGAGATGTTGAGTCGTATTTCGTTGGGTTTCCGGGATATTGTTGATATTGTTTTTGGGTCGGGTTTTCATCGGGATTTTGGGATTCTGTTGAGAGTGTTTTGAGTCCGAGCTAATTGAGTTCATTATGATTTGGTTATATGTGACAGTTAAAATAGAGATTAACAATCAAGATCTGTGTGATTTCAGGGACGAGTCAGCGAGCCGAGCCGAGTCAGAAATTCCGAGATTAGTGGATTGACCAGGTGAGTACCCGAGTTCTTTTTAAACCCGGAATCATTTTTGCGAGTCATAGCTGTGTAGCTGTTAGTGTATGTGTATATTGTGCAATGTGTATGAGACAGGGACGCAAGCCACAGGTATGATTCTATTCTTACATATGTGATATATGTGCATGAGATGAGATCCAGTCTGGGGTCCGTGATGAGTTCCATACGGACGGTGATTCGCGATGGGTTATCGCGCGGGTTGACTGTCCCTAACAGTCCTTGGGGCGTGTATACACGGCAGGGCCTGTAGCCGGTTCGCGCCCGTGCTACAGGGTTGTGGCTAACCACCGCGGCCGCGGTCGTTAGCTGGGGAAGGGTCCCCCTTTTTGTGATTCCGTGCAGGGCTTGGGATCTCATGCTTGTGTTCATACCTGTATTGAGATGTTGATTGCCAGGGACAGAGATTGAGCTTGTGTTGTGTGTATGTGCTACGTGTATGCATGTTATGTGTTACTGTGCAGAGTCTAACCCTCGAGTATTCACGAGCTTTCGAGCTTATGTATTCGAGTCTTCCATGTTCAGGATATCAGTGACAGGATTAGCAGCCGGGTTTGATTAGCTGGGACCGGGAGCTATCTGGGAAGCTTTGCGTTAATTTTATGTAATGATCTGGTCTGCACAGGCTATGTTAGCGCTTTTGGGCTTAGGTGATTTAGCGGATAATATGTGCTTATAATGTTATTGTGAAAGTTTTAAATTAATAGTGATTCTGAGTTATCCTATGAGTTATGTGCTATAGAGTTATTGCGTTATTGCCACCTGTGTATTGTATTGACGTGGCATTTCAGGGTTCGGGCAGGGTGTTACACTAATGAGGATGCCACAACATATTAGGATTGATTACTCGGAATGGAGGTTGATTCCTCAAGATAAAAAAGAGGATCTATAGACCATCGTAAAGGTAAAGTGTGTTAGACTTGTAAATGCAAATTGTGTTCTTATAAATTCTGAGTATGTGTAATGTATATATTATTAATTGTTAAAATTCGTTTGTAGGAAAAATTTCATTTTATCCCAGCTGAAAGGGAAGAGATAAATAAATGGGTAATGTGACATGACAAGTAAGTAAAAAGCTTAGAAATATGAACTTAAAAAGAGTTCATATGATCCAAGTTTGACCATTGATGAAATTGTTGCATTACAAATGGATGATAGAGTGAATAAAGATCAATTCAAAGCACTTTTGACAAGTTGGTTCACTCAAAGAAAGCAGGTTTGTCCTCTTGCTACTGGTGACTAGTTAGTTCACTTAAAGAAAATGTTGTTAGTTGATATAGTTTTGGTTTATAGCTTTACATGTCCATCCAAATTGGTTTATGTTTGTTGGTGATTTGGTAATTATTTTGTAGGTGGAAACAGAAAAAAAGAAGCAAAATCGTCTATGCTCAAAAGACCCTCATGTTACAGGGACCAAGTCATTTGGTCGTTTGACTAACGAAGAGGTCATGTGTTATTTTTGTATATGAATCTTTTGGAAGAAAAATATAATGTGTATTACGTTATTATGAATTTACTAAAAGTATAATTCTTATAGCAGACAGAAAAGAATGACGGTGTTCGACCATCAAGGGGAGCTATATATTGTTTAAGTCGTGCGCGTAAATACGGGAGCATCGTAAATGCAGAAGCCGTTGAAGTTGTGGTATGAGATTAGTTGTAGTTGGTTTATTTAACTTCTCATTGTATTAGTTTTACATATATAATGGTTGATAAACATTCTTATGACCTATAGGATAAATTAAAAGGTGTTGTGGATTCTTCTAGTAGTAGTACGCCAGGGGATTGGACAAATGATGATTTATCAAGAGTAAAAGGACCTGAAAACAAAGGCGGAATTCGTTGCGTAGGATGAAAGATTTCTATTACAAAGGACAAACGATCTCAATGTTCGCAGGAAGCTAGAATAGATGAGCTTCAAGAAGGTCTGTTAAGTCTTGCCGCAATTATTAAGGAACGAATGTCTGATGTTACTTTGTCTACTGTCATTGTTGGTCTTAGCATGCAGGTAATTGTAGGTTTTCTTGTCATGTAATATTTGATTGCTAGATTTTTGTTATAGTTTAACTAAAATGTTTCAAGTTATATTAGGCTGATGATGCATCTAGTGTTCGTAATCGTGCTTCTCATGGAATTCCAAGGTCTGATGGGGCAAGTCGGTGTCCATGATCTAGGTAATCATGTTTTTTTTTTATTTTTAAATTTAATGTTTATACATCTTTTGAAAATAGTTTCTTTTAATGTTATAAATTTTCTTACAGAAAATAGTTGATGCACTTCATAATGAAGAATTGAAGATGGATTGAAGAATGAAAAATTGAAGATAGAGTCTAATATTCAGATCAAGAAAGAGTGACATATTGAAATTTCAGATTGTTTACATTGACATACTAAAGTTTCAGAGTTTACTTGTAATGGCATAAACTTTAGTTATCGTCGGATGCCATACAAATGAATGCGTATTATGAACTTTTTAACATCTATTTAAAATATTTTTTTTTTTGAAATAATAGCGTTATCTTTTATTCTAATTATGGGAATTTAATTGTCATGTAATGTAATATAAAAATATAGAAATGAAATACAAAAATATATTACAAAAATATGAATTGAAAAAATATTTATATTTAGTGACAGATATATGTGTCACTAAATAGTAACTAGAAACCCATCAAGCTCTAAATCAATAAATTAAGGTTAATAGGGACTGAAATCAAAAGTGTCACAAAATCATTTATATAGCTACACTTATATGGCTGTCACAAAAGCATGTGGTCTATGCCCACACTTATTTTTAGTCACTATAGGGCTATAGCCACTGCACTTTTACCCACACTTATTTTATGTGTAGGTGAAAGTGATAACCCCTATAGTGACACTTAATTAAGTTTTAGTGACAGTTACAGTCTGTCACTAAAAGGCACTTTCCTTGTAGTGATTATTATATAGATCGATGATGTTTTATGTATATATATTTTTTAAAACAAAAACAAGTATAAAATAATATATCAACAACAAAGTTACCATTTAATCAATTGATTATTTTTTTTAAACAAAAAGATAAATACAATAATGAACTTGTTATCAAACACGTAACATTAATAATTTTCTTTTGTATCAATTTATGCAATGAAATAGTACGTTTATTGTTCTGGTTTCGACTTTTGCATATATACCCCTATTTATCAAAACATGGCTGTATCTCGCAGCCCGTATTTTATATTTTATTAAGGAAGATGATGATTGACATGGATCTTTGGGCACATACGTAGATATGTCCGAGTAAAGCTTTTAAGTGATGCATAATAAAACAATAGATGACTAACTAAATAGCTAGACAAGATGATTAAATGTTGTTTTTTTTGTGACAAGTTTAAACGTGATGACATTAATCGTACTAAAACTGATTTTATTACATAATCTAATCGAGTAATACCTAAGTAACTCGTTATTGTACTTTTTGATAACAAGTTGATGAAACATCGTTGCGTAAATCGTGTTAACTAATATGATTTCTTGCATAATTGATTAAAATACATACGTCGTTATCCCAGAGTTTATTCATCCTTAATTAGACAATCTTTATCTCTGATATTAAAAAAAAAAAAGGATGTAGAGACATGTAGCTAAGGGTTAGTAGGTCAACACAATGCAGCACGTACGGCCAAATTAAATTTATGACTTTCACTTGGTGTGAAAAAGAATAACAAACTTTCCTTGGAAAAAAAAAAGCTCAAATTTAGATATATTATATATTTAATCACAGATCACTCGATGAGCAGACAGCAAAGCATATTACGTCGTGTTTCCTTGACAGATCAAGTGTTCTAGAAATTATAAGTAAGCAGTTGCTAATGGTCTTTCTAAATTCATATTTTCCTCCTTTCAAACACGATTTAATTGGTTAATTATTTGTTTATTTATATATATAAGAAGAAAGATATATCTGGTTATATATATTAAGATCCAGTAACTTAATTTTTGATCAGTAACCGAAAAACTAAGATCGACAGTGATCGAGCTAGAAGAAAGATAAGACGATGGTGAGAGCACCTTGTTTTGACGAGCACGGATTGAAGCGAGGTGCATGGAGTGAAGACGAAGACAACAAGCTAAGAGCTTACATTCAGCAAAACGGACACCCTAATTGGCGTAGACTTCCCAAGCTAGCTGGTATATATATATGACTGACGCACTCCAAATTAAGTTCTTGAGAAGTTCAAAAACAAAAAATCATATTTAATCTATGTATACATAATATACTTGTTTCTTACATATGGTTATTAATTTGGTTCTTCGCCTGTTTAGGTTTGTCGAGATGTGGTAAAAGTTGCAGGTTGCGATGGATGAATTATTTGCGACCGAATTTGAAACATGGGAATTTTAGTAAAGAAGAGGAAGATGTCATTATAAATTTACATAAAAAGATTGGAACCAGGTATATATGTTAATCTTAGTTAATTTTAACCCTAATTTTATCTAACACTGGGATACGATGATCTAAATAAATTTTTTTTTGTGACGTACATATATATATAGATGGTCAGTGATGGCTAAACAATTGCCGGGAAGAAGTGACAACGAAATAAAAAACCATTGGCATGCACATTTGAAAAACCGGGCTCAAAAAGATCAAACTGTGTTGAAGGAGGATGTTACCCCTAAAGAATGTAGGGTTGAAAAACTCGGTTTAAACGCCCAACCAGAAGTTGAAACTTTATTGGCAGTGTTATCATCGTCAAATGCATCAAGTGATTCTTTGTCACCTGCTTGTTCGTTGAATGTCTCTGATTATGCAATTCCGAGTGATGTTACACCACAATTTTCTGAATTGGCAGCAGGAAATTTATGGACCGATCCATTTTTGTCGAACAATGATAATGTGAACATGGCATCATCAAGTGATTACATATTCTCACCTTTAGAGTTTGCTGATGGTGTTGATCATCTCCTAGAGTTCCTTAGATGATGTGGTTGACTTATATAGTCAACTCAGAGATTTATATATATAGTGCATGGTGGGTTCAATGGAAAACTCAAATGCATCGGAAAACCCGGGAACCACTTTATAGCCATTGGATCAGGTGATCCATCACGCAGAAAGTCGATGCATCACACGAGAATTTGATGCATCACTCGGGATCTTGATACATCACGCGGGAATTGTGATGCATTTGTGGTGGTGCATGGAGGTTTTCCGATGCATGTTGGTTTTCCATTGAACCTATTGCATTATGCATTATGTGACTAGGCTTAGGTATGTTCACTTTTTTATTAGGAGTTGTCTGTTTGTACAAATCTTTAGTACGTTTTGGATAAAACAAGAGTAAGGAACAAATAAATTAAAATATGTTGTTGTTTGTCTGTTCTGTGAAATGTAAACTATGAATGATATAAAAGACAATTTCTAAAAAAATATAGGAGATAAATTTGACACCACAAGACTCAATTTTCTTTTTATTTCTTGAATATTTTCTTTCCCAACTTACAACTCAAAAGTATAATGCCAATATAAAGACTAAGTTATGACATTCATAACTAGCTACATAACTACTATATTAAACACTAAACTCTTCACCTTTCAAAACTCATGGTGGTTACTAGACATTAATCACCAAACTTTTCATCTTTTGGTAGATACATGAATTAATCATAAACTTAAACATAATAATTATTAAAGTTTAATTTATTTTACTACTAACAATGTCTCCCTTAAATTAAACTTGCTTTTTACTCCCAATCTTTCAACATTCTTCTTGAAAAAATTCCCACCAAGCGGCTTCGTAAAAATATCCGTCATTTGATCTTCTGTCTTGTAATACTCAACTTGAACATCTCCTTCGTTGACAAGGTCCCTCAAGAAATGATATCTGATGCGGATATGATTTGTTCGTCCATGAAGATCTGGATCCTTTGTGACTGAAATAGTCAAGCTATTATCACAATACAAAGTGGTTGACTTATCTTGCTTTTGCATAAGACTTTCCAATTTTTCGCGCAACCAAACCAATTGACAACCAGCATATGCTGCAGCAATATTCGGCCTCTGTAGTAGAAAGTGCCACAATTTGTTGTTTCTTAGAAGTCCATGATATCGCACCAGTACCAAGATTAAACACATAACCAGACGTGCTTCTGCTATCATCCATACTTCCGGCTAAATCACTATCAGCGTAGGTTAACTGGTGCATTAGCCTCATAAAAAATTCCATGATCAATTGTACCTTTAATGTATCTGAGAATCCTTTTTGCTGCTTCCCAAGGATTTGAATAAGGTTTCTCCATAAACCTACTCACCAAGCTTACACCGTACATGATATCACACCTTTTAGAAGTTAGATACATCAAATTTCCAACAAGACTCCTGTATAAAGTTGAATTCACCGTCTTGCCTTCACCTTCTTTAGATAACTTCAAACCTGTGATGCATGGAGTAGTGACCGGATTCGCATTTTCCATCTTGAATTTCTTTAAAACTTCTCTTGCATAACCCTCTTGTGAGATAAAAATTTCCTTCTTGGATTGATGAACCTCAATTCCAAGAAAATGATGAAGTTCTCCCAAATCTGTCATTTCAAATTCTGCCATCAATGAGTGTTTGAACTCATCTAACATCCCCAAATCGTTTCCTGTTAAAACAAGATCATCAACATAAAGACTAACAACAATAAAATTTTCATGTGAATCTCCTTTAGTGTAAAGAGTATGCTCATATGGACATTTTTCAAATCCATAATTCTCAAAATACGAATTTATACGACTATACCAAGCCCGCGATGATTGTCTCAATCCGTACAATGCTTTCTTCAACTTGTAAACTTTATTCTCTTCACCTTTTTTGACAAACCCAAGTGGTTGATCAATATAAACTTCTTCTTTGAGAACACCATTAAAAAATGCGGATTTTACATCCATTTGAAAGATTTTCCAACCATTTTGAGCAGCAAGAGAAATGAGCAACCGAATAGTTTCGAGTGTTGTACACCCACTTTACTCCAATAGAATTTTTGTGTGGTGGCAAATCGGTAAGCTCCCATGTGTCATTTTTTTCAATGGAGCTAATTTCTTCTTGCATGGCTCTCCTCCATTTTTCTTCTTGACAAGCATCATCAAAGTAAATTGGATCATCCTCTGCAAAGAAAGCAAAAAATACAGAATCATTTTGCACCATCTCTTCTGTTACATCATATAACTCTTGAAGAGTTCTTGTATTTATTATCGGGCTTTTTGGAGAAGAACTTGCTGAAGAATTTTGAGAACCGGGAGGACTCTCTTCTTGAACATTAGTTTCAGCATTTCCAATCTCTTCTTCTTCAACTTGAAAAGGAAAAATTAGTAAATTTTCCTTTTCAACTTCGATCTCTTCAAAGAAAGAACTTTCATCAAATCGAACATCTCGACCTATCAAAATTTTCTTTGTCGTTGGATTATACAACTTGTATGATTTGCTTCTTTCACTATAGACAATAAAGATGCATTTTTCTGACTTGTCATCCAACTTACTTCTCATTGAATCTGGGATATGAGAATAAACAACACTTCCAAATACTTTTAGATGATGAACACTTGGTTTTGTACCATACCATGCTTCATGTGGTGTGCAATTTCCCAAACTCCTTGTTGGTGACCTGTTAATAAGATAAACTGCACTAGAAACAACTTCAGCCCAAAAACTTCTTGGTAACCTCTTCCTTTTTAATAAACATCTTTCCATCTCCATTATTGTTCTATTCTTCCTTTCACATACACCATTTTGTTGGGGCGTATAACGGACCGTCATTTCATGTCGAATGCCATTGTCTCGACAATATTTCTCAAATTCATTTGAGAAATATTCACCCCTACGATCTGTCCGCAAAGTGTTGATTTTAACCCCGTAAAATTCTCAACTTCAGCCTTGAAATCCATAAATCTTTGAAAAACTTCAGATTTTTCTTTAACACAATACACCCAAACTTTTCGTGAGAAATCATCAATAAAAGAGATAAAATAACGATTACCTCCCAAAGATGAAACAGTCATCGGCCCACATAAATCTGAGTGAATAAGTTGCAATGGTCTTTTTGCCTGCCATGATAATTGAGAGGGAAATGGAATTCTATGTTGCTTTCCAAATTGACAAGCTTCACAAACTTCATTCATACGATCAATTTTAGGCAATCCTCTCACCATCATTTTCCTTGATAGTAATTCCAAATCTCCATAGTTCAAATGATCATACCTATCATGCCATAACTTGGAACCCCTTTGTCAACACCAACAAAACATGACATATTTTGAATTTTGAAGAGCCAACGAGAAAAGATTATTTGACGCAACCGTAACTCTAGCAATGACTTGATTTTTCTTTGACAAAAAACAAGTCATGTCATGAAAATGAATGTCATAACCTTTCTTCAAAAGATGACCAACACTAAGCAAATTACTTTTTAGGCCAGGAACAAAGTAAACTTCTGACATTTTCTCAATACTTCCTTGTCTTGTTTTAAATTCTAATTCACCAACACCACTAACTATATATGATTTTCCATCTCCAATTTTAACTTTGCCATAATCATTTTCAAACAACTTGGAAAATAAATCTTTGTTACCTGTCATATGCTTGCTAGCGCCGCTGTCTATGTACCAGACATTTTCATTATTTCCGCCTTGAGATACTAGCAACAAAGTGTCTTGATTATGAGACTCCGAGTTTCTACTTCCATTAGCCCAATTTGCATTGTGTTTTTCTCCATCTCTAAACCAACAGTCTCTTGTTAAATGACCGGGTTTGTGACAGTTTTCACATTCAAAATAACCGCGTCCTCTTCGTCTTTGATAGCCACGTCCACGTCCTCTTTGTCAACTTCGAAAACTTTGACTTTGATTTGCTTCATTCCACCCATTTTTCATTTCTTCCATAGTTTCCTCTTCCATGAGAATTTGCAAATCTTCCTCTAGAGTTTCCTCCTATTCCACGATCATGGTCTTTACCTCTTTGGCTTTTGAAATCATCTTGCTTCTCATTTAACGACAACTTTGACTTGAGGGTTTGTTCCAAAACTACTTCTTTCTTTTTCTTAGTAAATCTTTCTTCATGAGCTTGCAACGAGCCAGTTAGTTGATCAATTGTCATACAATCTAAATCCTTAGATTCTTCAATGGCTACAACAATATAATCAAATCTAGAATCCAAAGAGCGAAGAATTTTTTTAACGACACAAATATCATCCATAGTTTCACCATTTCTTTTTAGTTGGTTAACTACCGACAATACCCGTGAACAATAATCAGAAACTAGTTCTGCTTCTGTTTTATGCAAGCCTTCAAATTCCGCTCGAAGAGTTTGCAATTGTACCTTTTATACCTTTTCAGCGCCTTTGTATGTCATTTTCAAAATCACCCATGCTTCCTTTGCCGAAGTAGCACCACATATTTTCTCCCACACAGCTTCATAGGATTGTACTCCTTGGTATATCCAAAACAAAGCTTGTTGGTTCTTTTTCCTCAATCTTCTTAGATTCTCCTTTTGAGCTTGGTTTAATTCTTCTTCATTTTCTTCTTTCGTGTAGCCTTTTTCAACTAGCTCCCATTCTTCTTGAGATCCAAGAAGAGCTTTCATTTGGATACTCCATTTGGCATAGTTATCTTTGGATAATTGAGGAACAAAGGAAAGAGGAAGAAAGTTGTTCATTTGAACAAATTTTGGACCCTGGATTAAAGAGCTCTGATACCAATTTGTAGAGAGAAAAAAAATATAGGAGATAAATTTGACACCACAAGACTCAATTTTCTTTTTATTTCTTGAATATTTTCTTTCCCAACTTACAACTCAAAAGTAATGCCAATATAAAGACCAAGTTATGACATTCATAACTAGCTACATAACTACTCCATTAAACACTAAACTCTTCACCTTTCAAAACTCATGGTGGTTATTAGACATTAATCACCAAAATTTTCATCTTTCGATGGTTACATGAATTAATCATAAACTTAAACATAATAATTATTCTAGTTTAATTTATTTTATTGCTAACAATATTGTCTAGATTAATTGTTGTTTGTTGTTTATGTATGTAGAATGCATTGACTGATTAATTGTTGTCCATATATACAATATTCTTGAGTCATTTGACCCACTAACCTTCCCCAAGGACCATGGGTTATATCAACCATAAAGATTGAACTTGACTCATTTATGAATCTCCAATCTCAAAATGCCAAAACCAACTAAGCCACTCAAATAGATATCATACTCATAGATCCTAAATTACATATATACTGTATGCATACATGCATGCATGTGCGTGTTTGCGCGCACGAGCGTACGTATGTATGTAATTTAAGAACTATTGATCATGAGTATGAAAGGCTATTTGAAAAAGGGGATAACCCACTCTCTAGGGGCCGGTCCTGACCAACATGAACGTGGTTAATTGTGTAACTCATAATTAAGAGATATGTGCATGGTTTAAACCATGAACCTCTATTATAGATTCAATGTCCTCTACCACTATGAAAAAATTTAATACTAATTCTAAATTGGCACGAAACTTGATATATGATTAGTCATTCATTGTTAACATTATCGAATCAAATTTATTGATTATATATTTATATCAAAGAGTTGGATCGCCGAAAAAACCAACAAAGGTTACTGATAAATGTATCATCAACGTATTATGTGTTTTTTTACACAATCCAACTTCTGTAGAACCAATAATTTCAATTCAATAATTTAACGGCTCTAATATATTGATCCATGGCATTGCAAGTTCCTATAAGATGTGATTGTACAGATTGTCAATATAATATTTTTGTTAGAAATTAGTTGACTTGGTTAAAAACTAAGTCTGAGAATCTTTCAATTCTTATCTGTGTCTATCAAGATCCGGCCTCTTGATTTAGTAGTGGTCTACAAAGGCCATTGAATTACTATATCTATGAGTTTTCCAACCTCATTAGTTTCTTTGGACAAACTTGTTGCTTATCATCTGTTGCTAATTCTCAATTGAATCGGTGATTGAGTTTAGTTTAAAGACATACTGTTTTAGTTTACCTCTCATTCTTTATGATGTTTTGCCATACACGTCCCCCTTTGACCAGGATGTTCAACCCACCTTCACAGCCATACAAAGCTCTAATCACCTTACACCATAGAGCTTCTTTACGATTCGATATCTCCACCATCATTTTGCGAGTAGCCCACAGTTTCTTGCAAAAAGACTCTTGTTTCTTAACTCGCCTCCATACTTAGAAGAAAAAACTTTCTTCTAGGATACCAATGTAATAGCTTTATCTCCTTAAGAATGACCCCAAAAAAATTTTCTGTGTAATTTCTCTGTGTGTATGAAAAACGAGTTCTATGTAAAAATGTACCATATTGAAATGAAAACTAAAAGACATGTATCATATGGGTAAGAAAAAATAAATTCATGTGCCATATCGATACAATTGAAAAAGTACGATGATATAGTGCGATCTTTCAATTGCAAGGATACAATTTTTATTGCACGTTAGAGCACCCACTGATTAGCCGAAATAAGTTGAGGAAGTGTAGTGCGATCTTTCAATTGCAAGGATACAATTTTTCTTGCACATTAGAGCACCCACTGATTAGCCGAAATAAGTTGAGGAAGTGTACTCACTTTGCAATCCATAATATTAGCCAGGCTTCTAGACTAGAGGTATCAGATGTTAATGATAACTCGAAGGTCGGGGGTTCGAGTTCAATTGTGAACAAATTAATTTATCTAGGAGTAAGATTAGAATGTGTGTGTAAATTGTTTGTTAAAAAAATAGAGTAAATTAAACAAATGGCCCTTTGTAGTATAAGAGAATTTTTAATCTGGTTTGTCAAGCAAACTAATTACACAAATGGTCCCTAAAAGCGAAACTTTGTAACATTTTAGTCCCTCAATATAACTGTCGTTAACTTAAGGGTTAAGCCCAGGGATAATTTTATCTTTTTGCCTATTTGGGGACCATTTGTGAAATACTTTCAAACTATCATTCTTATTTAATTATTAAAGGTTATTTATTTTAATCATTTATTTCATTTTCATCATTATAATTATTATTACTATTATTATCATTATAAAATGAAATAAAATCAACCTAAATAAATTCACTACAAGATTTGAGGGCAATAGAGGCGACACATGTCGCCCCTAATACCCCTTGATTTCGCCCCTAAAGGCTTTATTAGAAGCGATATGTCGCCTCAAATAAGTCGCCTCTAAGGCTTCGTCACTAATGCTTAGATGTCGCCCCTAATAAGTCGCCTCTAATGCCTTTTTTTAATACAGATTCTGATTCCTTTCAAAACCAGAATTTTTTTAAAAAATAAAAACCTGCTATTCAACAACAACATCCAACAAATTCATAAACACAAAATATTCAACATAAACTATCATAAATCATTCAACAATACAATATTCAACAATAACATTATTAAGTCGTTTTACACCAAGAAAACTAAATAACCTATTCGTCATCGTCAACGTCGTCCCTGTCGTCTCCTTCATTTCTCTCGCTGGTGCCACCGCTTGTTGGTTGGGTCGAGATTGATCTAAGCAAGTATTCTAGTGTAGCTCTCGACTCCAGATTAGTAAGAAGGGTATCAAGAATCGGGGTTTCTTACACAAATTAATAAGTACAATAATTAACCAAAATGATATAAACTAAACTACATAACTATCAACATATATAAACTAAACTACAAAACTATCAACATATATAAACCAAGTTATAAAACTACGATTTATCAAACTATTGAACCATCAACATATATAAACCAAAGCGAAATGTTTCAAACTATCAAGATATATAAACTAAACTACCAAACCATCAACATATATAAACTAAACCACCAAACCATCAACATATATAAACCAAACTACAAAACTACGATTTATCATACTATTGAACCGTCAACATATATAAACCAAAATGAAACGTTTCAAACTATCAACATATATAAACTAAACTACAAAACTACGAATTATCAACTATAAAACCATCAACATATATGAGCCAAGCTATCAACATATATAAACTAAACTACAAAGCTATCAACATATATAAACTAAACTACAAAGCTACGAATTATCAACTATCAAACCATCAACATATATGAACCAAGCTATCAACATATATAAACTAAACTACCAAACCATCAACATATATAAACTAAAATACAAAACTATCAACATATATAAACTAAACTACAAAACTACGAATTATCAACTATCAAACCATCAACATATATGAACCAATCTACAAAATTAGACGTGTTTCAAACTATCAATATATATAAATCAAAGTACCAAAGTACTAGCATGCATTTATCAGTCTATGAGACTTTGAATTCAATTTAATTAACTAATTTTGCTAAATAAATAAAAAGAATTTACCTGTTATGTTGTGGTGACCGTAACTGCCCCTCAATGTAACTATTGGCAGTGGATTAGCCGGAAGCTTTACGGCCAACACCTTTGACGTATCCTCGTCTGGGACCCATGACAACCAGGATATAATTCTGCTTCCACTTCCTTTAACAACTCACGAAATTCGTCATTGACACCGTTACCATCTGTATCTGAGTTCTCTTCGTCGTTGTTAGTACCATTTTCGTTTAACGCCCCCATAATGTCATCGAGAACGTCAGCCATCTCGTTGTTGGAAGCTACGTCAGCTACTATCGTGTGAATTGTACTTTCACCATGATAGGTCCAGGTAAAATAATGTCGAAAGACACTATATCTTTCTATATGAAATTTCATTTGTAACAATGGTATAAAGAGAGTGTTATGACATTTATGACACGCACATCTGATTAAACCTCTATTGTCTATGTATGCTTTGCATGTCTCGATAAAAGATTCAAGTCCTTGCAGGAAAATAGGATCATTACAATTTCGGATAGTACTCCAGCTTTTATCAAGAGGCATGATGCAACTGAAATCGAAAATCGGATAGAATATTAACAAAGCCAGAGTAAACCGTAAATCGATGATTCAAAACCAAATCCAGAGACGAGAACAAAAAAACTGGACAAAAGATAGAGTATTCGAAAGGGTAGGCTTCTAAACCCACTTTTTGAACACCTTACCTCATATGTGAATGCATATTACATGAATGATCGTTTAAGAAAATTCAGCAGCATTTTCCCTTAGCTCCTAAGTATATATAGGATTAAATATATACCCGAGGAGCAAGCGAAAATGACAACCGAATATTTCTTAAACAAACAATCATGTAATACACATTTACATCCTAAATTAGATAAAGTATTAAAAAAAGCAGTCCCAAAACGGGGACAATCCAAATTTAATTTCTAAATCAATTTCGGATGGGTATGTATTCTAAGCACAAACACACACACACACACACACACACACACATTTCACAAAGAGCTGAACAATCACAATCTTTGAATGTCAACTATTAATCTTAAAAGCCAAGTCATTGCTAACAAAAAAAATTACTCACAATGTATATTAAAAGTGTTTTTTCAATTTATGGTTTATAACTAACTATGAATTTTGTTATTTTACTTTATATCTTATAACTATTTGACATGTATTTATACCCTAAAATTATACATAAATACAATAATTTATGTATATATTAGGTTTTTAACAAATCTATAAATTGTACCTTAAAATTAAACATACATAATAAAGGTATATATATACTAGTGTTTTTTAACAAACGTATAAATTATATCATCAAATTGTACATACGCATAATAAAATTTTATATCTGCTAGTTATTTTAACAAATACAAAAATTGTATTTATACCCTAAAATTATACATAAATACAATAAATTATGTATATATTATGTTTTTAACAAATCTATAAATTGTACCTTAAAATTAAACATACATAATAAAAGTATATATATACTAGTTTTTTTAACAAACGTATAAATTATACCATCAAATTGTACATACACATAATAAAATTATATATATGCTAGGTTTAACAAATACAAAAATTGTACCCTAAAATTATACATGAACACAACAAAAATTATAAATCTATAAATTATACCCTAAAATTATATATAAACACAACTAAAAATTTAAATCTATAAATTATACCCTCAAATTATACATAAACACAAAAAAAATTATAAATTTAAAACATCTATCTTAAAATTACACATAAACAAAACAAAAATTATAAATCTATAAATTAAACCCTAAAATTTTACATAAACAACAAACATTATAAATCTAGAAATTATACCCTAAAAGTGTACATAAACACAACAAAATTTATATATATATATATATATATATATATATATATATATATATATATATATATATATATATATATATATATATGAGTGTGTGTGAAGTGTGTGGCCGTCGGTTGATGATGCAGTGTGTGGCCGGCCCTGAGTTTGTGTGTGTGCAGTGTGCGTGAGTGTGTGTGTGCGCACAGTGTGTGGCCGCGAGTTTGAGGGTCCAGTGTGTGGCCGGCAGGTGAGTGTGTGTGTGTGCAGTGTGTGTGCGCGCAATTTGTGAAACAGAGGAGCTAGAAAGAAGAACGTACCTTGATGTAGGTGTCGGCGACGGTGGAATGAAGCCGGCAACAAGCAATCGTCGAGGGATTCACGCAGGAGAGAAGGAGGCGCAGGAAAGCAAAAGCAAAAAGGGAAGTGAAAAAAGAAAGGGGGAATAAGACTAAAAGGGAGGAAAAGCCGTGCGTTTTTTTATTAGCAATAGAGGCGACGCATTAGAGGCGACATAGAGCATTAGGGGCGATATTGCCTGATGTCGCCTCTAATACCCTATGTCGCCTCTAATGCTCGTCGCCTCTATTGCCACTAATTCTTGTAGTGATTAAAAAGGATTTACAAATAATTTCTAAACATCAATGTAGTTCTACATCGTTTGCTCCATTCAGCCCTTCATCTCCTCGTCCATGTTCAACCCTACCATCGTCTGCTTTCGCCTCCGTTGTCGTCCGCCTCCCATTTCGTATCGTTCTTCATCTTTGTCGAGTTAGGTCTTGGTGTGTGTTGAATCACTTTAGGTGAACCCATAATATCCGCTCCTTTCCCAGGTGAAACTTGACTTCTCATTTCTTCCTTCTTCGGTGATTGTGTGTTGTATCTGTGTGGTTTTGTGTTTAAAGGTTCAGATTTAGGCCAGAACATATCGTCTCTTTCTTTGTCTTTAAAGGTTCGAGATTTGGAGTTGCATTCACTATTGACCTTTATTTCATCGAAAATTGAAGGGAGTGCCGCCTCTGTTATGTGTGCCTCATATGACGTCTCATTCTGGATCTGGGCATCATTGACCCGTTCCTTTTTTCTTCGTCTTTGCATCCACGTGCACCTCCATTGTATGCCTTTTCCTATTTGTTTTGCGATTCTTTGATTTATCGACATCAACAATGCTTTGTGAATATTACATATATGGGTTTTGCCTCTATTAGAAATTGTTTCTTCTTGAGTTTGATATTTGTTGTCACTTCTCGTCTTGTTCTTCGATCTTTTCACCCAGGTTTCAATGGGTTCGTTGTGAACAAGCCATATTATTTGCTTTGAATTCATATTCGTCTCCGACATCTCTTCTCCGAGTTTTTTCTTTAAATCATTGTGAGTTGTATTTATATTGCTTTTGAGTTTGATTTGTACCGATTTTCGTTTAACAAGTTTGATTTTGAACTTCAGTCTACGATTTAGAGTTTGATTTGTGTTATAATTTTACGGTTTTAGTTTTTATTTTTCATC
Source organism: Centrapalus pauciflorus (assembly GCA_020465985.1). NCBI lineage: Eukaryota > Viridiplantae > Streptophyta > Magnoliopsida > Asterales > Asteraceae > Centrapalus > Centrapalus pauciflorus. The sequence goes on from JAANYP010002881.1 coordinate 239,752, forward strand.
GTTTGAGTTCGATTTTAATTAAAGATCTAAAGCATTCTTTGAAATTTGCCTCATCTTTCCAAAAGTTGATTTCAATAATCACAAATAATAGTTATAATAACAACAAAAATTATCATGATTGAACACATAAAAAAATAAAATAAAAATACAAAACTAGTGTTAAAAAGATCGAATATAAAACTAAAAAATAAATAAATAACTAGTTTTAAAGAATTTCAGAAATGGTCATGATAGTTAAAACTAATAAAAAAAACTCTTCAATTTACACTACAAGAAAAATAGCATTTTGCGGCGACAAATGTCGTCGCCAAAGGTTCAATTGTCGTCGCGGATGACCTTTTGCGGCGACATGTCGTCGCAAAATGGTCGTCGCCGTAGCCTCGTCGCTAAATATCTTTTGCGACGACATTTTCGACCTTTTGCGACGACATTTTCCTGCCATAACCTGTTGACACGTCATCGTCTTTTGCGACGATATTGTCGTCGCCAAAAGTATTTCAAAAACTAATACAAAATTAAAATAAATATCTTTTGCGACGACACTGTCGCCGCTAAAGACAACTTTTTGCGACGACTTCTTCACCTTTTGCGACGACATGTTGTCGCAAAAAGTAAAAAAAAATTTCTCAGTGGGTTTTAGCGACGACATGTCGCCGCAAAAGGTCAACATGTCGTCGCAAAAAGTGGCAAAAAAACGCACGGCTTTTTGCTGTTTTTTTGGCCCCCAATCGGGTTATATAAACCTGTTTGCAGAATTTACAATTTGATATGGTTTCAACAAACTCAAATCTAATAAATTTCATAACATCGAGAGTTACAAAATATTTACCAAATACACATTTACAATTAAAAAACATTACATAATATAAACTAATTATCTTCGTCTTCGTCGTTTTCCTCGTCTTCGTCGTTTTCCTCGTCTTCGTCATAACCAGGAACGTCTATATTTGCGGCTCTTAACGCGTTGTATAAGAGTTCTTGTCGAGCCATCAATTTTTGTTGCTTTTTAGTTTGTCGAGCAACTAATTTATCAACTTCAGCTTTTGAATACGTTTCTGATTGTGATTGAGACTTTGAACTCGATAAACTGCCTGGTAATTTTCTACCAATTCCGCGACTATGCCCACGTCGTTCTCCCAATACTTGAGACAATATTTCTTCTTCGGTCATCGGGTTGGAACTTCCGACTTGATTATTCCGAAGCTGCTCCATCTCGTGCTGTGTAATTGCAAAAAAATTTCGATATTATATATATTTCATAATAAACACTAAAAATAACTATTTATATACAATTTAATGCATTTGAGTAAAAATGATTACTTACATATTGTCTTGCGGCAATGTCATTGGCGAAAACGTTATTTCGTCGGTGCATATCACCAAATTGGTCAATAAGACTAGGAAACTGACCCGTCGTAGGGTCGTACTGTAACACATTGAATGTATATGTAAATATAAACATATATATCAAATATATATTATAAAGTGCGTGAATTATATAGTATTGTGTCTATATTAACATTATATATTACCAATAACATATTCTTGACACACACACACACAAGTGTATACAACCATCATGTAAGTGGATATATTATCAAGAATACATATTACAATCTCTATACAAATTATCATAACTATATATATATATATATATATATATATATATATATATATATATATAGACTAAGGATCTTTTGTGAACACTTTATTCGTTGTGCACGTTGTGAAAAACCATAAATAGCTTCTGAATCTTATGTATCTTGTTGAAAATAGTACCGGACTCTTCTATTAACCTATTAATACTATTGGATCCATTGGATGTTATTGAATCCTATGAATTTGTCGAATCTTATGAATCTTGTTGCATCCTATGCATCTTGTGCATCTTGTTATAAAAACTACGTACTATGAACCTTTTGAATGTTCTGAATCTTAAATAGACACTTCTATGAACCTTTTGAATCATATGAATCATATTACAAACATTTGCTGATATATATGAATGATTATATCTATTTTTTTTATTTGTTCACAACGTGCACAACGAATAACTTGTTCACAATGGATCCCATCCCTATATATATATATATATATATATATATATATATATATATATATATATATATATATATATATATATATATATATATATATATATATATATATATATATATATATTAATTCTTCGCAAATTAACAAGTATCTTACCAAGTATATATATCACACAACTATGCAACTTTTATGTCGCAAATTATATATAGACACACACACACACACACAAGTGTATACATTACAATCTTTATACCACCTATATGTAATTGTATATAACAACCATTATTTAAAGATAAAATGACTTACTAACCATGTATATGCATATCAAGTCTATACAAATGATCAAGAATACATATATATATATATATATATATATATATATATATATATATATATATATATATATATATATATATCACAGAAGTGTATCGCAAATTAGCAAGTATACTATATATATCAACTATCATTTAGTAATAAAGTGACTTACACGACGATCTTGTATTTGAACATATGCTTGGGATCCATGATAACTTGGATAGAGTTGTTTCGCTCTATTTGCAGCATTTACAACTCCTCGATGCATGGTCCCCTCTTGCATAAAGTAGTCACAATACTTGTGCCACTCATCAATTTCCATTTGTTCTGGAGGGAAATTTCGAATTTCATCCGGATGTTCGTACCCCCCTCGATCGGAAAAATGTTTTATTTTAAAACGAGATTTTCGATCTTTAAATCTCGATGCACATTGTGCATTAATTCCCGCAACTATTTGCGTCGAATGTGGACCTGACAAATGAGGTCCCATGTCAAAATATGTCTGCAATTTATAAAAGATAATCATGTTAGTGTGTATTTTTATAAATTTACAAAAATATATTAAACAAATTTAACCTGTAATTCAGGCCAAAGAGGGACCTTTAGATGATCGGGTACATCACCCCACGAATTATAATATTTGGGGATGTCACCGACAAAAGCCCCGATCAAGTTATTGAAACCGCCAGCATTATCTCCAAGGGCTCGATACGTCCCCTGTTTAATATCAAATCTAATGGGTAATGGTCGTTGCCCATTCTTTTTCCATAATTTTCTTAGACCTTCATTTGTGGTTTTTACACGAGTCTTTGAACCTACAATTCAAATGAACCAAAATGAATAATACAAGTAATTAAACTAAGTAAACTAAAAATGTTTAAAGAATTTCTTACTACTTTGACACATGGATGGTGGTTGCCAAGAACCCCCGGGAGGATCACCACCACAATCACCACCATGACCAGTCGCTACAGTCGTCATCTTTCAAAAAAATTAGAAGTATAATAACCTACAAAACAAACATTAGTGTATGTTGACAATTCAATAAACATATTGAAAAAACAACTCAAGAAACATATTATAACTAATTAATGTCTTCACAAATTACAACTTAAAAACAATTGGATTCATCACTGGAACAATAACGTATTTCTCACTCATTATCAGACTCCAAATTATCACTGTCAGATTTATCAACAACGTCAACATTGTTTTAAGTTAACTTTACTAATTAACTTTATGTCACTTTAAAGTAATATATGTTTCTATTTGATGATACTTTAATACATGTTTTAAGTTAACTTTACTATAAATGAATATATGTTTTTAACACTGATTAATATACATATTAATATGTGTTCTAATTATATCTTCATTAATATATGTTTTAATAACACTAATCAATCTATATACTAATATATATCTTCATTTTATGACATTTTAAAGAAAAACATATGTTATAATTAATCTAATGTTACTTTAAAAGTAATATTTTTTTAATAGCACTAACTAACATATATTGAATAACACAAGTTAACACTAATTACTAATAATAATACTAAACACACTTTTAAAAATACGTATTAACATACATAATATAATTATAATTTTTCATACTTTCTAAACAATAAAAAATATATTGCAATTAAATACACTTTTTTCATATCATAAAAACTCTATATGCATATAAAATTTATTTTTTCTACTAAAAATCATATTAAAAGATAATATTTTCATATCATAAAAAATCTATATTTTTAACACAAATTTAAAACATAATACTTTGAAAAATGATTTAATAACTTAAATAATATGTAAAAATCAGAAATTAAAAAAAATACTAACCTCAAATGTCGACCCACCGGAGTTTTCACCGGACCGAGGAACTAAGTACAAATGTCAACCACCGGAAAAAAAAAACAAACCTTAAGTATTTCAAGAAATTTATGAAAAAATAATTGCATTTATGTTAAATGAAACTAACCTTAAAATTTGTTCAGAAATAACCAAGTAGTCGTTGGAGCTTCAACCAACTTGTCGTCGGAGCGTCGACCGGAAAAAATGGAGACCGGGAAGTGGCCGGAAAAATGGAGACCGGGAAGTGGCCGGAAGAAATGGAAGAAGATGGTCGGCGGAGCTTCAACCGAGGGGGCCGCCGGAGCTGCAGGTGGCCGGATATGGATCCGAGAGAGAAGTGGGAGGAGAGAGAGGTAGGTGGAAAGTGTAAAAATAAAAACGGCTGGGGCTGTAAGTAGGTTAAATCGGCTAACCCTTCTGCGGCGACAAGGGTGTCGTCGCTGTAGCCCTATCGCGGCGACATGTCGCCGCAAATACCCAAAAATGTCGTCGCAAATACCTCGAAAAAAAACGCGGTCTTTCTACCGCGCAAAATGTAATTTTCGTGCCAAATAAAAAATAAAAAATTTATATCTAATACCTTTTTGCGACGACAATGTCGCCGCAAAAGGTCATCTCTGAATATTGACCAATTTAAGTCAAAAAGCAGTCTTTTTTTGTCTTTTAGTGGGGTTTTTGCGACGACATTAGTCGCCGCAAAAAGCCTTCGTCAAATTTTCTTAATTTTCTTGTAGTGTTAATGGAAGATCGACCAATTTCAGAAACCAAAAGCGAGTCCACAATAACGTTAATATATCTGTGTAATTTACTAAAAAGATTTTGGCCATGAAATCCACTTCTTTTTTTATCAAACTCTATCGTAAAATGACCCCACATTATGCATACCGGTCATAGTAGGGCATTACAATAGAGTAAACATGATAAATTCTCTCGACTAATTTGTTTCTCATAAAACCATAGATTTAAAAAAACTTACAAATTCTATATTTTATGGTCACTGCTACAAAAAACATAATGTACCCCTTATATTCACCCCGGTTAATAGAAAAAAAGCTAAAAGAACATGGTTCTTTTGAAGTTCGTTAAGGTGTTAGCTAATACACACCGGTTGTTTAACAAGGTAACCGGGGTCCTTTACTTTTTCTTATACACCCTGGTTGTTTTTATAAAAACCGGGGTACATAATCCAACATTTACCCGGTTGTTTAACAAAATGACCGGGGTTCTTTACTTTTTCTTATACACCCTGGTTGTTTTTATAAAAACCGGGGTACATAATCCAACATTTACCCGGTTGTTTAACAAAATGACCGGGGTCCTTTACTTTTTCTTATACACCCCGGTTGTTTTTAAAAAAACCGGGGTGCATAATCCACCATTTACCCGGTTGTTTAACAAAATGACCGGGGTCCTTTACTTTTTTTTATACACCCCGGTTGTTTTTAAAAAAACCGGGGTACATAATCTAACATTTACCCGGTTGTTTAACAAAATGACAGGGGTCCTTTACTTTAACTAAAACATTTATACATTATTGTCTTAATCAATTCATTAATGCTAGGGGTGTAAATGAGCCGAGCTACTCGTGAGCTACTCGAGCTCGACTCGTTAAAAGCTCGAAAAAAGCTCGATTTAAACGAGCCCGAGCCGAGCTCGAGCCTAAATTCGAGCTCGTTTAATAAACGAGCTCGAGCCCGAGCTTCACATGTCGAGCTCGCGAGCCTAAACGAGCCTAGATATAAATATTTTTTTAAAAATTAATAAAAATATAATACATAGATATAAATATGAATATATTAAAATAACAAGTTATATATATTATATAAAAAGATTATTCAAATTTTAATTAAAAAATTAAAAATATATAATAAACGAGCCGAGCCCGAGCCGAGCTCGAGCTTGAAAATTTATTCACGAGCCGAGCTCGAGCTTTACATACAAAGCTCGAAACGAGCCGAGCTCGAGCCCGAGCTTGATACTTTTAAACGAGCCGAGCTCGAGCTTAAACGGGCTCGGGCTCGGCTCGGCTCGTTTACACCCCTAATTAATGCATCACGCAAGATTTTGATGCATCACGCGGGTAATTTGATGCATTTGTGGTGGTGCATTGCGTTTTTCACAAGTTTTCCGGTGCATGGTGGTTTTCCATTGAACCTCCCTCTATTTGTATTTTTTTAGTTCCATATAAGCCTTGGAACCCTGGTTATTTTGAATAAAACAACCGGGGTCCTTTACATTCGGAATAGACCTCCCCCCTTATCAACCCTGGTGCTACAACCGGGGTTAATTATCATTTTTGACCGGGGTCCATTATTCTTTTTGTAGTAGTGGGTTAAACACGAACACATTAGATAGATAAAGAAACATCGAGTTTATATAATAAAAAAAAAGTATCGTGCTCGGAATTTTTTATATGTTTAACAAGTTCATGTTAACGACTTTTCAACAAAAAAAAAAATTTTCAAGTCATACTAAAATTTTGTGTCGTGTTTCGTCAACATCTTTTTTGTGTTAGACTTGGAATATCAGTTTTTTTTATACATTATTATTTCGATCTATTGTTTCGATTTTTTCATTCCCTAAATCCTTCAAATTTGTTTTACTTTCTTTTTCTTGTTCTAGATCTGAAACATTAGACTTATGTGTCAGACCCAAAATTTTAAGAGGTTTGTTGGAAAAAAAATTTGATTGAAAGACTTAAAAGAAAATAAATTCAAGTAAAATGGTTTTTTAAGAAAAAAATTCTGATTAAATGACTTAACCGAAAAAAATAAATTGTCATATATGTGCCAATTAAATACATTTTATCATGTGGATGCCACGTAAGCATTAAAATTCGTAAGTTTTATTTGGTTCAGAGACTTATCTAGCAAAAGAATAAATGGGGCATTTAATCGAAATTGCATAATTTTCTGTTTATAATTCGTCACCACAATGAACTTAATAATAATAATAAAGCTCAATATATAAAAACCATATATTATTAAACTAAATTAATAACCCAACCAAATAAACTAATTTAATTAAAGTTCTATTAATAGAGTTAATTAAACACACAAATAAGTAATTGATAATAAATTAGCAATAACATACTTCTAATATTCGTAGTGGATAATAAATTAGCAATAACCTACTGCTAATTAACTTTTTTTTTAACCGGATGGTAGTTGTACTCCAAAATAACTTGTCGATTAACCAGTAACTATGTTGATATGACAACTTTTGCTGATTAAAATGACAACTTACGTGGATTTACCATATCAATGGAGTTACTGGTTACACGTACCATATCGACAAGTTATTTTGGAATACAACGTGGATTTTGATCTATATAAATAATTTAGAAAATCCACATAAGCATATAGATCAATTTCATACTTTTAAAACACAAATATAATATCATTACGGTAGATACGATAATCAAAAGTATCATCTCAACAATAATTTTAAGTAGGGTTAATATTGAAAAAAACCCCACGGACTTTCATGTAATTATCGATTAAGTCACTGAATTTTTTTTCCAAGTATTTAAGTCCCTAAACAATGTTTGTCTTATTCAAAACTATATATTTCTGACGTGCTACCTGCTTAACAGGTAAACCAATCAGTTCCTCGAATAGTTTATTGTTAAAAAAACCAACTCTCTTTTCCATTTTTCACGATCAAGTCACTGAACTTTCTTTTTTCTTGTTTAGGTCACTGTACAGTTTACCGGTTAGTGACCTGCTAAACAGGTCAAATATATAGTTTTAAATAAGACAAAAATTGTCTAGGGACTTAAACACTCGGAAAAAAAGTACAGTGACTTAATCGATAAATTCATGAAAGTTCGTAGAGTTTTTCCAATATTAACCCTTTTAAGTACAAGTACCGATAGGATAAAAAAATAACTAGATTAGTCATTTAAGTAATTTTAGTAAAGTAGCATACATTTGCATGACTTTAACCCTTATTTAATTAATCCACAAGTTTTCTGGAAATCCAGGGGTATCGAAATAAATCTATTAATAATAACAAACTATCCAATTAATCGTCAATTTTGATTAATTATAATCTACTTAAAATAAATCCTTGTATTTGGGGTCCAACAAGTTAATAACACAAAGTAACAACACCCATTTACGTTTTCTTTAATTACTAGCCCAAAGGCTAAATAAAGACTTGGGCCATAATTAAGTTAATAATTATAAACCATAGCCCAACAAATAAAACTCAGCAGCCTACTTAATTATTTAGTTGCCCAGCTCCAAGTTCCCTTCGTTTTCTTTGGTTCCTTTCCAAAATATCTTTGTTGCGTTTATTTTCGAGCACTCTCACGACTTCGAGATTTTCCCCGACGGAAGATTGCCCAGTAGTATCTTGCATATTAGCCATGAGAAAAGAAAGAGAGAGTTTAGCATTGTAAAACCGAAAGTCGATTTTTCGAGATTACGAGAGTTCAAAAATACCAAAATTATCGAAAAAGAGAGTTTAGAAATGTAAAAAAACAATCTGGCAAAATTGTGATTTTTTTTGCTAAAAAAGGGGTCAAATTTGACCCCAACTTTCAAAAAACTGGTAACATTGCAAATCCTCGAAAATCGGTTTTTTGGGATAAAAATCCGGTAACGGTAGGAAGCGGCGATCCGGTTTATCTATAACCAGTTTTGGTTTGGTTTCGGATCAAAATCGGATATTTGAATTTATTGTGCACCTCTACATGCATGCAAGAATAGAAAGAAAATAATTACAGCAGCCGTGGAGGGAAATGTCTCAGACAAGCTCCGGCCGAGCCAACGGACAGAAGAAAAAGAAAATAAAGAAACTCTTCATAACATTTTATGATTATTTTTCCACAATAATATACTTATTATACATAGAAGATTATTCCTGTATATAGACGATGAAAAGACATATTGAAGAGTTGAAACCCTTTGATATAACCAACTTTAACTACCTTAGTTAACTAAAAATTAACTACCAAACTTCTTCAACAACTCAAGTATAGCGCATATTTCTGGCATTACCACCCTACGGCCTACGCTAGATGTGCCACAAGCACCAGAAGTTGCTACACTTTGTTGCAGGAATGTCGTTGCAAACCCCGACCCCCAGCCGCCTTAGCACATTGTTGGCATGGCCGACCCTAGAGTTGGGGGGAGGGGGGGCACACGGGCTACCGTCCATTGCATTAAATCTTCGAGGGCATTATTTTTTCAGTCTAATGAGTGATATATTATGTTTTATTTTGTTGTTCATTATTCAAATCTAGTGTTGTGAACGAACACAAAGGATGATATGTTCATGTTTGCTCGTGCGTTAAGGAATTGATATTATTTGTGTTCGTCTATGTTCGTTCATTTAGCTCATAATCGAAATAAGCGAACGATAAACAATCGTTAACGAACGAAAATAAAATAAAAATTTAAACGACCACAAACAGACGAACATAAATGAACAATTAAATAAATACAAACAAACAAACATAAATGAACAATTAAACGAACCTAAATTGAACGAATGAAGTCAATGTTTGTTCGTTTCATTAAACAAACACAAATTATTGTTAATGTTCATAAATGAATGAACATAAACAAATTTCCTGTCACACAGTTCGTTCATTGGCCGTTCGGTTCGTTTACAACTCTATAATATATGTTCATTATCAATGACAAAAGTTATAATCTTGGATGATCAGAACAATGAAACCAGAAAATGTAACAAGTGTCAGAAAATAATTAGTGTCAGAATACATAAGTTGTGCTAGAAGAAACAACGAGAAATTCGTTTTACTTCTCAATCAAATAACCATTGTTTAATTTACTAACCAAAGAACATAAGAAGTATGTTTTATTTTAAAATTTTCTAAAGAGGCTGGGCAGGAAAATGTTTAGGACCGGCCCTTATCGCGGGGCGCGATCGATCCCCTAATTCCGGTCGAAATCGATGTCGGCTAGCTGAAAGTTGGTACTCTATTTTGCCATGGCTACGGGTTTGATTACCCAACTCGATTCCCATCAATTAATTAAAGGGTTAAAGCCGTAGAATAGTTGTGTACTTTTTAAAATGTCTCGATATGGTACGTGTACTATTTTAATTATTCATATTACACGTGTACTTTCTGAATCGTTCGAATTTGATATGTGTACTACATTTTTTCATATCAATATGATACATTTGGTAACCGGTTACTGGCTATACCTGTTAAGAGTGAGATTTTTCTTATTATTAATGTTCAAATTTCCATAATTGAAGCATCAAATAGACTCTTTCGTCCTTGCGATAACCTGGTAGGAGAAATCACACAGCACGGCCAACTTCAAACACCAACAAACCTCTGTAGAAATCTCCAATGACGATCTCCACCGTCCAGATCGAAAAACTATGCGTTGTGAAGCTTATCCTCAAATTTCACACAGATCCAATGGTGAACAAGTTCGTACAGACGATTCTCCCACAACTGCACAAAGCTAGACGAAATAACTGGTCACAAAAAAGTAAATGTATCATATTAACAATATAAAAAGTGCACGTAGTATATCGATACACCTTAAAAAGTATACTTCTATTGTAAGACTTTAACCCTTAATTAAATGGCTCCAAACATCATCAATTTATCTCAGAAGCATCAAGCTACCCCAATTGATTTCTAGCAATTTAACACCGCTAAACACAAGTTTGAAGGATCAAACTTACTTGAGTTTGAGATGACACTTAAAGATAGTGAAGAAGACGAACCCCAGAAATTAGAAGCTTCAATCTTTGTTGCTAGCTGCTGTCTAGAAACCAACACACATACACAACCCTTTCAGAATGAATTGAGGAAGGAAAGATTGAAGTGGAATGTTAAGAAACGTATTATATATACATTTTCAGTATAAAACAGACCCGATACCCAATAATCCAATCTTGTATCAGTTAATACCCGTTTATATTTTCGGGATCCCATTTAATTAACGTTTAAAAAGGTTGTAATCTTTTATTAACTTTTAACCTGAACTAATGTGACCATTTCACGTGCCCGAATCCACGTGTCAAATCGTAAACGACACAACGCGATAATATTAAATAAATTAACAAATAGAAAATCACACGTACCAATCCCAATTCAAGGATGTTACAATTCTTGTTCGAAAAAATTAAATTTAAATCCAAATACTTTGTCTTTCAGACGGAAAATTAAAATATCGTTATTTTCGTTTCGAGTAATTGAAATCGCAAAGAAAGGTAAGTATCTGCTTTGGACGGGATCTGTTTGTATATCGTATTACATATATACAGTAATTAGTCAAGGCTTCTTCATCGTGTCTTGTTGTGATCGCCCACTTGGTGAATTGAAAGAGCTTTACAAGCGGCATTGCTCTTCTACACTCACGCGATATTGTTGGATCGGGCTTTCGCCCATTGTCTGAATAGTTTGTCGTCTTTTCTGTTCAGAAAATTTAAAAATCCGAGGATCGTTGTTTTGTCTTCTTTATTCAATTTTTCTTGCACGAAAAATACTACAATGCATTTGGATATTCAGTTTTTCGTAACTATTAAAAAAATCGAGCCATTACGATTTTTAATTTGTCCGAACCAAAAAATTGCAAATCGTTAAAACTTTCAATTTTTCAAAACAGAATTTTCGATTTTCAATTTTTACGTCCGGAAAAATAACGACGTACCATTGGAATTTTAATAATAATAAAAATATCATTAAATTTGTAAAATACAGTTAATTGCTATTTATGAGTATGTTGCTATTTTGTGCAAACCCATTCATTGTTTAGTGGGCACGTGGCAACTTACGTGCAGTGGACGTTTAGTCAGCGTTACACACCGTTTAATCATCAATGGTTGCTATTATGAAGAAATTGTTTGGAGTACAATATTGTTTTAATAAAAAGAAGTTTGGTAGTCAGATATGATTACAAACGAAAATTTTAGTGTGTGGTTGTTATTTTATATAGAAAACCCTAACTATTAAACTTAACGTTAATTACAATTTGAATGTAAAGTTTAATTTACATTCTAACACTAATAATTATCTAGAATTGTTGTATTCAAATATTTGGTATTTGGATTGAATATAACCAAACAACAAAATGTAATCACTTGGATTCACATTAGGAAATTAATAACAAGCTAGAATATTCAAATATTTAATTTTTAATATAATTATATAAATTAGATACAGATGGAGTACTTACCTTGTCAATGATTGCTCGACAAATCCGTACCCATGGCGTGGCTGAATAATATCATCTTTCACCATTAAAATAACCCAATTTTCTTATTTTTCTATTCCAGACAAGATTCATTAGCCACCCATTTGGGTTGCTAAAACGCATTTCCAATCCTTGGAGGACCACAAAAGAATCTTCTTGATCCATATGCATATAAAACCTCCCACATCAATGTTTAAAGCAGCCCATGTCCATCTTAAAAAGCCCAATCAAGATGTGTACATTCCTCTCATTCCATTTCCCAACAAAAATGTTAGAAAAGTAAGCTTAGACTTAAGTCATGTTTGTTTACCTTTTAATGGAATCATTAAGAGGTCATTTTATCTTTCAATGACTTCTTAATCATTCCATTAAGAAGTAAACAAACAACCCCTTAGGATTAGATGACGGTTACCAACTTGGTAGTTATTTCTGAATTTTATAGTAGTTTTAGTTAGTTTAGTAATGGTAGTTAATGAACCGAAAAGGTGTGATTGTTCACTGGCAGGCAGCGCCGACTTTGAGGAGAGGACCACATGGGCAACCACCTAGGGCATCATACCAAGAAGGGACGTTATTTTTTTAGTTTAATAAGCAATATATTAGACCCACACGTGTATATTTTAATTTTTCAACATTGTTGATAAAAAAACCATCTAAAAAATAGTATGTTGTACTGTAAAAAAAACATTATTTTTCTATCTTGGTCAAACCCATTTAAAAAAAATGTATGTTACATTTTTAAAAACATATTCTTCTATCTCGCCCGTGGACATGAAAATACCTAGGACTCGCCCTGTTGGTAGGTGTGTTGGTTCATGTACAATTATGTTTTGGTTCGGTTCATTAACACAGGTGTGTTAGTTCTTCTATAGTTATATATATGTTTGTTCGAGTGTGTTGGTTTATCATTGCTTAAATTAGTAAAAGTTGTTCATAATGTTTTACAATAGATGAAAAAGTTGTTAGAATATAAGCCTAAATATTAAAGATATTGATTATATTTAATAGTTACGTTTAGGGTGTTATGTGTTGTCTGTGTGATGGTTTAAAGGGTAGGTTAGTAAGATTAGTGTATGGCAGTTATAGTCTAAAGAGATCTGCCGCATGTGAAGGTTATAACCCTTCACTTGGGTTGTCGATCGCTTCCATATTATCAAACTAGTATATTACCCGTGTACTACACGGAATAGTTAAGTGACTTGTTTTTTTAAAACTATATATATTTAAAAAATTGTTATAGAAACCACAAATAAAATAACAAAATTATACTGTTAAAGTGATTATTGAAAATATATAAAGTAGGTTACTAAATGTAAAATATATAACTAAAAATTAAATAACAACAAAAAAGAAAAGAAAATATGGAAGCTAAGAAGTTTGGATAAGAAGCCAATGAAAGGCATGAGTCATAGACTCAAATTTAAATTTGAAATCCAAAATAATAGGAGGATGTTTAATTTCTAAATTAATTTAATCAATGCAATTATTATTTTAATATAGAAATTATATATATATATATATATAGATTCAAGATCAATGGGGTACCAAGTTAGACTGGGGTACCGGGGAACCATTTATAGCCAATCATTTATCATTAAAAGCTAAAATATAATATAGATTTTGCCTAAAATTCTTTCCCACATTAATTAATGTTGGGGTAAAAATGGTATTGAAAATTTAAATTAGAATCAAAGATTCTGTGTATCCCATGAAAATCTCCATTTCAATTAATATCATTTCTTACACTCATACTGAACATGTGCAATGATGACACTCTATAAACCACGATTGAACATGTTCAATACCGTCAATATTGCTTTATCACCAAAACGGTTAAGAGCGACTAAAAACACACTAAACCCCGATTGCACATGTTCAATAACGTGTAAATAAAATTGAACATTCACGAATGGTTTGATGAAAATAATAAATACATTTATTTGACACCTCCGGTTGAACATGTTCACTAAAACCCATTGTCGAATCTAATTGAACATGTTCACTAAAACCCATTGTTGAATCCGATTGAACATGTTCACTAAAACCCATTGTCGAATACAATTGAACATGTTCATTAAAACCCATTTTGAAATTTATTATAGATATGGTATGGAAGTAAATCCCTATAATTAAGGGATTTATTAATTCATTAGTTGTTATTTATTAATTAAGATTCTAATTGACTATATTACCATTTTTTTCTTATAACCAAACATGGGTGGACTCCGGTTCCCCAGTCTAACATGGTACCCCATTGATCCTGACCATATATATATATATATATATATATATATATATATATATATATATATATTGCCGACGGAGCAGAGAGAAAAAATGCTCACGTAGCGCAATATTACTGGTAAAAATTCAGAAAATTAAGGCTTAGTTGGCGCAATATAGTTGGTTAAAATTCAGAAAATCATGGCTACTTATTTGACGCAATATAATTGGTTAAAAATTCCAAAAATAATGGGATTCCCCCCACTATTTTAGCTCGATAAGATTCCACGTAATTATCAAGATTTTTCTACATATTTTAATGTTTCTGCGATTAAAATATGTAGATTTTCCGGAAAGAAATAAAAATGACAATAAAATTTCAAATTTTCACTATTGGAAATATTTGTAATTTGGTTTATCAAGTTAAATAAAAATAACAAATCAGATTTAATCCGCTAGAAAATTTCAAATTTGCACTGCTGGAAATAGATGCAATCTGATTTATCAAGTTAAATAAAAATAAGAAATCAAATTTAATCGGCTATAGTATAACCGAAATATTAAGATATGCAGAAAAACACTGGATAATATCAAAAACTGAATATGCTATAAAAAAAATATCCAAACTTGAATAATAAATATTTCCAGCTGCATATTTATCAAGTTATCAATTCTTTATATAATTCGAAACCTTATAATTATTAGATGTTTATATAACGAGTTAAATGTAACCAAGTTAGAGATAAAACATGTTTTATTGAAGTTACGTACTGATATATATATATATATATATATATATATATATATAGACACACACACATACATACATACATACACACACAGAGTCAGTAGCCATAATCAATATTGATAAAAAAAAAAAAACTACATCAGCAGTGTTTGCGTGAAGAAAAACTATATCATTTCAAGATGAACTTCACGTATGCTAATCAACCAGATGAAGAGTCGAAGATGTTTTCAACTCCTGTAGAAAAATTGATCGACAGTATCTTCTTTAATATTTTTTAAATATTTTGAAAAGGATGTACATATATACTATAATACACATAGCATATATATATTTGATACTTATGCTGCTGCTGTTTCTTCCTTTATTTATGTATCAATTCAATGAACACACACAGAGGTTACGAGACACACACAACACTCCGAGACTATTTATTCTCGAAGCCTGACATTAACATGGAAACACACATATTCAAACACATAATCGCACACTGCACACACTCACAACTCATATCTTTTTGTTTTTAACTTTTTCAGCAGCAACATAAGGTAGGATAAATGACGATTGATACATAAAATTGATCAATAAACATCCTTGCTAATTAAGTTGCCAAGGTCGAAGGCCATTTGACCTTCTTGCCCATTTTTATGGACAGAACTTAAGCTAAACACAACTGGACAGCACACTAATACTGCACTTATTTTCTGTTTTGATCTTATTTTCCAGCAAAAAAAAATGCAAAGGTTAATGACAATTAATACTTGCATTTGAATCAACAAACCACATAGAAATCAATTAAAGGTTAGGCCGAAGGACAATTGAGCTTATTGGTCAGCCATTCTTGACAAAAACGAAAGCTAACATACACATATGTAATTCACGCACAACACAAAGACTTAAACATTCTGTATTTTATCTAATTCAAGCAGCCAAATTAAATAAATAAAGGACGATTTAGACACACAAATGGTCAACAAACACTCCAAGATAATTATGAATTCCAGATTGGCCACAAGCAATGATTTAAAATGATGGAAAATACTTGTGAAAAACATTTAACAAAATAGCAAGGTCAACAATTTTGTTCATGTAATAAGTGTCTTTCTTGTATTTGAATTGCATTGTTTTTTTTTATGTTTTAAATTAGTTTGATGTATATTTTTAATTTTAAACATAGAAAGGAGATATCATAACGATATGTTGACTTTTACCGAACAAAATATAACAGTTTCAATAAAATATAATGTAAGGATTAAAATGATTAAAAATAATAATATTAAGAGACCAAATTTATATAACATGAAAATATAATGATTTTTTTCAATATTAACACTGATATTTACGATAGATAAAACTAAGTTTAGATATAGCAAGTACAATATGAAATATATTTGATGTTGTATTAAAACTATTACTGGAATGTAAATAAAATAATCTGACAACCAATATATATGTGTGATTATAATGCGTTTTTATTAGAATATATAAAAAATAAAGCAAACTCAACAATATCTTTAGGTTTTCCAACATAAATTACTTAAAAAAAATTAAAATAGAAAACTTATAATTTCTTATACCAATAAAACTGACAATAATGGAGATAATAAAATTTTAAACAAACAAACCTCAAATATAATTATGTGTAGCAATTTTCATGATAGAGATAAGTATTTTTTTTTCTTAACAAACAATGTATAAGAGAATATATATGTATAGTCTTTCAAAATTAAATATTTTTTTTGTGTAATTGTTTAATTAAAAAAGTATTAATTTTGAAATAAATCACCCGAGCAACGCACGGGTATTCAACTAGTTGTATATTATACATGTGTCATATCCACTTTATGCCAATTGACACTCTAGTTAGGTGTCAAGTGACATTTATTTACTCTTTTAATAGAATAGATAGATTTCACTGATTTAAGTACTTGCTAAGGCACTTATCTTGCAACTTAATGCCTTCTTCTTCTTCTTTAAAAAGCTTGTGCATCATGTTTGTCTATTGGATAAAAAATGTGTGTTATTTTGCAACTCAACACATTAATATCAACCTCAAATCCTTGATGGATCAATTGTTTCAAACTTAGGATATTGATATTAATCTCGGGTACGTATATAAGACACAGATGGTATTGTGTATTCCTTTTGGTTAGTTTTTAAATCAATTTCATCAATACCATGTGTAAAGATCAAATTACTTTTATGTTCATTGTCATCAGCAATGAAACAACTTTTCAATTTTAAGAAATATTTCTTTGTTTGGGGACTTATGCTTGGAGGTTATCGTATTCACATACCAAAATTCGTTCCAATTGCCATGTTTCGTGCCTTGTAGTAAGTATTCTCCTTCAAAACATATCCGTTCTTTGTAAGTTTGCACATATTCAATTCCTCTAACTTTTGATCCAATGGTGTAGGGGTGCAATCCGGTGTCCATTCACCGGCTTTGTTCTTCCCTTTGTTAAATTTTGTTGGGCAATCCCACACAAAGTACCCTCTTCCTTTGCAGGCATAACAACGTAATCTTCTTCTTTTCTTTTCGACTTCTCTGCACGATTATGATCATTTTCTTTTTTTAAATAAATTACAGAAATGGTCCCTGTAGTTCGCTCAGAATTATAAAAATGGTCACTGGTCTTTAAAAATTGCATAAATGGTCCTTCAAAACACTATTTACTTGCAGAAATGGTCCCTTTATTTCTTGGCTTTTTCTAAATGACGATAAGGGCAAAATCGTCACATAATTCTAGGATTCATTATTATGAAACAAACACAACAGTACGTAAATTGCTTTGGTATTTGGTTTGAGTAAATTGATGCAACAAGAGGATATAGATCAATACTTCATATATTAATCAATAGAATCATGTTACACTTTTGCTTTATAACTTATAATACATCTATATATATATACTAGTACAGTACCCGCGCAAAGCGGCGGCGACAACAATTTAATTTTTTGGTTAACATGCTCTTTCAATCACACAAAATAACATACCTATTTCTAAATATATGTTTTCATAAATTATCCAATGGTTTAGAACTATTGTAACCATCTACATGTAAACTTGTAAAGAGAATGTGTATGTGTATCCTTTCAAAAGCAGACTCAGAAAGTACCCATATTAGGCTTGAGCTCGGCTTGAAAAGCTCAAACTCAAATTCAAGATTCAGTGGACCACGTCGGCAAACTATTGAGTGGTTGGACTTAAGTGAGATAGCAATTAATTTGGTCATGACTATCGAAAGCAAACCGCTAACTGCTAAGAGTAACTTTCCTCTTAAACAGCCAATAAATGAACACACCCAAACCACTCAACGTGGAAACATATTAATAAACTGTTAATGTACATATTATTTTACACAAACACAAAAAGACAATGCATGTCCAGATTTGAAATTAATTTGCAGTTGCAGATGACTGAGCTACAACTCTTTTACTTCAAGTCTTCAATTGAAAACCCACAACGACATCGCTTTTTCAGTATGGAACTCTCAGCATAGAAACCTCCATCATGTGTAAAAAACACAAGCTCGTGGTGGTCCTCTTCAAATGGTTGTGGAAGTGGATTGAGTTGCTTCATTTGTTGGGTGGGATATTGGTTTCTGGATATCCTCGCCACTGGTATGCGTACTATGATGAAGCGTATCATTTGTGTTTTGAAGATCATTGGAAGGTTGGAAACGAACTTCGTCTGTGGAGCGATTGTTCAATCTTTGTCGAGTTACGATGGATGAAAGAAGTTGATACCACCTGGATATGGCATGGGCTTCATTTCTTCTTCTCTCTGCTCCCCACCTCTCTTTTTCCTCTACATATTCCTGTAAAAACAGAATCATCTAGAACATGACTATCTACCAAAGAGACAAATGTAACTCGAGCCAGATAAGAAAAAAAGTGAATAGTAAATTACTTAAATATTTGATAAATGTGGTTCAGAACAAGAAAATGACCTATAATCAAGGAACACGATAATATATTATTCACAACCTTTGTTAATAGATTTTCCAATCTAGAATCCATCATTTTGTGCACCAATATAAGAGCAATCGTCATAATTAGATAAATATGAGGGTTTTGGTTTTGGATTTCTCTGCACCAATATATAGAAGCTAGAATTTGATTCTTTTTTTAAGCCCTTTTGAAAAAATCAAATTACCGAAACAGTTAAACACAAATCAAAACACCCCCAAATACTGTCTTTGTGCTCAAAACATAGTTTTATAGAAGCTAGAATTTGAAACTTTTCTTTGTGGCCCTTCTAAAAAAACTCAATTTACCGGAACAGTTAAACACAAATGAAAACACCCCCAAATACTACTAATATTTACATAAGAATATACTTGCTTATATAAACATCAAATCATAAGATCTAAAAGCAAAAGCAGTAAACGGATCTATTTAATTGAACCGATCATAAAATAGGAAACACTTTACGTCTTAATTGGCTTATCTTGTAATCCAACTTTTTTGACCCCTCTCAACTCTCTCAAGATCATAACCAGTAGCAAATTAGGTAAGTTTAGTAGTATGCATGTGTGTATCTATCCACGGCTTTGGTTTTTCAAGTGTCTCTTAAAATTCAATATTGTGCTTTAGTTGGTTGTATTTTGTGTAAAAAAAGTTACTTTTGAGACCATTGATCTAAATGCATTTTTAAGTAGTATAGATTACTTGCTCCATTCCATAATAATCCTTTCTTACTTCAAACTCCAAAAGCTTTCGTACTAAAATTAGCATGGATGTTATTAAAATATGAGCATAGGTAATTAATATATTCCAGCACTATATTAAATATTATGTATGGTAAAACGTAGTTATTAGATTCTTTCTAGTCTCTACGACTGTGACTTATTTCTTTTCCATATCCACATTTGTAACTAAAGGTAAATCACTTGACACTCCAAAATCAAATTTGAACTCTTTTAAATGGAATGAAGTGATTATCATTCATAAACAAACCAATACCTGGCATCAAGCATCATCTAAACCATAGACTATTTTTGGTGTCTTTTACGCTTGAGAAGTAGTTGCAACGCACAAGCTGCAAGGCAGTCGGCCTGTATAATACCAAACTGTTGAACATGGCACCTTCCAATAAACTGTTGAAAGAGGCGGCTCTATTTTCATTTAAGACGCATGAGTCAGAGTCTATCAGGAAGGCAAGATGGCAAACTGAACACTCTATATACCTCTTTGGTCCTCTCATGACTCACAAGATGACCTCCATGTTATTGGAAAATTTAACTGGAGGAACAGGAAACTTTGTCGAGGTGCTTGCAGGCACAACTCTAGGAGTAGCTGCTTTAATGGATTAATGGATTAATCAACCAGAAAAACATACTTTGAAGAGAGGCAATATGCATAGCTAAAAATTTTGCTTTAAGGGATTGCTTGAAAACCTAACAAATAATTATGAACAAAACTTGCATAACGAAACTTTTACATAAATTAAATTTGAGCTCAAGTTGCATAAGGATCACTACAGGTAGATAAATTAATTAAAATATAGTGAACCATCATCCCATGGGCACACACAGTTTCTGTTGGGTGATAATTTAAAGATCATAGATAGAAGTCGTGTAACACATAAATTTCAAAATTTGAGCTCAAGTTGCAAATGGAACTTTTTACAGATAATTCTGTAGTTTAAGCATAAATTAAAGTGTGTGACAAACATATATATATATATATATATATATATATATATATATATATATATATATATATATATATATATATATATAACAGAGGATATGTTTCAAATTAACAGGAGATAAGTGTGAAGAATTCAACTTACAAACTTAGAAACAAATAGCTCATACAGTCCTCCAAGAGTTTTACTGGAACCTAGCGAGTAATAAGATCTGCCTCAAATCTTGAATAACAATGTAAGCTTTTTGAGAAAGATGCATGCCACAAACAAATGTAGGCCACAAACAGAATTCATATACATGACTACCAAACTGTTGTGCAAATCAGAATTCAAAAGTAAAATTATTATGTTTCTCATCCCAAAAAACCATATACATCACTACCAAACTGTTGGAGTATAATAACCTAAATACACACGCAGAGAGCAACAAAGACACTTGACAAATTATAATCCAAAACAATTTTTAACAAGTTTATAAATCAGCAAAGGCATGAAACAAAGATTCAAACTAAAATATTAATAAATCAAACAAAGTAAAAGAAAATCAATAACTATTTTTATAAGATTCATAACAACTTTTAATAAGTTCATGAAAGAAATCAAACTAAAATATTAATGAAGCATATCCAATCCTGCAAATCTTCACCATGAGTTCAAGTGCAACCTCAAACATATACCCACATCCATATGTATACATTAGTTAATAATAACAAGTCAAACAAATATGATAAAAACAAATCTAAAAAATCTGATACACATCATGTTAAAAGAATATATACATATAAATCATTACCATTAACAAATCTAAGTAAAATATAAACACATACTAACACACACAACCCCTTTTCAATGGAGAAGAAAAATCAACACTTACAAATAGATCTGAGACATTAACAGTGCTGGAACGAAGGTCATACAACTTACAAACTACAAACTACAACTTGTCACATGAATCGAATGTATGAGAAAAAAATCAGGCACAAAATGAAGAAATCAAACAATCGATTCTGATCTGCATAAGTTAGCAAGATATTATTGAGAGATTGTCATGCTATCTCTTCATATATCAGTATAACTTTCTGATATCTAGAGACGCATGGTGAGGACATTAGTCTTTTTAATAATGCTTCCAATTAGATGGTCAAATTTCATATAAACAAGCATATGTCACACAATATAATATGGAGGTGGCATGTGATATCCCATGGATCCAAAATTCTAAGTATCACTACAGGTAGGAAGTAGAAATACTGGATTGCATTTAGTATTGAAACTGATTTTTTAATCCTTATATAATCAAATAATTAGGTTATCCAAAGCCTAGAGGTTGAAGTCACAGTGAAAACACACATACACACACAGATTAGCCCATCTAAAAACCCCTAAAATCCAAACAATTTGGGATTCCCCTCTTTCATCATATAAATTAAATCATGAATAGAAGAAATACAACAAAGCAATTTGTGGTTAACAACATAAATCAAAAGACACGGCCATGTATAGCAAAGATCTCAAACACATGCAGCATATGTAACTATGATCATATAAATTCTTACCACTAAACCACAAAAATGACAACCCGGATTCATTTCTAAGTTCAATTATATAACCAGAAAACATACAGACTCAATAACACCATGAATTTGAATGTTGATTTCCACCAAGAATGTAAAGTTAAATCAAAAAGTAAAAAATGAAACCAAAATGAGAGAAATCGAACAATTGTTCAACAAGGAATTGAAAACCCAATTGAAGATCAATTTAAAAGATTCAATCTGAAGCGAAAGACCTACAATTTAGAAAATAAAAACTTAAGACGGTTCAATAATCGAAGTAAACAAACAACCACAACCAACAAGATGCTAACAGAGTGGGATGAACCGCCTACACTCGTATTGGCTAGGTCCTATTTCTGTATGTCGACAAAAACAAAATAACTTGACACACACATCTTAGGCTGTTAAATTATGGATGCTGAAAAATTCTCAAAAAAACATAAACATCTTAGGCTGTTAAATTCTTAAAGAACCAGCCCTAAACCATTAACATATGCAGTCCAAAATAAGCAACAAAAATTAAACCATTTGCAGTAAAAAGAACTTCCCTAAACCTTGATTAACTTGCAACAAAAGTACAAGTGTGTATGTTTTTCCAGTACCAGTCTGCCCATATGCCATGACTGTTCCATTGTATCCATCCAGTACACTCTGCACACCCAAATGATTGCATACTTACACAAAAAAAACTAATTAATTGCAGCCATAAGAAGTTATAAACTTATTCTATAGAGAAGATGCATCTCGTATAAGTTGGTTATGTCAAGATTCATCACAAACAAAATGTAAACGATGTCCTACAAACCTCCACAACAGGCTTTGCGACGACTTAATAAACACGCTTCTGTGAAGCAAACTCTATAAGGACTTCATCGAATTTGAAAGTCTCTGAATCCCAGTTATACCATCGGAGTTTCAATCTTTTAAGCTGAAACAACACAATAAGAACGTAAAAAGAATTAGATGGAGTTTTAAGTCGTGGTAAAAAAACTTCCTAATTCTCCAACAACCATGCAAAATAAACTACAAACATGAAATCAGAATACCGCAGGCTGCAATTCCACACATTCAGCAAAATCAGCATCTACCTCAGGCTGCAATTCCACACAGGCTGCAATCCTAGAGTGACTACACTAAAACCATTCTTCTTTCAGTGTGTGGACCTATAAATTGGTCTTCGAAGCAGCAACATGATGTTGTTCCAGGCTTCAATGACAGCTCCATCTTGGCGGAGCTTCACAGAATTAAGCAATGTGTAGAAAGGAATGGCGGAGCTTCACAGCTCCAGATGATGGGGGTCGTGGATGTGGAGTTGCAGTGGTGAAGAGAGAGAAGTAGAGAGTAGGTAGAGAGCAGAGCTCCGACAAAGGGTGACAGCTGACGGCAAAGGGAGGGAAAGACTTGTAAGTCTTAATTTTCAAGATTGTGCATTAGTTGATTGTATCTTGTGCATTGCATTTTGTAAAAAGCTAAATGCTTTATTAGTAGTATAGATATAGATATAGATAAGCAACCAAAAGGTGTTGGCCAAGAGACACAACCGTTGGTGTTTAATGGTTATAACTGTTTAACCAACAGTTAACCGGTTTAATATAATACCGGTAATCTTATGTATAAGTTTCAGACTTTATAATACACAATTGATCTATATGTTCTTTAACTAAGGTGATAAATAAGAATATGATATTCATACTACTGTTGTTCTTGTACATCCATCGATGTTGCTTCCGTTGCCAACAAAAGCTTTACGGTGATTTAAATTTCACTTATTAAATTAGCGTTAACTTTCAATTTTATTTTTTATCTCACGTTTTTGTAAAACTTGAACTATATATATACACATATTACCAATCTTGAATTGCTTAATTATGTACGTTAATGTAGACATTAATTAATTAACTTCGAATGATTAACTCCGTACCTTTGGTTTTGGATTCTTGTTACCATTAAATTACTCAATTTCTTGATTTTATGTTGCAGACAAGGCTGATCATGACAGCTATAAGTGTCGTATGTACGTAATTAATCATTAATTTATAGATATTCTACACGTATGTGTATTTGAAATCATGGATATCTTGGTTGTTAAGATTTATGTATTCTAGGAAAATATAACCAATGCCACTCGTTTTATTATATATATAAATAAATTAAAAAGAATTAGTAACATAAATTAATTTTATATATTTGGGCGGGTAAATGCATGGTACCATACCGCATTGATGAATGATTGGAGGCAAAGCAAAAACATAACAGCTCATACATCCTTCAAAATAATTCAGTAAATGCCAAATTTTGCCTTCAAAACCCCACTACGCCCCCATTGCTTCTTATGTCCCTATAAATACTAGAGCTTAATATCATCTTCCTTAACAAAAGTTTTATCATTTCTGATTCTTGAATTTTGCCTGAGTTTTCAAGAAAGTTAGATACATAAAGATGGAAAATTTATCATCATCTTCATCATCTACATCTCATTTCAGATCTATTAGTTTGCCTTCTAGGTTAACCAACCCTTCTTGTGCCAAGATCGAAACCAAAATCAACGAGCTGAAAGCATTTGGAAACTTTGTGGTTTCGACGTCCCAAACCATTCAAAGTGGTTTGGTTGGGTTGGCAGAGTTGTATGTTTGCATGGATGAACTTGTTCGATCTCCACAGACCCAACAAGTACTTTCTCGCCATCAGAACGGGAACTTCATTGAAGATGCTTTAGAGGGGTCCATCGGGTTGCTAGACTCATGTAGCAACCTCAACGACTTGCTCATGTTAATGAGGGAAAATGTGCACACCCTTCAATCGGCGTTACGAAGGAAAGGAGGTGAATTTGCAGTTTCTAGACAAATCGCAGCGTATCTATGCTTTAGAAAAAAAACAATGAAAAGCATCATCAAGAGCCTTGGGGATCTGAAGCATCTAGAAAAGAAAATGGGCTCATTTCTTTACCTAGATGTAGATGATCACCATGTGTCAATGGTGACTAAAGTTCTTAGAGAAGTAACTACACTTACAATCTCCTTATTCAAATCCCTTTTGGTCTTATTATCGACAAAGTCCAAGCCAACTAACAGGGTTCAACTCTTTTCAAAGTTGCTCTCAAAGAGTACAACATCGACTCATGATAATCGTCACACAATTGTAAATGAGGTGGAAACCGTTGATATAGATCTCACATCAATCCACAAAAGTACTTGCAATTGCAACCATGATAACAAGAATGGTACCACGACACTAAAGAGATTGCAAATTCTTGATGCGAGTCTTGAAGGGTTTGAAACGGGATTAGACTGTATATTTAGAAGATTAATTCAAAGCCGAGCTTCCCTTCTCAACATTGTAGTTTGTTAAAAATTCTGTAATATCAATGTGCCGGTTATAAATGCATGTTTTTAGGCATTTTCCGGTGTTTTGTAACAATTTTTAACATTCTGAATATGTTCAATGTGCAATGAACATGTCATTCTTACAAAGTTACAATCGTGATTGTTCTCTTCGTTACTAATGTTGGATTCTTGGTCTATTTTGTGTCTTGGAAGTCATATCTAGTTAATTTCACATGTGTAAAACGGTAAATATTTAGTTTGAAACACGATTTTATAGATTTAGATAATTATATACATTGAACTTAAAAATAATAATAATTGGTGCAATAATAAAATTTTAGAAATCAAAAAGAAATCTAAGTGAAAATGATATATACTTGAACTACTTCAAATTTTTTTAATACGAAAAATATAAGGTAGTAGCCAGGGCCCAGGGTGAATAAGGACAAAAACAATTCCAATGGAAAAGGTTAACAACAAAAAAAAAATGCTACACTAGATCACTAACAAATCAAAAAGAAATCTAATTGGAAATGATTTATTATTGTTGTATACTTGATTTCATTCTTGTATTTCCATATGCTCGTGTTTGTGTTTATGTTTTGTTTTCTACGGATATATATATCTGACTAGAATGTACAACATATAAGTAATTTAACGAATTCTATGTATCATAGACATGAGATATGTTGATGGATATATACTACCAAAAGGGGACCGAATGATACGGATCAACCAGCTTTGTGGTCTTATGAGGGTCTAAGATCAAAACCCCTCACGTTATACCAAGATCGAGAAACCTCCATACCATGACCACATACTTGCCTACAAGATGGATACATGCTTCTTTTGGGTCGTTAATTTATGATGTACCAATTCCGAGTATTACATCCCTAAGGCACCTTAATTATGATTCTTATGGTGATTAATTATATATTATGAGTTTTGAGAGGCTTCAATTCCAACCATTAATAAGATGAAATACATACACAGGGGCGGATCCAGGAATTTTCACTATCGGTGTCACTTTTTTAAAGTAAGTTTAATACTTAGCTTTTCGAAATATTTTCTAAAACGTATCGGGTCACTGAAAAAACGGGTTGCCAACACATAATTAACAAATAACAAGATTATTCCAATTAAAAAAAATACAAAATACAATACCATTAAAACTTAAAACAATAAGTATGGTAAGTATTAAAACTCAGTATTATTTTTATATTCTGTTGGGCTTTTTTTTAAAAATTTCATGGTGCTACAGCCTTTTGGGCTAACTTATTAACATTCTTTATTGTTGTTATTATATTCTGTTGGGCTTTTTTTTAAAAATTTTTTGATGAAAACTCAGTATTATTTCAATAAATTTAAGTAATAAAAACAATAAATATAAATTAGATACGTATGTTATAATTTTATAAACTTTTTGTAGGTGTCACTCAAAAAAAATCTTACGTGCCACTCAGGTTTTTGATACATGCGTAACTCGGTATTTTGAAAATTTATCGGTGTCGAGTGACACCCATCGTTATAAATTAAATCCGCCACTGTACATACATCTAACCATACTAAACCACTTCTTGTTCTTATTAAGCCAATATGTTAAACCTTTACTCCAACCTCCTCCAAGATACCAATAGAGAACACACCTAGTTTGGAGGAGTTGTTGATGAAAAACGTAGTCAGGCTTGAAGCAATGGATGTTATGCCAACGGTGTTGTTGGAAGAACTATCTCATAGCATGCCACTTGAGAACACAATGGATGAGATACCAGAGACAACAATCGATAAGGAGCAACACCCAAGCCCATAAAGTATAACTCAAATCCCATCTTCGCCATTGCCAGGTCCTATGGATTTATAAGCTGAGTTTGGGATGAAGTCAGTGGATTCAGCTTTGAAGTCCCTGATGTTTTTTAGGAATTTAATTCAGAAAATGATTTAGAGGAGTTGAAGTGGTTGTTGTGTAGGTTTCAACCCTTCAACTGTGTTTCTTGTGTTTGTGTAATGTGAGAAACAAAATAGAGAGAAACAGAAGATGGAATTGTAAAACAAAAAATCTGCAATATTCTTAAAGCAACAAAAACTATTAATAAATAGTCTTTCATGCAGAGATACAACCACCCCACGCATCCCCTTTATTTGCCATATCCTAACCTACTAGGACTCCCTAAAAGCCGGTCAAACATGACCCATTCAAAGTGACCAACTCTAGCATTACCTAATTTATTAACTAAGCAAATATTAAATTAATAATGCTACTAAAAAATTTAAATAGTACTCAAGATTAACACCCAACATTCACCCCCTTAATCTTGACCCATTCTTTATCAAGCAACGCCGGTTCTTCGTCTTGGATCAAATTTGCTTCTTTCTCGTTGTCATTGTCCTTCCATTTTGTGCACTCAAAGCTAAAGTGCCCAATATCGCCACAATCAAAGCACCAGAATCCACTTTTGTCACCTCGAGCTCTTCCTCTTCCTCGGCCTCTTCCACCTCTTTCAAAGCTCCTTCCATGTCATCTTCCGCGTCCACTACTTTCGCCATGCTTTTGCTCACTTGCCCACATGAGTTGACCTTGCTCTTCTTCCTTTTCATCATGGCTTTTGAGCCTATCTTCATACGTTTTCAACCTTCCTATCGCTTCCTCCAATGACATACTTTGAAGGTAGGAATATTGTTCATTAGATGCTACTATTGGAAAATACTTCTTTGGAACGGAATTAAGAATTTTAAACTTCTCAACTATATTAATCGTCGATTGTCTCGGTCTCTTTCATCTTTAGCTTCTCCAACTCACCCCGTAGCGTTTGCAACCGTGCCTTTTGTACCCGTTCGGTACCTAAATACCGAATCCGAATAGATTCCCAAACATCTTATGCATCCTTGTGTTTGGCAACTTGCAAAGAATATCATCCGGGAGAGTGGGATAAATTATAGCTTTTTTTGTATAGTTCCGTTTCTCGTCCTCGTCTTCTCCGGTTACCGTCTTCCAAAGGCCTTGTGCTCTCAACACGGTTTCAACCAAGATTGACCATGAAGTATAATTGGTTTCGGTCAATTTAGGGCAATGGAGTGTGATACTACCTTGCTCACGAATGGTTGATGTGCTTGCTTTTTCTGCCATTTCCTTGCTAAGCTTTCGAGTTTCAACACCCGTCTCGTTCTCCTCCTTCTTCAGTCTAGGTTTTCAAGCCGCCGGTCTTTCGCAGCCTTGTCAGTATTCTCGGTCCTCGGTCTCTCGGTCTTTACTTGCTAGCAACGGTCTTTTCGGTCTACGCCGGACACTTTCGGTCTACCGGCGTCGGTCGTTCTTTTCTTACGTCGGTCTTTGGCGGAACTCACTTTCCGGCCACGGTCTTTTCT
This sequence comes from Centrapalus pauciflorus, assembly GCA_020465985.1. Classification (NCBI taxonomy): domain Eukaryota; kingdom Viridiplantae; phylum Streptophyta; class Magnoliopsida; order Asterales; family Asteraceae; genus Centrapalus; species Centrapalus pauciflorus. The sequence continues at coordinate 269,035 of JAANYP010002881.1, forward strand.
TTCTTCTCGGTCTTGGTCCAGGTATGAGCCCTGGTGGCTCTAATACCAAGTGTAGGTTTCAACCCTTCAACTGTGTTTCTTGTGTTTGTGTAATGTGAGAAACAAAATAGAGAGAAAGAGAAGATGGAATTGTAAAACAAAAAATCTGCAATATTCTTAAAGCAACAAAGAAATAGCCTTTCATGCAGAGATACAACCACCCTACGTATCCCCTTTATTTGCCATATTTTAACCTACTAGGACTCCCTAAAAGCCGGTCAAACATGACCCATTCAAAGTGACCCACTCTAGCATTATCTAATTTATTAACTAAGAAAATATTAAATTAATAATGCTACTAAAATTTAAATAGTCAAGATTAACACCCAACATGTTGTACAGGAAAAGAAATGAGTGAGGTTGATTCAGATTATAAAGCAAACTAATCCTAGACAATTCACTTTTCTTGGATCTTAATTAATAACCTTCCTTCTATACTTGTGTTTCTTGATTCTTATGAATCATTATCACTACAAGAATAAGGGCCAATAGCGGCGACATGGACTTTTAACAGCGACAATTAAAAAAAGCGGAAGACTGTCGCCACTATTGCCTTTAGCAGCGACAAGCGTCGCCGCTAATACTCCCCCCCTCCCCCAAAAAAAAGGTGCATACATTTCTCTCCTCCCCCTTTCTTTTTCACCCCTCTGCTCATTTCCCTCTCCTGCGCCGCCCCCTTCGACTTCTCCCTCCCTCTTGCAGCGATTCCACAGATTTCTCAGGTAAATTTTTTTTTAATTTTTAGGTAGAAAATATGTAATGTGTGTGTATTGGTGTGTATTAGGTCTCTCTTGCTCTCGTCTCTCGTCTCTCTCCGGTCATCTCTCTGAAAGGTACATATTTTGTGTATTTAGTGTTAGTGTGTGTATTTTTATGTATTTCGAGTATTTGTTTGTATTTTGTGTATTTAGTATATTAATGTATGTATTTGTGTGTTGGTGTGTGTATGTGTTTTTGGATAAAAGTTTTAGATTTATCAAAATTAGGTTTTTATTTGTATGGATTTGTAAAAATTATTTGTAGGTTTGTTTAAATAATTTTTGGATACAAGTTTTAGATTTATCAAAATTAGGTTTAAAGTATTTGTTATAATATTTTTAGAATCATTGTGTTTTTTAAGTATTTATAAATGTTTTCTATGTATTTAGTATATTATTGTGTGTGTATTTATATGTATTTTGTGTATTAGTGTGTGTATTTATATGTATTTTGTATATTAGTGTGTATATTTATATGTATTTTGTATATGTTTATGGTAAAATAATGTAGATTTACAATAATTATAAGTAAAAATTTATATATGTATTTTTTAAGGTAAAAAGAAAGCAATGTACTTGTATTGTGTTTATTTGGTGTCTATTATGTATAATTTTAGTGTCTATTAGTATATTAATGTGTGTGTGATTGTTTTAGGTAAAAAAAAATACGATGGATTTGTTAAACTAGGTGTATGTTTATTTAAATAATTTAAAATTTTATTAATTTAGTATATTTGTTGTTTTTTTATATAATTATATTATCGTTGTTTATTTTAAGGTGCAATTATATGTTTGTAGATTTATTGTGTAATTATTTGTATAAAAGTTTGTAGATTTGTTGTGTAATCATAAATTTATTAATTTAGTTGTGTTTGTTGATTTAAATAATTTTAAGATAAAAGTTGTAGATTTATTAAAATTAGGTTAAATTATTTGTATTTTGTAAACATATTTGTAGATTTATTGTGTAATTAAATATTTATAAATTTGTCAATTGTTTATAAATTATTTAAAGTTTTTATTGCATAAGTGTCCACACATATCATATCCCTAGTGACGGATTCTTTTATATAGTTGAGCGAGCTTTGGGCTTATATTAATTATTGGATCTTCTAAATTATAAAGACTAATAATTGTGGTATATACTTTTTGATGTTAGAATAATATATATGATATATATCCGAGAAGCAAAGAGAAAAAATGGCAACTGAATCTTTCTTAAACAAACAATCATGTAATACACATTCACATCCTAAATGAGATAAGGTGTTCAAAAAGCAGTCCCAAAACGGGGACAGTCCGAAATTAATTACTAAATCAATTTCGGACGGGCATGTATTGTAAGCTCAAACACACACCTAACACATTTGATACCGATTGGAGTTAGAGCTTTTTTGGGCAAAGATATATACACACCAATAGTATAGCTTTGTACATTTTTTAAGCTAATTTGCTCTAGAACGATGCTGGTGGAGGATATGAGGAAAGCTAAGGAAGCCATAATTACAATTTTGTGCAAATTAGAAATGATTTATCCTCCTGCATATTTTGACATTATGGTTCATTTAGTTTTGCATCTACATGATGAAGCACTTTGCGGAGGCCCAGTATATATGAGATGGATGTATCCGTTTGAAAGGTACATGAAAAAACTAAAGTGCTATGTCAGAAATAAGGCGAGACCTGAAGGTTCTATAGCTGAGGGTTATGTTGCTGACGAAGCTTTAACATTTTGCTCAATGTACCTTCAAGATGTCCAGATTAAATTCAATCGCCCTGAAAGAAATGAGGATGTTGTCTTTGAAGAAAAAAAAGATGTGGGTGTTCGAGTCTAAATGTCGACCGACATGTGCAGCAGAAGTGAAACATCTTGATCTAACATACAAAAAAAACATAGAATGGTTTTTTCTTGATAGTTGTGAAGAAGTCAGAGAATATATGAAGTAATCGTCTCATCTTTAACTTTTTATTGTTTGTTTAATACTATATTTTTTCTCATTTACTAATTCTAAATCTTTTTGTCATCAATGTAGTGAATTTAAAGCAAAGAATCCACAAAGTGATTTAAAAACTAAATTTCCTAGTTGGTTCCTCCAAGAGGTAATACAACACACACACACACACACACACACACACACACACACACACACACATATATATATATATATATATATATATATATATATATATATATATATATATATATATATATATGCTTGATTTTAATATCATATATATCAAACATAATATATAATTTATATATGCTAGGTCTTCGAGATGCAAAAACAAAATTCTCCATTATACCACAAAGAGTTGTCGGCTATTTCATTAGGTGCGCATGTAAATGCCTATAATTATTCTGCTTCCATAGTCAACGGTGTCAGGTTTATGGTGCATAGTCGTGACGCACAACGAACAACACAAAACTCTTGGGTTTTAGTGGATGGAGAAAATGAAGAGAAATATTATGGTCAGCTAGAAGAGATCATCAAGTTGCATTATTCATATAACTGTTCGATTGTTCTATTTCGGTGTAAGTGGTTCGATACACGAAGGGGAGTTAAATGCGAAAACAATATCACAAGTATCGACACACAACGCGAATGGAACAAAGATGATCAACTCATATTTGCTACACAGGCCAAACAAGTGTTCTACATCCGAGAACCTTCTCGAGGAGACCAACGCCATAAACATCGGTGGGTTGTTGAAAATGTTAATCATCGTAAAATTTGGAATATGCCTATAAACGATGGCCACATTGAAAATGTTGACGATGACTCCACCGAAAATGTCGATGTCATTCATACTAATTGTTCGTCTAATTGTAGACTTGTAATCGACTTTAGCCACTACTTTAAAAGCTTACACTCAACAGATGAAATTGAAGTTAGCCTGCCAACTGGTACCGTGAATGAAGTGTCTGATGGCGAGACTGATTACAATGAAAGTGATTCTCATTACGATAGTGAAATGTCTAACGACGAGGTTGATTATATTGAAAATGATCCGGATGAGAATGATTCCGATTGAAACACTTTATATGTACTAACATTTGACTCATTGTAATATTAAGATTTATATTTTGTTCGTCTAATTAAAATGCACTGTGTATTTTGTTTAGTATTTGTCTATTCTATATATTTTAAGTTTTCAGGATATGACATTTATATGGTTCATTGTGCTATACTTGATGGCCTATATCATGACGGTGATAGCCGTGAGGATCCACCACCTCCCGGTGGTCGAGGTCGCGGTGTTCATGAGATGGATGGTAATGTTATTTATTTGTTATATTCATTTATTAATTATGATTTATATTCATTTATTTATTTGTTATATTCATTTATTCATTTTTAATTGCAATTGTAGTAGTGCCAGTCCGTCGAAGAGGCCGGGCAAAAAATTTGAATCTGATGCCCACATGGGAAAGCAATGGGAGACAACCGTCGTCGTTACCGTTTGATGATGCTACAGCTACGACCGTTGGCACTATACATGACCTATTTATACGCGAGGCTGTCGGATACATGTGGCGGGATATCCCTTTGAATAGGGAGTCGTGAAAAAAAGTTTCTCTCGCCGAAAAGCATGCTATGTATGAGCATCTTCGGGTAAATTATTTATTTAAGTGTAAATCTTATCTTTCTCTTTTATTACTTTTTTACTTGTCTAACATGATTATTAATATTTTTAGCCATATTTTGACTTGCAAGGGGTTATGGAAGATTCTACTCAAAGCAGGTTAAGGGAGGGTTATGAATATATGATGTCGGCTCGTTATAGAGGTCGTAAAACTGAAGCAAATAAATATTTTAAAAAAGTGGGAGGATATGAGGATGTTGAGAGAGCTAGGGCCAACCCCCTTGATGGTATGACTATGGAAAATTGGCATATATGCATTGATTTTTTTTCACACAGAAAAATATTTGAAGCGTTCTAGTCAAAACAAAATAAATCGTGCTAAACAAGTGGTTAAGAATCATGGAGGGACGAGATCGTATAGTAGCGCTTGTCATAAGAAAGTAAGTTATGACAAACAATATACATACACACACAGATATATATATTTATATATATAATCAAATTTTAATCTTAAACAGAGTATGAGTCGTATCCAATCATTTTATGATGCGCATATCAATAAGAATGGGTTATTTGATGACCCAATGGTCGAGGCACAATATGTAAGTGATTATGCTTAAACTTAAAAATATATTGATGCTTAGTGCTTAAAAGTATACTAATCTATTTAATTATCTTTGTAAAATACAGCATACTTTGATGCGTGAGTTCTCGGAACAATACGAACAATCATCCTCATCGAACAATCCAACCCAAATAGATGAGGTATCGGTTTTTGAGAAGGTATTAGGTTCCAGACGGGGACACATAAAAGGAGTCGGTCATAAACCTTTCGGAACGGCGACATCAAGGGCATACTTACCCGGGCAGACCTCACGTCCATCACAGGTAAATTATCTGACAAACTTATAATTGTAATGAGTCATATATAGTTGTAACGGGTCTTGATGAGTTAGTATGAGACATGTATACTTATAATTGATGATGATGGGTTGATATTAGTTATATCTACTTCTTACACGTCATGATTAGTATGTATAACTTGGTATTTGCTAAAAGTACTTGTAACGGGTCTTGATGAGTTAGTATGAGACATATATACTTATAATTGATGATGATGGGTTGGTATTAGTTATATATACTTCTTACACGCCATTATGGTTATGCATTAGTCGGTATTTGTTAAAAGTACTTGTAACGGGTCTTGATGAGTTAGTATGAGACATATATACATATAATTGATCATGATGGGTTGTTTTAGTTATATCTACTTCTTACACGCCAATATGGTTATGTATAAGTCGGTATTTGCTAAAAATAGTTGTAACGGGTTTTGATAAGTTAGTATGAGACATATATACTTATAATTGATGATGATGGGTTGTTTTAGTTATATCTACTTCTTACACGCCAATATGGTTATGTATAAGTCGGTATTTGCTAAAATGAGTTGTAACGGGTCTTGATAAGTTAGTATGAGACATATAAACTTGTAATTGATGATGATGGGTTGGTATTAATTATATCTAGTTCTTACACGCCATGATGAGTATGTATAACTCGGTATTTGCTAAAAGTACTTGTAACGGGTCTTGATGAGTTAGTATAAGACATATATACTTATAATTGATGATGATAGGTTGTTTTAGTTATATCTACTTCTTATACGCCAATATGGTTATGTATAAGTCGGTATTTGCTAAAAATAGTTGTAACGAGTCTTGATAATTTAGTATGAGACATATATACTTGTTATTGATGATGATGGGTTGGTATTAGTTATATCTAGTTCTTATACGCCATGATGAGTATGTATAACTTGGTATTTGCTATAAATAGTTGTAACGGGTCTTGATAAGTTAGTATAAGACATGTATATTTGTAATTGATGATGATGAGTCGGTATTAGTTATATCTACTTGCTACACGTCATTATGGTTATGTATAAGTCGGTATTAGTTATCTCTAGTTAATTGTTACACGCCATGATTGGTATAAGTTTACTAATGTATATAAATATTTTTTGTAGCCGGAAAATTTCGATGCTGTCTATAACAACCCTCAATTTAAAGATGCGATGATGGAACTCTATCGAAAGTTCAGTACTCAAAACGAAAACGACGAGCATGATGAAGACAACGACGACAACGAAGATGATGATTAGATTATTAGTGTTTCAGCTAATTATAACAAACGTTTTTGTAACGTACGTTGTTTGTATGTATATATATATATATATATATATATATATATATATATATATATATATATATATATATATATATATATATATATATATAGGGGTGGGTTCAATGGAGAACCTATATGCATCGAAGAACCTTGGAGAATCACAATGCATCGCTAGAAAATCGTAATGCATCACGTAGAAATCGATGCATCACGTGGAAATAATGATGCATCACAGGGAAATTGTGATGCATTTGTAGTGGTGCACGGAGGTTCTTCAAGGTTCTTCGATGTGTGTATATATATATATATATATATATATATATATATATATATATATATATATATATAGGTTCAATTGAGAACTTTTATGCATCGAGAACCTCGAGGAACTTTTGTGCATCGGATAATCTACCAAGGGTGCACAAAGGGCAATTAGGTAAAACTAAAGATATGGTAATTAATTTATTTCTATAAATCATTAAAAGATAATTAGAAGTTACATTTTGGATTAAAATATCATATTAACTACATTCCTTATTTTCCTCATCATTTCTCTCTCTCTCACTCTCTCACTCTCTCTCTCTCTATAATCATGTTCTTCATGATTTTCATAGTGATATGATTTGAAGATGAAGATTAACGATGAACAAAGATGATGATGAACATGAACAAGAGATGCAACCGATGATGACTATGAAGAACACGATGCATAGATGGATGATGAACGATGAATAATGATGATGCATAGATGGATGATGAATAATGATGATGTATAGATGGATGATGAACAATGGCGATGCATAGATGGATGATAAACGATGAACAACGAAAAATGATGATGCATAAATGGAAGATGAACAATGACGATGCATAGATGAATGATGAACAAGTTGAACACGATGCATAAATGAATTTGTGTATTTTTTTTTCTTAGATGCGTCTTTTTTTAACACGATGCATAGATAAACACGATTAACGATGAAATGCACCGATCTCCTTCATCTTTTTTGAATTTGTGTAAATTTTGTTAAATTTGAAAATGTATCAATTGAATTTATTTAGTATTTAGTATATGATTATTTGTTGAAATATTAAATTTAATGAGGTGTGCACATTCCCCAAAATACCCTTCCTTGTTTGTCTCTATAACGCACATGATGCATAAAATTGTCCAACTATTTACCCTTTTGCCATTAATCTAATCCATACATTTTGTTGATCTAATGGATGATATAGGTTCTTTTGTACCTCGATGCATAAAAGTTCTCAATTGAACCTCCCTCTATATATATATATATATATATATATATATATATATATATATATATATATATATATATATATATATATATATATATATATATATATGGGAGGGTTCTTCTAAGAACCATAAAAAAATGTGGGAACCTATGAACTTTTTATGCCCTTTGGATTAATGATAATCAATGGTTGATATATTGCATGGCAATTTTGTAATTATTTTGAACTTTGATAGTGGAGAATCTTGAAAATGTGTGAAAATGGTATTTTTGGAAGAAAAAAAAATCTGCTTTTTCTCTTTCTCTCTCTTACTTTTTTCATTTTCATTTTATTTTTCTTTCATTATAATTGATTTTTAAAGTAAAAAAACGTTTTTTACAAAAAAAATTATTTTTTCTATATAGAAAATTATTTAATTGCTAAAAAAATAACGTATTTTATATAGAAATATTATATGTCTATATAGAATATTTTTTTTCTATATAGAATATGTTAACGAACATATTCTATGTACATTCAACGTAAAATGTCATGATTCTACGTAGAATGGCATGCAATCTACGTAAAATGTCGTGTAGAATGTCAAATATCATATATTCTACGTAGATTACCTGATAAAATATATAAAAAACACATTAAAACAAAAAAAAAAAAAGATTTCATTTAGACATTTTATCAAACACTTGGTATGCAACTGATATAAAATATATCAAAAAGACATTGAATAGTAATGTTAATCTACATAAAAAGATATAGAAATGTATAAAAAACTTAAAATATATGAAATATATAAGGATCATAACATTCTACATAGATTATGTTTTATTTTTTACAAGTAATCTTGTATTATATTCTATTTAGATTATCATGTAAAACATCCAATAACTATTACAATTATTATAAATCTAATATCTTACAAATAATCTTCATTATAAAACATGAAAAATGAATCTGTCATATTCTATGTAGAGTATCGACGAACATATTATATGTACAATCTACGTAGAATGACATTCAATCTACGTAGAATGGCATGCAATCTACGTAGAATGGCATGCAATCTACGTAGAATGGCATGCAATCTACGTAGAATGGCATGCAATCAACGTAGAATGTCATGTAGAATGTCAATTATCATATATTCTACGTAGATTATTACATGATAAAATATACCAAAAACACATTGAATAGTACTTTTAATCAACATAAAAAGATATAGAAATGCATAACAAACATAAAAATATATTAAATATATAAGAAACATAACATTTTACATAGATTATGTGTGATTTTTACAAATAGTATTGTACTATATTCTATGTAGATTATGATGTAATCTACGTAGATTGTCATGTAATCAACATAGATTATCATGTAAAACATCTAAAAACTATTACATTCATTATAAATATAATATCTTACAAATAATTTTAATTATAAAATATGGAAAATGAATCTGTCCAATGTACGTATATTGTACATAGAATATGTTCATCGATACTCTACATAGAATGTCACGCAATCTACGTGGAATGACATTCAATCTACGTAGAATGACATGCAATCTACGTAGAGTATCGACGAACATATTCTATGTACAATCTACGTAGAATGTCATGCAATCTACGTAGAATGACATTCAATCTACGTAGAATGACATTCAATCTACGTAGAATGACATGCAATCTACGTAGAATGACATGCAATCTACGTAGAATGTCATTCAATCTACGTAGAATGTCATGTAGAATGTCAAGTATCATATATTCTACATAGATTATATAATAAAATATGCCAAAAACACATTGAATGTTAATGTACATTTACATAAAAATATATAGAAATGTATAAGAAACAAAAAAAAAATATATGAAATATATAAGAAACATAACATTAGACATGGATTATGTGTGATTTTTTACAAGTAGTCTTGTATCATATATTCTATGTAGATTATCATGTAATCTACGTAGATTATCATGTAAAACATCTAATAACTATTACATTCATATATATCTAATATTTTACAAATAATCTTCATTATAAAACATTGAAAATGAATCTGTCATATTCTATGTAGAGTATCGACGAACATATTTTATGTACAATATACGTAGAATACCATGCAATCTATGTAGAATGACATGCAATCTATGTAGAATGACATTCAATCTACGTAGAATGACATTCAATCTACGTAGAATGTCATGCAATCTGCGTAGAATGTCATGCAATCTATGTAGAATGTCGTGTAAAATGTCAAATATCATATATTCTACATAGATTACATGATAAAATATATCAAAAACACATTGAAACAAAAAAAAAAGAAGATTTCATTTAGACAATTTTATCAAACACTTGGTATGCAACTGATATAAAATATACCAAAAATACATAGAATAAAACTGTTAATCTACGTAGAATAGCATGCAATCTACGTAGAATGACATGCAATCTACGTTGAATGACATGCAATTCTACGTAGAATGACATGCAATCTACGTAGAGTATCGACGAAGATATTCTATGTACAATCTACGTAGAATGTCATGCAATCTACGTAGAAGGACATTCAATCTACGTAGAATGACATACAATCTACGTAGAATGTCATGCAATCTACGTAGAATGTCATGCAATCTATGTAGAATGTCGTGTAGAATGTCAAGTATCATATATTCTACGTAGATTAAATGATAAAATATACCAAAAACACATTGAAACAAAGAATAAGATTTCATTTAGAGATTTTATCGAACACTTGGTATGATACAGATATAAAATATACCAGAAACACAATGAATAGTAATGGTTATCTACAAAGAAGATATAGATTTGTATAATAAACATAAAAATATATTAAATATATAAGAAACATAACATTCTACATAGATTATGAATAGTAATGTTAATCTACATAAAAAGATATAGAATTATATAACACTCTATATGGACATATAATATTTCTATATAGAATACATTAATTTTTTAGCAATTAAATAATGTTTTATATAGAAAAAAATTTATTTTTTTTATAAAAAACGTTTTTTTAATATTAAAATCAGTTCTAATGAAAGAAAGAGAAAATGAAAATGAAAATGAAAAAAAAGTAAGAGAGAGAAAGTGAAAAAGAGATGCATATAATAAAAAAGGTTGAGAGAGAAAAATAATATTTTTTATTCCAAAAATACCCTTTTGATCCAAGGGCTCTAAAAGGTTCCTAGGTTCTCACCATTTTTAAGGTTCTTAAAAGAACCTCTCCCTATATATATATATATATATATATATATATATATATATATATATATATATATATATATATATATATATATATATATATATATATATATAGGGATGGGATCATTGCAGAACCTTAATTTAGTGCAGAACCATAGAACCAATCTAAACCATTAGATTATAATATAACACTAGGGATAAGATGGTAATTATACAATTAACATTGAATTAATAGCAGCCTACCAAGTTTGACTGTCCACTTTGACTTTTTTTTTTCTCTTTTAATATATAATGGACATGCAGTGTTGAATCGACGTTAAATATACGATATCAAAGTGTTCATTCGACATCGAATGGTCGTATGGGTAAAAAAAATTTACGAAAAATAAACACGTAAATTTTTTTTCAAAAAAATATATTCATGACCGTTCTCGTTAAATCCACCAACTTTGACTACTAATTTTGACTATTATTTATCTCTATTAATAATGAACGTATATGCAGTGTTGCATCGACGTTAAATATACGGTATCAAAGTGTTCATTCGATATCGAATGATCTCATGATCTCACCATGATATATTGCATCGTGGTCTGTGTAAATTTTTTTTTACGAAAAATAAAAAAATATATATCATAACCGTTCTCGTTAAATCCACCAACTTTGACTACTAATTATGACTATTATTATATGCAATGTTGCATTGACGTTAAATATACGATATCAAACTGTTCATTCGATATCGAATGATCTCATGACCTCACCATGATATATTGCATCGTGGTATGGGTAAAATTTTTTTTACGAAAAATAAAAAATATATATCGTAATCGTTCTCGTTAAATCCACCAACTTTGACTACTAATTGTGACTATTATTTTAGCTCTGTTAATAATGAGCGTATATGCAGTGTTGCATTGACGTTAAATATACGATATCAAAGTGTTCATTCGATATCGAATGATCTCATTATCTCACCATGATATATTGCATCGTGGTCTGGGTAATTTTTTTTTACGAAAAATAAACACGTAAAATTTTTTCGAAAAAAATATATCATGACCGGTCTCGTTTTAAAGAGTATAAAATTCTCGTTTTTATGGTATAATTTTTTTGATTTAAAAATTAATAATATTAATGTTATTTTAATTTAAAAAAAAGATATTTATTTTGCTAATGTCAATCTTTTTGCTATTTCCAATCTTTTCCTTTTTTACCCCTCCAAGAATTAAAATATCACTATTACCAATCTTTTTTTCACTAATTCCAAACTTAACTCTTTTAATCAAAACCATTAGATTATTCTAATCTATGGACGATATTGGTTCTACAGTTTTACACTAAATTTAGGTTCTGCAATGATCTCATCTATATATATATATATATATATATATATATATATATATATATATATATATATATATATATATATATATATATATATATATATATATATATATATATGTATATATATTTATGAACTTTGTAGTACGTATTGTATATTTTTATATAAAATAGCATGTTACAAATATATATAAATATATATTAAATTGTAATAGCAGGTTTATAATAAATTATTAAAAAATATTAAGAAAAATATAATATGTATTAGCAACGACACTATTAGCAGCGATTAGGAGCAATAGCGGCGACAGCTTTTAGCAGCGACACAAGTAGCAGCGACACAAGTAGCAGCGACATTTGACTTTTAGTGTTAAAGCAAGAGTAGCGACTTTTTAGCAGCGACTTGTCGCCGCTAAAGGCATTAGCAGCGACATCCATAGGCATGAGCAGCGACATATGTCGTCGCTAAAACTCCATTTTCTTGTAGTGGAATTACCGCATGACTTTGATGTTTGTTTTTGAGTAATTAACTGATTCACCCTCCTTTTCTTTAATGTTTGTCGATCAGTTCGATTGTTTTTTTTTTTTTTTCTAGTTCTTTAGTTTCTCACTATTTCTAAAAAATTTTCTTCGATCTTAAAGAAAAATTAACTCAATACGTACCTGTGGTTTGGATTCATATTACTAATAAAATAATCTATTTCTTGAATTTCTGTTGCAGACAAGGCTGATCATGACAGCCATAAGTGTCTGTAGTAAGAACCAACCATATATATATATATATATATATATATATATATATATATATATATATATATATATATATATATATATATATATATATATAGATAGGATTGGGTTCAAATGAGAACCCTCAATTTCGTGAGAACGTGAGAACCACTCTCAAAATTGTGCATCCACTCTATAAAATTGTGCATTTGATACTAAAATTAAATGTTTTCGATATATTTATGCATTTCATATAAAAATTTACGCATCTCATGCTATAATTTATCCATTTTATGTACGAATTGTGCATTTAAGAAAATTTGTGCATTTGATGTTTAAATTTGTGCATTTAGTTTATAATTTAATGAATGTAAGTTTTGAATGTAATTTTAGTGTTAAATTATGATATTTATTAATATTTAAGACTAATAATGATTTTAAGTAAAACTTTTAATTTTAAAATTTGTGCATTTGATGTACGAATTTGTGCATTTTGAAGTGGTTCTCACGTTCTCACGGTAACAAGGGTTCTCACCGGAACCCAACCCTATATATATACACACACACGTCTATTTTGAATCCTGGATATATTGGTTGTTACGATTATGTACTCGAGCAAATTAATTATAATCAAGAAGAATATATATTAAAACTATATTTTTGGGCGGGTGAATGCATGGTACCATTGATGATTGGAGACAAAGAAAGAACATCACAGCTCATACATCTTTAAAAATAATCCAGTAAATGCCAAATTTTGCCTTCAAACCCCATTACGCCTCATTGCTAGCTTCTTCTATCCCTATAGGCTATAAATACTACATTTTAATATCATCTTCCTTAACAAAAGTTTTAAATTTTCTGATTCTTGAATTTTGCCTGAGTTTTCAAGAAAGTTAGAGAAAGATGGAAGGTTCATCATCTACTTGTCATTTCAGATCTATTAGTTTGCCTTCTAGGTTAACCAAACTTTCCAGTGCAAAGATCGAAACAAAGATCAACGAGCTGAAAGCTTTAGGAAACTTAGTCATCCCGACCCAAACCATTCAAAGTGGTTTGGTTGCGTTGGCCGAGTTGTATGTTTGTGTGGATGAACTAGTTCGGTCTCCACAGACCGAACAAGTACTTTCTTGCCATCATAATCGATCATTTGTTGAAGATGCGTTAGAGGGGTCCATTGGGCTGCTAGACTCGTGTAGCAACCTCAAAGACATGCTTATGTTAATGAGGGAAAATGTGCACACCCTTCAATCGGCTTTACGAAGGAAAGGTGGCGAATTGGCAGTTTCTAGTCAAATTGCAGAGTATCTATGCTTTAGGAAAAAAACAAAGAAAAGCATCATCAAGAGCCTTGGGGATCTGAAGCATCTAGAAAAGAAAATGGGCTCATTTCTTTACCTAAATGTAGATGATCACCATTTGTCAATGGTGACAAAAGTTCTTAGAGAAGTAACTACACTTACAATCTCCTTATTCAAATCCATTTTGGTCTTAATATCGACAAAGTCCAAGCCAACTAACAGGGTTCAACTCTTATCAAAGTTGGTCTCAAAGAGTACTACATCGACACATAATAATCGTCACACGTTTGTAAATGAAGTGGAAACCGTTGATTTAGATCTTACATCGCTCCACAAAAGCACTAGCAACGGTGATAACAAGAATGTTAGCATGACACTAAAGAGATTGCAAATTCTTGATGCGAGTCTTGAAGGGTTTGAGACGGGATTAGACTGTATATACAGAAGATTAATTCAATCCCGAGCTTCCCTTCTTAACATCATCGTTTGTTAAAACTTCTATGTTCTAAAATATCGGCACACCGGTAATTATGCATTTTTTAGAGGCATTTTCCGGTGTTTTGCAACAACAGTTAACATTTTGTATGTGCTTAATGTGCAATGAATATATATTGTAATCCTTACAATCTTGATTTTGCTAATTAATCTTGGTAAGTTATGTTTGTGTCGTTATTTTGTAAGTGATACTATTAATTTAAATATGAAGAAGTTTAACTAGAACACGATTTAAAAAGTTAGATATTCATACATAAACTGAAATTTAAAAGTACGTAATAATGATAACTGGGTAATAAAATTTTAGGCATCAAAAGGAAATCCAAGTAAAAATCATACTTGAACTACTTTACATTTAAAAAAGCAAAAACAAAAATATATGAGCCTCAATATATTTATGTACAAGAACATGGTGTCTTAAGAAAATTTTCCAAATTATACTACCTTCAATTTTAATTATCAAAAATGATTGTTTTGGTTTTAATTACTAGAACACGATGGTTATATCATTCTACTTAACTTTTTAGTCCAAAAAATTATCTTTTCTTTTTCTACTTTTGTTAAAAAAAATATTAATATTTATCAAATTTTATAAAATGAAACTTAATTTATAAATTAAAGATTTTATAAAATGAAACTTTATAAAATACTGGCTTTTATAAACTGTTACGAAAATTTATAACACAAAACTCATATATTAAATGACAACTTTAAAAATAATCAATAATCAATACAATAAGTTCAAAACGTAAAAAGTTATTTTTAAGTTTTTAACATTAGTTATTGACATTTAAAATGAATATAGTATCCACATAAACAATTAATAAAATCCCGATAAACAATTCACAAGTAAAAAAAAACTTAAATAAAAATCATATTCGATTAATAACATAAACAAAAAAAAACTAAAACATTAAATAAAATACAAGTGTTTGGGATTTGTTGGTCGTTTATAATTTACATGTTGGAGACATGTGAATTATTTGGAGATATATACTTATAATATTTTAATTCTTTTTGTTTAAGTTAATTTACATGTTGGACACATGTCGAGTCAGTTCAGACGTGAGATGTAGTCGTTATTTGTCTAACCCGAGCTTGAAACAACAAAGAAACATGTAGAATTCGAGCCCCCGGAGTCACCTTTGACGGTCAAATCAGAATATATATGACTGGTAATGTAATATATCACAATAAAAGTATGTGTATATGCATTTATAAAAGTATATGTTATGAGAGAATAGAGAGAGAGAGAGAGAGAGAGAGAGAGAGAGAGAGAGAGAGAGAGAGAGAGAGAGAGAGGTCCATTTGACGGAAGATAATAAGTTCATGTCAAGTGGATGGTAACCCCCTGAAAGAACCGTCTGGAACTGATGGTGGTGTTTTTCAGGTGCCACTGTTGATGAAACAAGGTACGTCGAGGGAGGGAAACCTCCTGGTATATAGTTCAGTGGCTCTACCAAACCCCTGATAGAGTGTGTGAGAAACTTAGGGTGGAGCTTCTAGAGCACGAGATGCACCGTGGAAAAATCCTACTCTCATGAAAAAGATGAGTATTTATAAACAATGACAAATGGACTTTAGGGTTTCAAGCAAATGGGTTGGACAAAGAAGAGTCTCAAAGATTAATAAAGGGTTACACAATCTATATGTGTGTGAGTGCGCGCACAGACTTTATTTTACTTTTCAAGGATAATTTAGCTTTTATGTTTTTTATTTTATTTTAACAGATATATTATAAAATTAAAAAACATGGCAAGATGCTACATGGATAAAAAGACAGATTACATTAACAAGTTCCGAAAATGCATAGCATAATTGATTCTACATGCTAAGTTATTTAATTGCTTTAGGATAAGGTTATTATTTCTATCAGAACGAAATATGTTTTTTTAATTATTGAATTATTACAAACTATTTTTTTTAAAAACGAGACAGAGCAATATGACATGAATTATTGGTATTCTTATAATTTAGAAATATAGATCCTATAAAATTTTGATAAAGAAATTGGCATGTCACAAAAGCTTCCATTTGTATAAATATATTTTCTAGTTTGACAAGATTTCTCTCTCAAACAATATATGATCGATGGATGTTTATCACTTTTCATGTTGTCCAGGTGAAAATTTTCAAAGCGGATGTTTGACTCACCAAATAAATTTCGAAGAAACTGGAGTGAAGGAATTTATGTTTATAGTGTATTGAAGTTTGGATAAAAGCAATGAACAAAAATATGATTGAAGTTTGGATAAAAGCAATGAACAAAAATATGATTCTATTAAAGGAATTTATCATTTCTACTTATTTGTAAAGGAATTTAGATTCCTAACTTTTCACACAACTCATACACTTGGCTAGCCTAATATATCATTTCACATTTTAAGCCCTCAGCAACTAATATATACTATAAATTAAACTCTAATTCATTAAAATTCTATTCCACGAGAAATGAGGAGAAATGGAATTGGAATTGGAATTGGGGGAGAAATGGAATTGGGTGGATAATTGAAATTGTGTATCTTGTTTGGTATCAACAGAGAAATAAAGAGGAGAAATGGTGGCTCAGGTGGAGTAGAGACAAGACAATCAATTCTCACAATTTCTCTACCAAATGGAAAGAATTGCATTTCTCCATATTTAGCCTTCAAACAATTCCCAGAGAATTCAATTTTCCGCCCAAAAATTGAGAGCATTTCAAGAGAAATCACAATTCTCTCCCTTCAAATCTCTCTACCAAACAGCCCCTAATGGTTCGTATATAGGCTCTGATGATAAAAGTTGGTTTTATAAACATCTATGATCCGTAAGAGGAACCTGAAACACAACTTGTGGGAAAGGCTTAGAGGGTGTTTGGATTTGCGTTTGAAAAAGCGTTGTAGCGTTTTGGAAACTAATAATTAGATAATAGTTGTAACAAAAAGTGCTGCAGGAAATGTAGTATTTGGTTTAGCTTCTGCTGTTTGCTATCATAATTATCAAATAATCAGTTTTAAAAGTGTTTGAATTTGCGTTTTTACTTGTAAAATGACCAAATAATCACTTATTAAGAAAATAAGCTACATTTTTTAACTCATGAAAAAATGTGGTAAGATTAACGCTAAACGCAAATAATCATTTATTAACGTATGTAATCCAAACACTTTAAACTAATTATTTACGTTATTGTAACGTAATAAGCTGATAATCAGATTTATAACGCAAAACCAAACACCCTCTTAGTTCGGTGATGGTTCTTTGGACGCAAAATGGTGTCTATTTGGATCCTTTTCATTGAGGTTAGATCCGAGGAGGAAAGATGGGACAAGACTTCAAATGCTGATGTGAGTCTCTTCCAATAATGGTACTGGATCAACACTTATATGACCGTTGCCCCGAAATGCTAAAGAAAAAAACATCAAAAACCTTAAAAGGTTTGGGGCCAAATTTACATTCCTTTTAAGGTTTTTGATGTTTGTTTGAAAGGAAAAAAAAAAAAAAAAAGAAATCATTAAATCAGCATAGAACAAGCAGATTTCTATATATACGTTGACAAAAGAGTATTTAAAGGCATGTAGCAGTTCTCGTATAAAATGACATCGACTCTGAAATCTCTAAACAAAAAAGAGAAATATAAGTAGTAGTTAGAAGCAAATTTTAGACATTTCAGACCAAGACGGTGTAAAATGGGCCGAGTCACGTGTAAGATGGGAGTATATATGGTCATATGACCCCCATAAATTTTCTTTTACTGTGTTATATATATAGTCGGAAAATTCCGACCCCAATAATTTTTATAGTTCGACCGCATATCCTACATATAAAAAAGATGTGTTGAAAAATATATGAAAATATACAGATTTAGAGTTTGTTACCATTTAACAAATAAAAAAATTACAAACCTGCATCAATGGCCAGTGGTTTTGATTAGTAGGTTGTCTTGAATATCTTCGATGGTTCAGTGTATGAAAGTTCTTGGGCTTATGGGTTAGGCCGTAGAACCCGTGAGGCATAAATCGTATCCTTTGGTTTATAAATTAGTGAAATTAGCATTGACTTTATCTGTTACATATCGTGTTGAGTGGTTTTTTTTTTTTAACAGTAAAACTTGTGAAGTCGGATTTGCGTAACTCAATTGTATTGGCACCATAAAAGTTTCTTGCCAATATATATCGGACGGGATGTAGTAACTCATTTTCAAAAAATAAAACTCATGGAGGAGATCATAATATACTTAATTTCTTTTGGTTTATTAGGGATGAGCAAAAATCCAATTTTTTTTCTGTCCCAACCCGGTACCGGTACCGATTAGCCGAAGATGGTACGGTACTCGGGATCCATATATGACTTAAATCGGGAGTCGGGACTAGTTTAATTAGGGAATTCCCGATACCGAATTAGGGTATAAAGAGTCATGTTCTTAAAATTTTTAATTTAGTCTATATCATTTCCTAACTCCTAATTATATGCAAAACCTATTTTAGATCCCAATTTTCTAATTCCTCATTATTTGCAAACAATCATTTAACACCTGTGAAACTATCATCAATTAGATAAAACTGTTGCTAATTTTTTTCTTAGGAGTTTTTGTGTTTTATTTTTAATTTCAACATTTATAACATGCACTACAAAAATTGTTAATAAATTGGTATAATAGTTGTTACCAATTTTTTTTAGCATTATATGTTGTATTGTTGTATATCGAACAATAGTACCAAACGGGACTAGTACCGGTTTCCCGGTACCGAATACGGTACTAGTACCGATCCCGAATATGACAACTTGGTACGGTACTCAGTCTCGTATTTTCGTCTAATTCGGAAGTCGGGATATCGGGATTCAGGACATGTCGGTACGGTACTAGTCCCAAGCTCATCCCTATGGTTTATAACGTTAATGACATTAAAGTTTTTAGTTAATTGTTTAGTTATTTAATCATGATGTATGGAAAATTTTGAAAGCGCCAAAAACACTCATACTCTTGTAGCTATATTAAATTACGACCCCGATAAAAAAAACGATCAAACCGACCAGGTTATATTCAATCTTGAAAATATTAAAATGAAATATAAAGTTCATCATGCATTTCAATCAAAAAAATTTTAATTGATTTTAGTTTCTAAAAAATAATAACATTTGTTATTTTAGGATCAGTACGGTTATGATACTTTAATGCAATTGCATTTCATTTAAACATCTATATATAAATGTCATTATAATAGTAACTAAATTGTCATTTGTCGTCTTCTAATGATGCCAATTGTCAAGTGGCATTCTCTACTAATTACAAATGTTAATAGTTATTCAAGATTAAATCAAAAATATTAGATTAAATTTCTTTTAAGATTAGATTATGGTTAGATACTTAAATCCCACAAAATCACAACAAACAATATTTAAAAGATTTTTTTGATAATAATAATAATAATAATAATAATAATACCAATAAAAACTTAAAAGGTTATTAATGATTAGTTTTTTTTGTTTAAATGATTTATACATGTTTAATTATAATAAGATATATTAAATATCATTAGTATTAAAAGGTTTGAATATTAATTTTTAGTTTTAAGTTTATATAGTTTTAAAAAAATTATTAAAGTTATCTTTCTAATACACAGGTTAATAAACTGGTGTTTATTATAGTAAAATCAAATTTCACATGATAGAACGCCCCCTTAGTATTTTTAGCAATTAGCTACCTAAATTTAGTTGATTATTAATTGTTATAAGATATTGGCACTTTTATTTTTACTTTTATATTTAAACTAGTTTATAACCCACGTATTACGTGGATATTTTTAATTAAATTTATTTATATACAATGTATATGAGTAAAAATAAAAACATATAAAAATAATTATTGTGTTTATTTTTTTATTATTTACAGATTAAAAAATAGAGTATATTTATCTTTTTTTAAAAATAATAAATTGTATTTATCTTTTATTTTTTATAAGTTGTAATTATCTTTTTGGTGAACGTAGAGATGACAAGTGACATTTGATATTTTCCTTTATTATACATAATAATAATAATTTCCACAACTAATTCAAATTATTACATTTGGATCTAATTATGATTATTATGGATAATAATGATAGATATTTATTTTAGGTTACATTAATTTTAAATGTTACAAAATCTAATTTATTACTAATTAATTAATGAAAAAAATAAAGTCAAAATTTAATGCAATTAAGTTAAGGTGTTAAATTTGGAAAAAGATGTGGAAAAATAAAATTTTCTTGTATTGTAGAAGTGACATGTGACATGAATTGCTTTGTTTTATTATAATATATAGGTTAATCAACCCATGTATTACATGGGTTGATTAGAAAATTCATATTTTTTTTTAAATATTTTAATAAATTATTATAAAATTTATATATAATTAAAATAAAAAAATTTGAAAGCTAGTTAAATTAAAAATAAAAAAATACTTAATTGTTTGATATTAAATAAAAAATATTATTATATTGTATTATTAAAAACAGATAATATGTGTTTGCAAAAAATGTTTCTTTTAATTTTTATAAACTTCAATATGAAATATCAATGTAAGAAACAAAAAACTTCAATTATGTGAATGTGTATATATTTTGAAAATGATAAAATATAAAAATGGAATATCTGAAAATCAACAATCAAAATTTATCATATTCACAATTGAAGTTTTATCAATTAAATTTTAAATCTTGTTAGCAAAATAATTAACAAAAATTTTTAACTTTATCTACTACACTTCTACATTTAAATCCAAATTTTTACATTTGAATTTAACTATGATCATTAAGTATAATAATGACACATATTTATTTTAGGTAAATATTAATTCATTAATGAAAAAATTAAAATCAAATTTTAATGTAATTAAGTTAAGGTAGTAAATTTGGAAAATGAATTAAAAAGATGACATGTGTATAATTATTGATTTTAATTAAGGGTATAAGAGACATTTCATAAATAATTATGAGTTGTCATTAATCTGGACCATTGATTTCTTTCCATCCAATGGTCCAGAAACTCCAAATGGTTTTCTTATTATACATAGTATAGATACTAGTTTATTACCCGCGTATTACGCGGATATCTTTAATATGTATAAAATATAATAAATAAAAAGATAAAGATATAAATATTATTTTTTAACAAAAGTATATATAAGATGATATTATTATTTATTATAACCTATTAATTTTGTATATTTCTAAATATATATGAAGAATATTGAAGAGGAATTATTTTCTTATATATTTTTTTAAACTTTTATTATATTATCTTATAATTAATAAGTTAGTAAAAGTGGATTATATTAGATTTGGATAGATTTAATTAATAAGTTAGTAGAGTATTAGATTTTGTTTGATTTGATTTGATTTGAATTTAAAAGTGGATTATATTAGATTTGGATAGATTTGATTTAAATTTCTTTATTATTTTTAAAATCTATAAATGTCACGTGTCGATTCATGGTGATGACACGTGGTTTCACCAGAAATGAGTATGGTTACTCTTTTAATAGTATAGATAGACATATATATTTGTGTATAACTAGATATAAATTAACTTGAAATTTCTAATTCAAATCATGCAACCAACCAAACGAAACCTTTATATGTGGTTTGGCAGGTAAGATTCGATCAATTTGGTTTGAGAATTTTTTTTCAAACAGAAGTTACTAGATTGGTCGAGATTTTAGTCACTAATCCGGTCAAACTAGACAGTTATCAAACGTAACTTCCATTTTCTTCTTTCTATCATAGTTGGTTAATTTAGAAATATGTAGTTTGACTCCCTGAATTGAAGTAATTGCAAAAAGTGACATATTCCTAAATTCTTGTTTATAATGATCTTAGAAATAGAAATTATCATTATTTTTTTCAATATTGGAGGTTACCATTTACTTTGACATTAATGATGACTCTAAAGTCAATTTGAGTTTCTTGCAAAGATCTATTAAATAAAATTGGACCATCCATAAATAAAACTTAAAAAGTTGCAATAAATATCGAATTTTTACTCTCCACGGTTACGATGAGTAAAAAATATAAATTATTTAAAAGACATATATGATAGTTTTTTGTTATTGAAAAGTCGTCGGAAAATAATATTAAAACCCTCCGATGAAAAATAGGAAACAAAATGTCTCAAAATCAAATAGCCCCTAGAAAGAGAACAACCCGAAAACAAAGGCAACAAAATAAAAAAAAATGCCACACGAGAGCTTAAGGTAGCGTTTGGATTACAAGAATTTGATATACCAGGATTTACGTATGACAGAATTTGAAAATGACAGGATTTAAATGTGTCAGTATTTGAACCATGTCTTGTGTTTGGTTTGCAGGATTTCAAATTCACTTATTTGTAAAATCTTTATTTATTAGCAAAATGATATGAGTAAAGCAGGTTGGTGCACAATAAGTAAGGGAGGGTACGTTAAAATGTGGGCAAGGTGTAGATAGGTAGGGGTATGTTAAAATGTGGGCAATGAAAATGAAATCCCTCTTTTTTTTTTGCCAAACATGATAAGAGAACAATTTTCAAATGAATATCTCATTAGAATCTCTCTACTCCCGCAAACCAAACGTCACCTAAGGAGTAACTAGACCGGAAGGATTTGAGCACGGGAAGCAAAATTCCACCCAGAGGGCTTCGACCTGTGTTTCAACAGGATCAAAAAAAATAATCTAGATTGAAGGGAAAAAGGATAAACCGTTCTAAGCTCTTTTAAGCTACAAAGATACTATTCCACCGTTTTAAAATAGACAAATTGTTGGTGATCTATCACCAATATTATTTAAGTGTAATGAGATGAACTTGTTTGACCAAAATAATCTTATTACATAATGTACAAGTTGAGTTGGTGCGGAGTGCACACTTGTTCAATATTGTTTAAGATTAATTACGTGGGTTCGGGGGCAGCGCCCCCGATAGCGGGGTTCCAGGGGCGGCAGCCACTGGTAGCGGGGTCCAAGGGGCAGAGCCCCTGGCTGGGGTCGAATTCGGATGAATCCAAAATAGGACCCGAATTCGGATGATCCGAATTGGACCCGAAATTCAGTTGAATCCGAATTATAGTTGGTGGCGGTTAAAATGGCGGTTGGCCATTTTGGCGGTTACCCGCCAATATTACCCGCCGTTTTTGGTCATTAGAAGGGTACAAGAAAATCAGAAACATTTCATATTCATTGTTCGTTTTTTCTCTGAGTTTTATCCGATTGGGATTTCGATCGTACCGTCGAAATACTTCAATCTGAAAGTGTATCACGACTCTCAGATTATCCGAGCATTTTTGCAACCCATATTTTCTACACAAATGGTGATGCATAACATTTCCTAAAGAATTTTGTTCCATTATTTAACCGTTAAGAAGTCGATGATCAAGAATATTGAAAGTCTGCTTCAAGCAGCTTCAAGTTTTACACCATAAAGAGGACAAAAACGTTGTAAGAGATGTCAACCCCTTCCCAAAAGGTGAACCCAACTACCCAAGTAGGGTTAATCATGTAAAGTTGTAATCTATTGTCACTAACATTATTCAAAAAATACATGACGATAAATTAAAAAGCAATTTCATGTTTTTATTTTTAGCGTTTGTTACGAAAAAAAATGTTTTCATTATTTTTTGCGTTTTTGTCTCTATGTTATTCTTTTTCCATAAAAGTCCTTAAGTTAAAAATTTTTTTTTTTTGGTTTAGTGAAATTTGGCCAAATGAACCCGGTTTTTCAGTTTTTTAAACCTGGTTCACTAATTATAACTGGGGTCTAATGTCCAGTTTTCACTAAACCAAAAAGAAAAAATTAACTTGAGGACTTTTGTGGAAAAACATAACATGAATGGACAAAAACACAAAAAATGTGAAAACATATTATTTTTTTTTCAAATTAAACACTTTATTTTATGTCAATCTTTTGAAAGTATTAAACGGTATAAATAGAATATAAAAAATTCCAATACAAATTAATTCAAACTAATATCAATTAAATTAAATAAATCCATCCTTATCACTAGGGTTTACAAATCAAACATGGTTTTGAAATATATATATATATATATATATATATATATATATATATATATATATATATATATATATATATATATATATATAGATTGAGGTTCAATTGAGAACTTTTATGCATCGGGGCACCTCGAGGCACTTTTGTGCATCAGATAATCTAACAAGGGTGCACAAAGGACATTTTAGGAAAATTAAATATATGGAATTAATTAATTTTAATAAATCATTAAAAGATATTTAGAGTTAATTTAGGAATTTAAATCACACATTAACCACTTTCCTAATTATTCTCCTTGTCTTTCTCTCTCTCTCCCCCTTCTCTTTCAAACTTCCGGCCGCCCTCCCAAGACCACCGCCTTCCACCATCGTGCCTCCATTTCTCTCTCGCAATCCACCACCAGACCACCGACATCGCCACCAGCAGACCATCGGATCGCTAGCAACATGCACACGGAACCATTAATATGCACCACGACGATTTCCTCCACCTTCAACCACCACCGCAAAACCATTGCCGATAACGAACGATTGTATTTGATTATATTGCAGCCACTCAAAGTCTCTCTTGCTTGTTCAAAATGAAGATTGATGAATCTAGTTTTTGTTAGAAAAAAACGATGAAGATGCAGGAAAAAAACGATGAAGATGATGATGAAGACGTTGATGCATAACGTTGGAACGATGATTACCATGGTTTTTTGGATGAACACGTTATTGCATCATGTTTTTTCCATGAACATGTTGTTGATGCATTACTTTGATATGCATTTTGGATTTATAATGAAACGATGCATTTTGGATGTGGAGAGATTTATGATGAAGAGATGTATTTTGGATTTTATTGATGAAGATATGGATATTGGATTTTATGATGAAGAGATGCATTTTGGAAGGTATGAATGTTTGTTGGAACGATGTACGATTAATGTTTGAATGTACGATGCATCACGTTAAATTAAGGTGCATTTTGGATTTTTGATGAAGAGATGCATTTTAAAATGTACGAATTTTGTTGGAACGATGAATGGTTCATGTTTGAATGAACGATGCATCATGTTAAATTAAGGTTTTTGGATGAACACGTTGATGCATCACGTTAAATTAAGGTTTTTGGATGAACGATGCATCACGTTAAATACGAAGATGATGAACATGAAGATAATGTATGAAGATGATGAACACAAAGCAACAACAACGATGCATCAAAATCTTTATCATTTTATTTGAATTTGTATTATTTTTGGAATTGTAGTAATTAAATGAGGATTGCATAATTCCTGTTTTACCCCTCCATGAATTTCATTATGTGCACTTAATGCATAAAACTTTCTATTTAATTACCCTTTTGCCATTTGATCTAACCCACACATTCTTTTCATCCAATGGAAGGTGGAGGTTCTTTTGTGCCTCGATGCACAAAAGTTCTCATAAATTTAAAAATTATTTTTTATAATTTAAAATCATTTTTGGTTATCAATATTAATAAATATCATAATCTAACATTAAAATTATATTTAAAATTTAAATCATTAAATTATACAATAAATGCACAAATTTGAACATAAAATGCACAAATTTTGTCAAATGCACAAATTCATATATAAAGTGGACAAGTTTAACAACGAGGTACCTATATATTTACATGAAATACATAAAATTTATCAGATATATTAATTTTAACATCAAATGCATAATTTTATACATTAAATGCATAAATTTTAGAGTGATCTCACGTTCTCATGGACTTAAGGGGTTAACCACTTAACCCAATCATACATACACACACACACACACGCGTGGGATAACATGCATGAGCACCGTGCTTAAAATAAGAACGATAAGAACTAATAAGAAGTTTTAATTTGGTGAATCAACCAATAGAAAATAATGTGACATAATTATAAATAAATTAAAAGTTGCTGACTAGATTCCTATTAAAATGGTATTTTGGTCTTTTTACACCTATGCCTTTCTTTTTATTTTGGAAATAACGTGTTTCCAACCTAAATAATTCAAATTCGTATAAAATAAAAATTCACAACACTAACATCAATTGTGATTCACGGCACTGTCGTGGTTCACGAAACCGTCAGCAATTGATAGCACCACCGTGATTCACAAATAGCACCATCGTGATCCACAAATATCATCGTCGTGATTCACGACACCATGATTGACATCTCCACCATAAATAAAAAATTATATACTAACATGGCCTCTGAAAATATATAATATCTTTTTTTAATTAATAAATATTGGTGTAATCATTTATGATCATAGGCCTACATCAATAGTATTCAATACATCATCCTTGTATACATTAGTTAAACCGTTTATAATTGGGACCAACTTTTTAATTGACCGCATTTAAAATTTAATGCGAAGACAGGACCTTTCTAGAAATATTGTAACTAGGAAATAGTAGGCTTTTTATAACTCAATAATGTGATTAATCCTAATAAATGTCTTTAATGACAGTTTTTATAAAGAATATTGAAGTGTATGAAAAGTTTAAATTGCAAGGTAATCATGAAAAAAAATTGAGGTAATGTGAGTGAGGTGAATTCTCACATCTTGATGGAAGAATGGCAAATATAAAAAAAAAAAAATAGGACCTATCTTTTTAGAACTGTTGATATCTAAAAGAGAGTGGTTTTTATTATGGATTAATATTGAAAAACCCTATAAACTTTTCTTGTTTTCGTAATTAAGTTTTTAAACTTTCTTTTTGAATTTGGGTTTATATTGAAAAAACCCCATAACTTTTCTTAGTTTTGTGATTAAGTTCCTAAACTTTTTTTCTGATTGTTTAAGTCCCTTAACTATTTTTGTCTTATTCAAAAAACTCACCATCTTTGTATGTTTTAACGATTAAGTCCTTAAACTTTTTGTTTTATTGGTTATGTTTTACCTACTCATCCGGTAGCCAGTAAAAAATATATACTTTTGAATAATACAAAAATAGTTTAGGGACTTATACAATCGGAAAAAAAGTTTAGGGACTTAATCGTGATAATTGTAAAAGTTTATAGGGTTTTTTCAATATTAACCCTTTGAATTTTTAATTCTTTAAAATATATTTGTCTTGTTCAAAAGCATGTATTTTTGATCGGCTACCAGATGAGCTGGTAAACATAATCAGTAAAACAAAATGTTTAAAAACTTAAGATGATGAGTTTTTAAATACCGTATTTTATTCACCATTATGATGTACTATTTTATTCACCATTATGATGTACTAAGCATAATGCATCATAGTGGTCAATAAACTTCGATGTGATCCATGGAATTAGAGATCTTAGGTTCCATCCTGATAAAGTCTAATGTATTATTAAGTCATTATATTAAAGAGTAAGTTTGTTATAAAAAATAAGTCAATAAACATATAGCTCAATGGATAAGGCGTTACTTTATAAAATTAGAGGATCTTGGTTCGATTTTTCAGCTAAGCAATGTGGTGCACAATCCTCATGTGTGATGCACCATGCTTTCATTTGCAATGCATTGTGGTTTAACTCAGAACGACCACGGACCATGTGATGTACCAAGTGATTGTGATGTACAATTCTCCATTACAATGTTTTGTGGTTATCCAAAGTTCTTCGATACATAGATGTTCTCCACTGAACTTTTCTATATATATAGATATGAAATAAAATTAAGAAGGTGATGTGTACCGTATAAGGATATATGAATTTATATTTATACGAACGAACGAGTGCTAAATAAGAAACGAACACATCACCTTCTTAATTTTATAAGGATGTGTACCATATAAAATATAAATTCATATATCCTTATACGAACGACACATCACCTTCTTAATTTACAATGTATTGTGGTTATCCTTATACGAACAAACGAGTGCTAGATAAGAAACGAACGAACCTTGGAAATGTTTTACTTCTCAATCAAAAAACCTTTCTGTATCCAAAACCCGTTACAGATGCTGAATGTGACTAATTTCGGTATATTAATTGTATAAAATATAAATTCATTTGACTCGTTATCTAATTAGGGTGGTCCTAAACATTTAAATTCCCAAGTTAATATAAAGGAATAGCGTCTCTTTAAAAAATTGTAAAATTACAATTTACACTTTTTAAAGGGGGTCGTTTGTTTCTTATCTTGTTTGATTTGAAAAGTAGAAAAAAAAAATTTTGATTGAGAATTTAAAAAAAAAAATTCTCATTGTGTTTTCTTCTAGCATATATTGTGTATTTATACGTTAATATTCTTCTATAATTGATTTCATTGTTCTTACCTTCTAAAATTATAATTTTTATCATTGATAACGAAGATTTAAACATTAAACAGTAAAACAGAATTTATTATATAATATCTTTTGATAACTTGATGTCCTTATTCATGGCCTGTATTCAACCTTTACCTTTTAAGTTTTAACACATACATAGTTTAATTTTTACGTACGTGTTTGACTTGACTTCCATTACCCACCCCCCCCCCCCCCCCCGATGGATCCCCTATACCTACTAATTTAATACCACTTATTTTTCCAACTTTTTGTATTAATTGCATTTTCCTGTCATGGTCCCTTACCTTTTTCCATTTATTGTTTTTCAATTATTATGGTCCCATTTTAACTTGTTATTCCTTTTAATTTAAATTATGTTTTATACGAACACAAACAATTACACCAAAAAAAAATTTTAAAAATAAGAAAAGAGTTTATTAAAAATAAGAAAACTAAATTATACTAACAAAGTATGGTATAAGAATTGACACCATCTTTTTTGGGAAGGCTAATATATATCTGTTAATAATATAAAACAATTTGTGACACATATCATTTTATCAGCTATTCTAATTTTTGTTTCCCGCTCAATTTACCTAATATAACTATTTCAATTAATTTACATAATTGATTTTAGAAAAACTAATTGATTTTAAAAAACTAAAAGATTACTAATATAATTAATGATTAAAATACTTTCTAATTTAACCTCTAATTTACCTAAAATATTTTATCAAGAAGTATATAATTGATTTATAAAATAAAATTTTTTTATTTTCAAACTTTAAATTAAATGTTACATGTTTTAATCCTAATTATAATTTATAAATAATAATAAGGGTTTATTATGAAAAAAAACATAATGTTTTCATGTTTTTTGCGTTTTCGTGCCTCCATGTTATTTTTTTACATAAAAGTCTTCAAGTTAATTTTTTTTTTTGGTTTAGTGAAATTTGGACATTAGAACCTGATTTTTCAGTTTTTAAAAACCCGGTAAATTTACTTATTTCTCGTGATATCATGTGTCATCACCAGCAATTTACACGTGGCATATCATATTATAGAATAACAAATAATATTTGAATCATATCTTTCTAAATTTACATCTAATATAATAAGATTAAAATCAATTCAAACAAATTCGATCATATTTAAATATTTGATAACTACAAACAATAGAAAATTTAAAGATGATAAAAAACCATATAATAGTTTATGTCAAATAATAATATAACTCTTATATTTTTATAATAAAATTAATATTTTTATGTTTTAATTTTTAGTTTGTAGTATGTATTTAATATAAACAACTATATATTAAAACATCTGCATAATACGCGGGTAATAAACTAGTACAGTGTTTCATAAATTAAGGTTAATTTGCTTAATTTTAATCAATGGGATATTAATTTTTATATCTTTTGTTTAATGGTTGGAATATTCTAGGAAAGTTACCAACAATAATAATCAACTTTCATTTTGTTATAAAACTATTGTTAAT
This sequence comes from Centrapalus pauciflorus, assembly GCA_020465985.1. Classification (NCBI taxonomy): domain Eukaryota; kingdom Viridiplantae; phylum Streptophyta; class Magnoliopsida; order Asterales; family Asteraceae; genus Centrapalus; species Centrapalus pauciflorus. The sequence goes on from JAANYP010002881.1 coordinate 299,736, forward strand.
ATATTATTTATTTAAAAAAAAAAACCCATTTGAATAAATCAACTTAGTATCATTTTCTCATTAACTCAATTTTATGAGTTGTTAACAAGAGCCCCCCACAGCTATTGATAATTAAACTTATGCCCCACTTTTATTTTTGAAAATCTTACTGTTGCAAAAAGAAGAATTCAACTTGAATTTACAACTCATACCCTGCAAATAATTTGACTTTTGATACATCCCATAAGTGCAAACGACAAATATCACCTTTTTTGAAAAAAATTAATTAATTATTACAAATTTGGTTGCCTATAGTAATATAAATATGAGTGTGAAGCCTCAACCAATATCATACTTGACCAAAATTCAAGCATGGAGAACTCAAGCAAACCTCAAAATAGATCATTTAGTTTGCCTTGTATGCAAACCCAATCTTCTACACAAATCGAAATCAACTTCAACAAGCTGAAAACACTTGTACCTTTTTCCTCGTCGGCAAGCATTCAGAGTGGTTTGATACGCTTAGTTGACTTGTATCTTTCTGTCGATGAACTTATTGGGTCTTCTCATATCCAACAAGTGAATCTTCAATATAAAAATCGAGTCTTGGTCGAAGAGGTGCTTGTTAGGTCCATTGGATTGTTGGATTTGCATAGCAAGATTGTGGAGTTGCATAGTCTTATGAAGGAAAATGTTAGGACTCTTCAATCTGCGTTGAGGAGAAAAGGTGTCACAATTGAAGCAAACGGTGAAGCTCACATTTTGGATTACCTTTTATACCGAAAGAAAGCAAAGAAGAACATTGTCGAGTGCCTTGGATTATTGGAGCAATTGGAAAAAGAAATTGAATCTTGCTATGTAGCCGGTGAAGATCACCATTTGTCGATGGTGATTGGAATCCTAAGGAAAAACGCTAGTGCCACTATAATGATATTTCGAGCACTTTTGCTTTGTTTATTAGGTAACACAAAACCATCTAATGGGTTCTCCTTGATCGCAAAGTTGATGCTAATGCGTAGGTCAAGTTGTGACAAAAATCAAGAAATTATTAATGATGTCGATTACATAGATATTAGTCTTCGTTCTTTACACAAAAATCATAATAACGAGAGCAAGATGGTAGATGTACAAATGGTGATGGAGAGATTAGTTGTTCTTGATCGTCAGATCGAGAGTTATGAGGTCGGGTTAGATTCTCTTTTTCGATGTCTAGTTCAAACCCGAGTTTCCCTTCTTAATATTCTAGCTAACTAGCTACAAACAAATAATACCTATCCTTTTGTTTTGAATTTTGTACATTTTGTTTGATTGCATATGTCATATTTTTTTTCTTTCTTTCTTTCATTCCTACATTTAGTCTTATTTATTAGAATTTATAGAATAAATTAATATTTAATTATTAAAGTTAATTAATATAAACGTTTGATTATAAATGACCATTCGGTTAGACAGAACATGTGAATTTTATGTTTATTGGTGCATGTCTCACATTTTTTTTTGAACGGCAAAAAGGTTAACTAGACGAGAGCTTCGGCATGGCCATCACCCCCACCTAGAAAACCCGAACGAAGATATTATAAATATAAAAACTAGCAAGATGCTAGCAAAGTACAAACAAAATTAGAAAAGAAATAAAGGACAACTACACCATAATTCCCAAATTAAAAACTTAAAATTCCCTCTAAACTTCAACCATGAGAACACGTTTACTTGTACTTCATCTTTAATTATTGACGCCGAAGTCTTCTTTCTGTTGAAAACCAAGTTATTCCGAGCTTTCCAGATGGACCACAATAAACCCCCAACAATGACCTCAATTAACTTACGCCTCGAGATTGATTTGAAATTTTGCAAGAAACTCCCAAAAAATTGATCTAACGAAACTATATGGCTGCCCGTCTCCCCCACCCAGTCCAACGCCCATCTCCATAGTTCATAACTTACCGGACAAGAGATGAAAAGATGATCCTCCGATTCCTCCATATTATTGCAAAAAGGACATAGCAAAGACGGAAAATTTACTCCCCTTGATGCCAAATTCAACCGAGTAGGTAACCGATGTAATGAAAGTTTCCATACAAAACAATTGACTCTTGGAGGCAACCATCTATTCCAAAAGCAATTGCTATCCCCAAAATTACAAGATAAACTATCGATTATCCCTCTAAGCGATCTGGCCGAATAAATTCCCGATGAATCGCCTTCCCATCTCCATCCATCATCTCCCTCACTTAGCACCACGTTTCTTAAAAGGTTTTCTAATTCCTTAATTTTATCTTTTAATCTGATAGCCTCCAAGCCGCAAGTCCAAGACCAACAACCCATAGCCAAGTCCACCCCATTACTTGCAGTAACAACTCGCATACAAACAGAGCAATCTTTGTTGCTTTCAATGGCATATAATTCTGGAAATCGACACATAAGTGGGGAATTTGCTAGCCACTTATCAATCCAGAATTTAGTATTTCTACCATTCCTAACGACCCGAGAGAAAAGATCTCCAAGATGCAAATTTATAGAAGAAAGAGCATTACCAGATTTAATGATGTTCTGCCAATTTCCCGCCATTCTCGGATTTGCTAAGCAGGGAGAGTCTGCCCCATCGACATTGTGGATTGCTTTAATCACCTTATACCAAAGAGCCGTGTTTTCAATCTTAAACCTCCACCACCATTTGATTAAAAGGGCCGAGTTAGCAGCTTTGATCGAACCGATGCCTAAACCCCCTAGACTCTTTGGAGCTGATACTTTTTTCCAATTTACCCAACTGATTTTCAGATTTCCATTAGCCGTTAATCCCCAAATAAATTTTCTTCTAACCTTTTCAATTGTTTCAATTACCACCTCCGGAGCTTTAAAAAGTGACATAAAATATAATGGCAAACTTCCAAGTATTGTCTTGCATAACACCACTCTCCCACCAAATGATAAGTTCTTTGCCTTCCATCTTGAAAGTTTGGAATTTACTTTGTCAATTACCGGCTTCCAGTTTCTTGCCAAGTTCATGTTTGCACCTATGGTTAAACCAAGATAGCTGAAAGGTAATTTTGCTGCCTCACAGTTGATACCCTCAGCATAGTTTCTTACCTCCAGATCTCACATGATATGCTATTATGCATTTGTGATGATATTAATTGCTTGTGGTCATCCCAACCACCATGTTTATGGCCGCTAGAGCCATATCTGACGTTAAGTCTTCAGTTGAAAGTTCGTTTAAATTTATTTATTTATTTATTAAATAATAAATGAATGTGAGTAGTAATTTTTTTGTTTGTTTAATTAAATAAACAAACAATTTGACACAGTGTAATTTATTAGGTAGAGCGTTATGATTTTATACCAGCACCCAGCCACCCAATGAGGCTGATAGGACGATAGTCACCCAAGCTAACAGGATCAGATGATTTTGAAACCAAAGAGATAAAGGAAGCTTTACATCCGGAATGGATTATTTCATTTTTCCAGTTAAATGAGTTCATCATCTCACGCTTGATGTGTAAACTGTCACATAAGAAAACTGGCATCCGAATCTCCGTAGGGACCAAGGGCCTTAAAACCGTCACATAAGGAAATTGGCATCCAATTCTCCTCTTTTGTGAACCTTTCTTCTAGATGCGTAACATTTTCGTTTGAGAGCTTTCTTATCAGAATTCATATTCGTAGAATTCGAACAATCTCACTTTCTTCCTTGAATTGGCGTTGGTAGAATTGGAAGATTATTTTTCAAATCCGATGGATTCCATTCCAAAGCCCATTTGTCATTAGTTCTCTTATAGCGTTCCTTGAAAATCACTTTTTTAGTGATGCAACTGCCCATCTAATTCTAGCCTTTTTTTAAAAAATAGTCCTTTTCACTTCCTCCTTTTCAAACCATTTAGCCCTAATTTCCTTCCTACCCAATTCTTCTTTCTCAATTATGCCTATGTTATGCTAATCTTTCTCATTAATTATTTTCCTTTTTTAATTTGGTCACCTCATCAAGAGAACTGAATTTGTTCTTGCTCCATTTGTTAAGCACTTGATATTTTTAAGCTTGTCAATAAACTTGCAATCTATCTTAGTTAATTAACTTCCTTCTTCCACGTTGACCTGACAACCTCGTCTATGTCCCTTTTGAATGCACCACTTTATTCCTATGTACAATGGGCCAATGATCCGAAAGCTTACTGATCAAGGCAATGGCCGACAGATTGTTCCACGTATTTGTAAATTCATAAGATACCGGAAGTCAGTATTTGTAAAATTATTAGATAACTGAAATATATCCAATTTACTAAACTTTCTATCAACATCACTTATTCTCTTAAATTATTTTCCCATTAACGGAATTCCAAGTTAACTTTTTACTGAACTTTCTATCATCAACTCTTACATAATATAGTCAATTGCTTGGAATATAAATGATGTTCAATTTTTTTTTTAATCAAAATGTGAAACTAACGTTGACATATGCATAAAATGATTATAACATTTTAGTTTTTTTAAGCAATTTTCACGTGTAACCTTTTATAAATGGTTAGGTGTTAAAAACCGATAAAAATCTAGAACTTTATGGTCTATTATGTGCATATGTTACAAACTTTATATATTTAAAATAAATAAAGTTATTCTATGCAATGTATCCATAAAGACACAAACAAATATGTATCACTTAGTTTTATTAAATTAAAATTCCATAACACTATTGAGTTAATTAATAACACTTGTGCATCATGGACCCAGTGTTGATGATCCAATCCATCTACCAATAATGTGAAATTCATTTATATCCACATAACATTTGGTCTCTCTCTCTCTCTCTCTCTCTCTCTATATATATATATATATATATATATATATATAGAATATGGTTCGTGTGAGTACCTAAAAAATACAGAGTACCGTGAGTACCTGTGAACACACGGGTTTTAAATGTGAGCATGCTCCGGAAAAAAGTTTTTTTTTTTAAATTTTTTTTCATATTAATTTAGATACAAATAATATAAGCCTATTCGTAAAAGAAATTACACACATTCACACTTTCTAGCCTCTTAAAAGTCATGTGAACGTGAAAAAATTCATGTGAACATGCTTAGCTGTGAACATACATTCAAGTGAACTTGCACGTTTCACATAGTTATAGTGTGTGTTTAGGTGTGATTTTTTGCAAGTAGTCTTATATCATTAATTTAAACATGATTATGAAAAAAAATTTCAAAAAAAATGGTTTTAATATATATATATATATATATATATATATATATATATATATATATATATATATATATATATATATATATATATATATATATATATATACATAGAGGGAGGTTCAACGGAAAACCACCATGCACCTGAAAACTTGTGAAAATCGCACTGCACCAACACAAAGCCATCAATTTCCCGTTGTAATGCATCAAAATCCCGCGTGAGTGCATCAACCTTATTTACGATATGTTTTTTCAAAACCGGTTTTGTTTTTTCATTACATGTGCCACCAAATCGCGACAGTGATGCTGCTAGGGTTTTCATTTAGTGTTTCAAGGTGCATCAGTAGTTTTTCCATTGAATCCCACCCCTATATATACTATATACTATAATATATATATATATATATATATTATATATATATATAATATTATTATATATAATTATATATATTAATTTATTTACTATTATATATATAGGCGGTGGGTCAATGGAAAAATCTATATGCATCTGCGAAAACCCAGGCAACCACTTTTATAGCCATTGGAATCATGTGGTGATGTGCATCATGCAGAAAGTCGGTGCATCCGCGGAAATTTGATGCATCATGCGGAAATTTGGTGCATCACGTGAGAATTGTGGTGCATTTGTGGTGGTGCATGGTGGTTTTCCAAGGTTTTCCGATGCATGTTGGTTTTCCATTGAACCCCCATATATATATATATATATATATATATATATATATATATATATATATATATATATATATATATATATATATATATATATATATATATATATATATATATATATATATACAGGTTCAATGAGAATTTTATGCATCTGAATACCTAGGAACCTTCTTACAGACGTTGGATCGAGTTGATCTCGTGATGCAACATGCTTGTTTGATGCATCTAGCGAAGGATAGTTTAAGAATATATATATATATATATATATATATATATATATATATATATATATATATATATATATATATATATATATATATATATATATATAAAATTCAATTTTGATTTTATTTTTGTATTAATTGAATATTGCATCAAATATATAATTCATAAATGCTAAATAAATTAATCGATACACTTCTAAAAATTAACAAAAACTATACTAGTGCAAAAAAAAAAAAAAAAACCCTAAGATGTTGATGCATCATCTTGGTTCATCACCTTCGTGTTCATCATCATCGCGTTCATCATTTTGTGATGTATCAACATATTCATTCAAAAACATCAATTCAACGTGACGCAATAACATGTGTTCATCCAAAAACTCAACATGTTCATCAAAGTAAGGCATCAACAACGTGTTCAAACGTGATGCAATAACGTGTTCATCCAAAAAAACTATCATATTCATCGAACTAACGTGATGCAACATGTTCATCATCATCATCATCATCTTCGTTTTTTTTCCTACATCTTCATCTTCATCGTTTCTTTTCAACAATATGCATCGTGCTCATTTCTTTACTTCATTTTTTCTTCATATTTTTCATCGTTTTCAACAATGGTGTAATCGAAAAAGAGATATAGATAGATAGATGACGGTAGTGGTTAGCAGTGAGCAGTGGTCTCATTGATGTAACCGAGAGAGAGAGAGAGAGAGAGAGAGATGAAAATAGTTTTGCGGTGGTGGTTGGAGGTGAATGTAACCATCGTTGTGCATATTAATGGTTCTTGTGCATGTTGCTAGCGACGGTGGTGGTCTGTTGGTGGCGACGACGGTGGTGGATTCTGAGAGTGAAATGGTGGCACAATGGTGGAGGGCGGTGGTCTTGGGAGGCTGGCCGAAAGTGTGAAAGAGAGAGAGAGAGAGAGAGAGAGAGAGAGAGAGAGAGAGAGAGAGAGAGAGAGAGAGAGAGAGAGGGGAGAGAGAGAGAGAGAGGAGAGAGAGAGAGAGAGAGAGAGAGAGAAATGGGGAAGGTAGTTAATGTGAGATTTAAATTCCTAAATTAACTCCATGTCTTTTAATGATTTTTCAAATTAATTAATTACTTTATATTTAATCTTCCTTAAATTTCCTTCGTGCACCCTTGGTAGATTATGGATACTCAAAAGTCCTTAGAGGTTCTTAGATGCATAGAAGTTCACAATTAATCATCTCTCTTATCTCTCTCTCTCTCTCTCTCTATATATATATATATACATATATATATATGTATATATATATAGAGGGAGGTTCCATTGAGAACTTTTGTGCATCGAGGCACAAAAGAACCTCCATTGGCACTTGGATGAAAAGAATGTGTGGGTTAGATCAAATGGCGAAAGGGTAATTAAATAGAAAGTTTTATGCATGAAATGCACATAATGAAATTCGCAGAGGGGTAAAAGAGGAATTATGCAACCCTTATTTAATTATTACACTTCCAAAATTAACAAAAATAATACAAATTCAAAATACATCAAAATACATGCATATCGTTCATCTCTTCATGCATATCGTTCATCTCTTCCAAAAGTAAATAATGCATATCGTTAATCTCTTCCAAAATCAAAATACATCAAAATACAAACATGAATCGTTCATACAAACATAAATTATGCATATCGTTCATCTCTTCCAAAATCAAGTGGGGGCTAAGAGAGAGGAGAAAGAGAGAGAGAGAGAGAGAGAGAGAGAGAGAGAGAGAGAGAGAGAGAGAGAGAAAGAGGGAGTGGTTTTAGGAAAGAAGTTAATGTTGATTTTCATACCAAATTTAGCTATTAATTTTCTTAAAAATATTTAAATTCAAAAATAATTTTCATACATTTAATATCCCCTAAATGCCCTTTGTGCACCATTGGTAGATAGTCCGATGCACAAAAGTTCTCAATGGTGCTCGATGCACAAAAGTTCTCAATCGAACCTCAATCTATATATATTATATATATAAATATATATATATATATATATATATATATATATATATATATATATACACACACACTGAGGTTCAATTGAGAACTTTTATGCATCAAGAATCTCGAGAAACTTTTATGCATCGGATAATCTACCAATGGTGCACAAAGGGCATTTAGGGAAAACTAAATATATGATAATTAGTATTTCTAAAAATCATTAAAAGATAATTAGGAGTTACATTTTGAACTAAAATATCATATTAACTACATTCCTCATTTTTCTCCTCATTTCTCTCTCTATCTCTCTCTCCCTTTCTCTTTAATCGTGTTCTTCATGATTTTCATAGCGACGATGATTTGAAGACGAATATTAACGATGAATAACGATGATGATGAACATGAACAAGAGATGCAACCGATGATGATTATGAAGAACACGATGCATAGATGGATGATGAACGATAAATAATGATGATGCATAGATAGATGATGAACAATGACGATGCATAGATGGACGATGAACGATGAACAACGAAAAATGATGATGCATACATAGATGATGAACAATGACGATGCATAGATGAATGATGAACAAGATGAACATGATGCATAGATGAATGAAGAATATGAACAACGAACAGGATGCATAGATGAATGATAAACAAGTTGAACACGATGCATAAATGAATTTGTGTATTTTTTTTGTTAAACGCGTCTTTTTGAACACGATGCATAGATAAACACGATTAATGATGAAATGCATCGATCTTCATCATCTTTTTTGAATTTGTGTAATTTTTGTTAAATTTGAAAATGTATCAATTGAATTTATTTAGCATTTATTATTTGATTATTTGTTGAAATATTAAATTTTATGAGGTATGCACATTCCCCAAAATTCTCTTCCTTGTTTGTTTTTATAATGCACAAGATGCATAAAATTGTCCAACTATTTACCCTTTTGTCATCAATCTAATCCATACAATATTTTGAGGGGTGGTCTGATTGGACCCCCTAAAATCTCACTGGACCCCCATGGATGTGTGTGGTGGTTGTTCAAAAGATGTGTGTGGGGCAAGGGGTCCAAAGAGTATAACCATTTTTCGATCTAATGGATGCTATAGGTTCTTTTATACCTCGATGTATAAAAGTTCTCAATTGAACCTCCCTATATATATATATATATATATATATATATATATATATATATATATATATATATATATATATATATATATATATATATATATATATATATATATATATATATAAATTGAGGTTCAATTGAGAACTTTTATGCATCAAGGCACCTCTAGGAACTTTTGTGCACCATCAAACAAAGGTGCACTAAGGGTATTCCTGGAATATTGAATATGTAAAATTAAATATATGGAATTAATTATAATAGGTAAATTAGAAATAAATAAGGAATAAATATTCAAAAAAAAGTAACCACCTCCTCATATCTCTCTCTTTCTTTATTTCTCTCTCTCTCTCTCTCTCTTTCTCTTTCTCCCTCCCCACCGTATCCACCACCACACCACACACCACCACCATCACCCTTTGTTGTAACCATCTCTTCACCGTATCTCTCTTTCTCTCTCTCTCTCTCCCCACCGTATGCATCGAGGAACCCCGCCAACCGCCGCCGCCGCCGCCGCGATTATGATGAACATGATGAACAAGAGATGCAACCGATGATGAACAATGCGATGAACACGATGAATGAAGAAGATGATGATGAACACGTTGATGCATCCATTGGAACAATGATGTTGATGATTAATAACGATGCACCATGATGAACACTATGCATAGATGAACGATGATGATAAACGATGAATACGAAGATGATGAACGATGATGATAAACGATGAATATGAAGATGATGATTAACAGTGATGCATCATGAATTGTATAGATAAAACTGATATGCATCACGAATTGAACGATTAATATGAAATGTATCAATATCTCCATCATTCTTTTTGAATTTGTGTGACTTTTGTTAAATTTGGAAGTGATCAGTTGAATTTATTTTAACATTTATTATTTAGTTATTTGTTAAAATATTAAATTTAATGAGGTATGCACAATACCCAAAATGCCCTTCCATGTTTTTTTTTGTAATGCACAAGATGCATAAAATTATCCAATTATTTACCCTTTTGATATTTAATCTAATCCATACAATTCTTTGATCTAATGGAAGATATAGGTTCTTTTGTACCTCGATGCACAAAAGTTCTCAATTGAACCTCTATATATATATATATATATATATATATATATATATATATATATATATATATATATATATATATATATATATATATATATATATATATATATATAGGGTCAGGTTCTATGGGGAACCTGTATGCATTGTGCAACTTGGGAACTTCCGTACATCGTTAGATCTATAATTTCAATGGATCAGATTTTAGTGGCAAAAGGGTAATTAAGTTGAACTTTGTTGCACCGGTGCACAACATGTCACGCACGGAGGGGCAAAATTGGAAGAAGATTTATTTAGCTAAAATTCACCTTCCTTCGTTGCATACCACGATTCTAGCCCTCCTTCCATAATCGGTATTTGCTCCGGATTTCTCCCTCCATCTTTATCCCGTAAATCGCTCATGCATACTCAAATAGATTAAGCTTTGTTCTTCAAGTACACAGATACAATGCATACGGTTCAAGAGTTTTCAAAAAAAATAGGGGGAAAACAAACATTCACATGCGAACAACCGGTTTTTTTTTTTTTGCCGTTGCAACTTCGATTTTTTTTTTTGTTAAATGGAAGTGCATTGTTGCATATTTCGTGTTCATTGCGGTGTTTAGTTCATAATTGAAGTGCGTATTTCGTATTTGGGGGTTTTTTATGCCCTAGTTAGTTTTGGGTTCAATCGGTAGGGTGTGTTTAGTTCATAATCGAAGTATGTATTTATAAAGGTTTGAGTTGCATCTCTTTTGAAATGCATTATGCGTCGACTTTAAGACTTAGCGGCCGCAGATTGATTGTAGTTCACAAATGCATATTTGTGAAGGTTTTATCTAACGGGTTTTTAGAAAATTTTAGTTGGGGATGCATAATGCATGTATGGTATGTGTAAGATTTCGGACTGATAATGTTTGTAATGTATGGACTGGTAATGAGTTAGTGCATAATGATGTTCATCTTTTTTTGTTAATGCATATGAGGACTGATAATGTTTGTAATTTATGGACTGGTAATGAGTTAGTGCATTATATTAATGTTAAATTTGATTATGCATATTTAGTGTGTACGTTTTGTTGATGCTAGATTTTATATAATATTTTTACATATTTAGAAAAGTAGGGTGGTTTGACTAAAACTCAATGTCTCATATGTTAAAGAAATTTCAATATGCATATTAAGGTAATTTCAGTATGCATATAAATTCAATTTCAATAATGTTTATGCATTGAAGATATGCATATAAATTCAATTTCAATCGAATGTCTAGCTACATGTGTGGAGATGAAAACTGTATGAAGACATGCATGGATAGAAAGTCAAAACAAATGCAATCTATCCTAACTAAAAACTCCACAATTTTAGCAATTACCATAATATATATCCGGTTATTTGAATATAGAATATTTTAAATATCTTAATCTAACTAAATAACTATTCAAACTTCCAATTATGCCCTTATTACATCCTTATTCAATATATTGTGCATTTTTGGTTCCCCCAGTTCACAATGCATGGTAGTGCCCCATAGAACCTCAATATATATATATATATATATATATATATATATATATATATATATATATATATATATATATATATATATATATAGGGGTGGGTTCAATGGAGAACCTTATGCATCGAAGAACCTTGGAGAACCACAATTCATCGCTAGAAAAACTGAAATGCATCACGTAGAAATCGATGCATCACGCGGGGATTTGATACATCAAGTGGAAATAATGTAAAAATCGATGCATCACTCGAGAATTTGATGCATCACGTGGAAATAATGATGCATTACGGGGGAATTGTGATGCATTTGTGGTGGTATGGAGGTTATTCGATGCATGGAGGTTCTCCATTGAACCCACCTATATATATATATATATATATATATATATATATATATATATATATATATATTAACTGTATATTAAAAATATATCATTTAAATCAACTTTATTGAGATGATAGAATGTCCTCCAAACACATGATTATACGTTTTTACCTATACAATAATCAGGACAATGGCCTCTATGAAATTTTATCTAGCGAGATTCAAAGATGGTCTTATATATCTCCGATTTAGTTACCATTTTATCACTTAGCCACCTTTTAAAAAGTTTTGTTTCATTTATAATGGTCGGTTAAATTTTTCCATTTAAATTCTTCTATGGGCATCAGGATTTGATTGGACTTAAACCAATTTTTACATGTCTTATTTTTGGTTTAGAATTTAAAGTTTTCGGTATAACAAAAGTATCATTTAGTGACACAAAAAAAAGTGTCATTATATCTTACTTTTAGTATCACTTATGAAAAAGAGTAAGTATAGAACAACTTTTACCCACGTGCTTTTATTAAGTAGTGACACAAAAATACTTGATGCCTATATTCACATACATTTTTAGTCACTATATATCTTATGTTGGTTCTTCGACTAAAATGTATGTGGGTATAGGCCTAGAGTATTTTTGTAACAAATTTTTTTGTGTCACTACTTTAAAAAAAATATGGGTAAAAGATTGCCCTATATCTACTATTTTTAATAACTGACACTAAAAGTAAGATGTAATGACACTTTTTTTGTCACTATAGGGATGAGCATTTAGACCAAAATGGTCCGGACCGAAAATATTTGAAAACCAAAATTTGGGAAATAAGAAAACCGAAAACCGGCCCAATAATTGTAATACGGGTGTGATCCGGTCCGATTTTTTGGTTCTTGGATCGGTTGGAGCCGGTACAAGTTTTATAGATGTTTTAATATTTTGTTTATCTTTCTTCCTCAACTATTTCTCTTTGTGAAATTATCAAGTTTATCACATTTTCTTTGAACGAAATAAAATATCAAAAATACCTTACTATATTAAGTTCTTTATATTCTATCTCTATAAGAAAAATATTTACATGGTTATATATTTACGAAAGAGCTCATTAACTATTACACAAACTTTTTATATGATTTAGAAATGATATTTAGAAAATTTGTTTCTTTATGGACTACAACAAATAACAATATAACATAAACTTTAAAATTGATAACATAAAGTTTAAATTCCGGTTTGGGCCAGGTTAAAAACTGAAAACCGATTGACCGAACCCGAAAAACCGAAAATAGTGATTTTAAAGAAACCGAAACCGGACCAATTTCATTAATAACGGTTTGGTCTGGACCGTTTTTTTTGTCCAAATGCTCATCCCTATGTCACTAAAAGCGTTTGTCATTAAATGACACTTTTCTTGTAGTGCTTGCATCATATCTGCAATTTATACACACACACACACACACAGATGTTCAAAAAAGTAACTCTCAAAATCAAGTGCGCCCGAAGTTACCAAACTTTAAAAAAAAATTAATTTTTTTCACAACCATGTTTAAATTAACGTTATACATATGATATATAAATTTGACATACATTCACACTTTTTGGTGGCCTTAAAATTTACGTAAATGTTCATGAACATTTATGTCGATGGTCATCCAAGTGAATGATTATTCACATCATTCTCATTTTTACCATTCACAAGATTTATGATGTTGGTCCTTTTGATAAAAAGTCTTTTTATGTTCTTTTATACATATCTATACAAAAAATATATATGTGAATGATCATTCACAATAAGGTACATTAGAATCTCATGCGTACGCTGATGAACCTGATTCTCTCTCTCTGACTTACCAAGCAAAAATCTCGCGTATCCAACGTACCCCTCATATGCAAGGGTATTTTCGTAATAACAACCATCATTCACAACACTTATAAAATGATCATTCACAACATTTACAAAATCAACATTCACAACACTTATAAAATGATCATTCACAAGCACTTAAGTAATCATGCACAGTACTTAATTGATCATTCACAATACTTATTTGATCATTCACAAGAATATTTGACTATTTACAATTTTTCTACACTTACTTGATCATTCACAACATTTATTTAAGCATTCACAACACTTATTTAATCATTCACAAAAATTATTTGACTATTACAATTCTTCTACACTTATTTGATCATTCACAATATTTGTTTAATCATTTACAATACTTATTTAGCCATTCACAACTCTTCAACATTTATTTAATCATTTACAACACTTATTTGATCATTCACAATTCGTCAACACTCATTTGATCATCACAACACTTATTTGATCAATTAAGTGTTGTGAATGATTATTTTATAAGTATTGTGAATGATCATATTATAATTCTTTGTGACATCAAGGTGAATGGTGACAATTATCAATATACTATGATCAATTAACTGTTGTGAATGATCATATTATAAGTGTTGTTTATGATCAAATAAGTATTGTGAATAATCAATTAAGTGTTGTGAATGATCATTTTATAAGTATTGTGAATGATCAAAAAAAGTGTTGTGAGTTATCAAATAAGTATTGTGAATGGTCAAATAATTCTTATGAATGATTAAATACGTGTTGTGAATGATCAAATAATTGTAAAAGAATTATAAATTGTCAAATAACTCTTGTGAATGATAAAATAATTGTTGTGAATGATCAAATAAGTGTTGAATGATCAAACAAGTGTTTGAAGAATTATGAATGGTCAAATAATTATTATGAATGATCAAATATGCGTTGTGATGATCAAATAAGTGCGTGAATGGTCAAATTAGTATTGTGAATGATCAAATAATTTTTGTGAATGATCAAATTAGTGTAGTATAATTATAAATAGTCAAATAACTCTTGTGAATAATCAAATAATTATTGTGAATGATCGAATAAGTGTTGAAAATTTTTGAATGGTCAAATAAGTATTTATGAATGATCAAATAAATACTGTACAATGGTCAAATAAATATTGTGAATGATCAAATAAGTATTGTGAATGATCAAATAAATGTTGTAAATGATCTATTAAGTACTGCGAATGATCAATTAAATGTTGTGAATGATCATTTTATAAGTGTTGTGAATGAATATTTTAATTAGTCGTGTGAATGATCATTTTATAGTGTTGTGAATGATCGTCATTATTACGAAAATACTCTTCCAGCTCAATAAAAGGGGGGCGTGCATGATTTTATCTCCTTTGGTCGCAACCCTTGTTCTTTTAATCTTATGGCTTTGGAAGGGTACCATTGGTACTCTTGATTCTCATGGGTATCTTTTTGAACACACACACAGATATATATATATATATATATATATATATATATATATAGATGTATATATATATATATATATAGATGTATATATATATATATATATATAGATGTATATATATATATATATATATATATATGTGTGTGTGTGTGTGTGTGTGTGTATATATATATGGATGAAAAGTTTCACAAAAAATATTGAACTACACATTTTTTCCGATTAAGTCCCTCAATTATTTTGTTTGTTTGATAAGTCCGTTAACCATATAAAAATAACGAATTTGGTGTTTTTAACAAGAAAAGTTACCGATAACCTGTTGAACGGGCTGCAATTGTTGTCGTGCATTTTATAATGATAAGGTTTTTTCTTATTAAACCACTCAACTAAATTATTTTGTCTTGTAAACATATCAACCAATAATTTCTTTACAACATAAATCCCTTATCTTGATAAACGCACAATATTTATTGTTTTATCAAATTAAATTGTTGTTCAATTGACTCACACACTACACATACATGAATGCAAAAAAATAATAAATAAAAAGATAAATTAAAACGATCATTTTGTTATTGTTTAAGATTTAGTTGAGATGAATTTGTTAAATATATTTAAAAAAAATTAGGTCTAGACAAACATTGAGTTGAAATAATCATTATTTATTTTTTGTATCAAACCAAATAATTTATGTTATACGGAACACCAGACTTTTTAAAAAACATTTATTTTCAAACTACCATTTTGTTTTATGTTTTTTTTAGGGTTAATATTGAAAAAAACTCTATAAACTTCTCTTATTTTCACGATTAAGCCCCTAAACTTTTTTTCCGATTGTTTAAGTCCCTAAACTATTGTTGTATTATTCAAAAGTATATATTTTTGACCGGCTACCGGATGAGTGTAAAACACAACCAATAAAGCAAAAAGTTTAGTGACTTAATCGCTAAAACATGTAAAGATAGTGAGTTTTTTTGAATAAGACAAAAATAGTTAAGAGATTTAAACAATCAGAAAAAAAGTTTAGGGACTTAATCATAAAACTAAGAAAAGTTTTTAGAGTTTTTTCGATAATAACCCTTTTTTTATATGTTTAACTTATTTATGTTGATGAATTTTCAACAAAAAAAAAATCAAATATAACACTTGAAAAAAATATATCACCAAATGTGTGAAACCTAAACACATTTTTACACATAGACCGATGTCACGTGTGTGCCATGTAAGCTTAGTTACCGATTGCAACCTATAACATACCAAATTCGTGAGTTTTAATCGGCTAAGAAACTTATCAGAAAAAAAATGAATATGAGACTTAATCGAAAAAAATGTGTAATTTGATGGTTTCTTATTATATAATAAACTGTTAATACATTACAAAAAGTAATTGATAATATGATATATATGAATTGTGGAAACTTATATAAGTAACTACATCAAAGGTCATACAAATGTATGTCACTTTACTGAAATTATCGATATGACTAATTTACTTTTTTTTTTTACCGGATGGTACTTGTACTCAAAGGTGATTTGTCGACATAGTACATATGACCGGCAACTATGCTGAGATGACGGTTTTTTGCTGATTCAAATGATGACATGAAATTTTTATGACATGACACTTACATTAGTCATACAAATGTATGTTACTTTACTGAAATTATCGATATGACTAACATACTTTTTCTTTTAACCGGATGGTACTTGTACTCAAGGATGACTTGTTGATATTATACCTATGACCGATAAGTATGTTGATATGACAATTTTTGTTGATTCAAACGATGACATAACATATTTTTTATGACATGTCATTTACTTTATTATTATTATTGTTATTATTATTTATTATTCGTTTCAAGAATGTTCAACTTGAAACAAAAAATCCAAAATATGAACATAAAAACCCAGATATTTAAATCAAACTCTAGAACCTTAAAGATAACAAAATCAAAACCGGAATCGAGATTGAAACATTTAGCTAAGGAATCGAGTAGATTTTGAACCATAAATCTTGTGATTCCGAAACCCAATCATTCAAAATCGAAACCATAAAGTGAAATCAATACAATAAATGAAATCGAAATTGATGCTTGAAGCTAATCCCAAACTCGTTGTACATTTGATTTCAAAATGTTAACCACCAAACACCATAAACACAATATACTTGAACGAAATCGAATTCGATTCCAAAAATGTAACCACCAGTCACCAAATGTACCATATCAACAATAAAATCCAAGTACAAGTATCATTCGGGTTTAAAAAAAAACTACATTAGTTATATCGATAATTTCATTAAAGTATCATACATTTGTACGACGTTATCTCAAAATTAATATATTAAAAAAATAGAGTTTTACTGGTGGAACCAGTAACCTGCACCAAATGTACCATATCAACAAAAAAAGAAGTACGAGTATCATCCGGGTAAAAAAAAAACTACATTAGTTATATCGATAATTCCAGTAAAGTATCATACATTTGTATGACTTAATCCATTCTTTTTTTGTTGTTACCATCTCAATTAATAAAAAATCATTACAAATAGCATCACATTTTCGCTTTATATATGTGATCGTATGAAAAAATCATATATGAATCTTAAGCAAAAATATGTATGTGGATGTCGATTTCTGATTAAATAGTGATGAAAGTAGTCGAATACATACAATTATAACTAATTCTATGATGATTGAGTTATTAGGCATCATCACTTGAGGATCTAGAAATTTTTTTTGAAGGTGTTGGAATTTAATAACGCCACGAAAGTACGAATATTTGTGGTGCTTTAACAAAAATTCAATTTTCAAAAATTCGAATCGGTTTATCTTGATTAAATAAAAAACAAATAAGTAAAAAACTACAAATTAATTACAAACACAAAGAAATTGGATTCAATAATTGTCTTCTACGAGTTTTCGTAATTTGAAAATGGATTATTAGATCATCGGCAGAAACATTAACAAACAATTCTTTTTTGGATCCAGATAATTTTGCTTTTCAAAAATGGTCCATATTATATTATAAAATAAAAACTTTAATAATACTTACGTAAACAAATCAACTATAACAATCTAACATTCTAACTTACATTTATTTAGTGTTAAACAAATAGCAATTTATTAGTCTAGTATTCTACATTTGATAATAAATTAAACACTTAAACAATAAAGGATAAGAGCAAAAAGTAGTCAATAATTCATAGAATTTATCCTAGCATAAAGTCAATAATACTCAAAAGAGATTAATAAATTTTCAAATTCATAAACAAGTTTATGTATATTTTTAATATTTAATGGATAACAAACTATTAAGTTTGTACATTTTTATTTTAGATTTTCTAATAGATAAGTTTCTATATATAAATTTTATAAAATATAATTAAAATATGGGGTCGAACATTAAAATTTATTGGGGTCGAAAATTTATCGACTAAATATAAAATACCAAAAAAGATATAGGCGTCATTTGACCCCCAATCCTCCATGCTAAATCCGTCCCTGGCATGGTTGTTAAGATAGCGAGTAAGATCGTAGGATCGGTCGATCCTACGATCCTACCAAGTGATTTCGAACAGATCGGTCTAGGATCGTTTTATAGCAAGATCGGACGTAGGATCGCGGGATCGTTCGCAGGATCGTAGGATCGGTCACTGATCCGATTCTACTTTTCACTTGGTCCGGACTCTTTTAACCGGGTTCCTGTGAGATCGTTTACTGATTCGATCCAACCTTTTACCTAGATCCAATCATCTTATCAATTAGGACAGTGAAATCAATATGATGTATGATTGCTTGATTTTTCCTGGATGACCATAAACATTTTAAACATGAATGTACATTGTTTCACTGTTTATTGTATAAATATGTTTTTTTGAAGTGTTATATAATTAATTTATAATATGAAATCACAAATTATAGTACCTAGAAAAGAATTTAAAAAGTAGTGATTTTGTGGTAGGATCTCACGATCCCAATCTTGCAGAGATGAGAACGATATCAGGTAAGATCTCGATCTTGACAACCTTGGTCGCTGGGCATCACTATTCTTTTTTAAAATGATACGAAAACAGTCGATCGATATTTACAAGAACCAAATGATCAATAAGAAAATCAAAAAATGAAGAAGAAACCCATATTGAATCTTATAAATGTATGATTAATTTGGATGATTTTGAGTATGCAAGTGCGAGATTGTGGGTTCGACTCCTGATTTTCCCGTCGAATGCAAGTTTGGATTTAAGTGGTAAAAGTAAAATCTGAAATCCTCTGTTGAGACAAAAAGGTAGATTAGGAGTATTAGTAGGTTAGTTTGCCATTAAAAAAAAAATATTCTTTTGTCTAACATTAATTAACATAAATAAGTACCATAATTAGGGTAATCTAGCCATACAAACTATGTTATAGACTAGGTGTCAATTATAAACATCCTTTAAACATGGTGTTTGTTAGTCCCCTCTCATGTTTTTATTTGTCTCATAAGGTATGGTAAATCAAATTATTTTATTTTCTGATGATTAAAATCGTAATTATAAATATTATTGTTTAATTAATTAATTACCCTATGTTGCATACTAATAATATGTACATTGTATCAAACACTAAATGAATTACTATTTATTTATGTGTATATTCTAGTGGGATACAAAGAATAAAGCCATGTCTAGGCGACAAACATTTAAGTATTAAAGACATAACATTAAATTATACTATCATAGTATCATCTTTATAGTAATTATGCATGGGATGATGGGACTAGAGTAAACTATAATGCATGACAATTTTTTTTAATTCACAATAAATTTATATATAATTATAGGTCTTAATAGATTTAAAAATTATATATATATATATATATATATATATATATATATATATATATATATATATATATATATATATGTAGGGGTGAGTTCAATGGAGAACCTTATGCATCGAAGAACATTGGAGAACCACAATGCATCGCTAGAAAAACTGAAATGCATCACTTAGAAATTGATGCATCACGCGGGAATTTGATGCATCACGTGGAAATAATGTAGAAATCGATGCATCACGCGAGAATATGATGCATCACGTGGAAATAATGATGCATTACAGGGGAATTGTGATGCATTTGTGGTGGTGCATGGAGGTTCTTCGATGCATGGAGTTTCTCCATTGAACCCACCTCTATATATATATATATATATATATATATATATATATATATATATATATATATATATATATATATATATATATGTATGTATGTATGTATGTATGTATGTGTATTTTAATAAGGAGGATTATATATATATATATATATATATATATATATATATATATATATATGAAAAGGGCATACATCGGGTGAGAAATACTTGCTGCATACACGGGTGAATTTTTTAGTTTTTATAAAAATGTAAAGCTAATATTCAAATTTGGATTATTGGTGATTAAAATAAAAAAATGTCAGACATCTGCATTTTTTTTTATCAATATATGTAACATATTTTTATTTTACAATTGGAAAATGTCGTATAATACCACGGTATTTTTTCAAATATATTGATATGATACATGAATTTTTTTTCCTACCCATATGACACAAGTATTTTAGTTTTCCAGTCCAATATGATATATTTTATATTAAGTCTTTATGTAGAAATATATCATATTAGACCAAAAAAATAAAAGTACATGTATGGGTAGGAATAAAAATTCATGTACTATATTGATATTATTAAGATTTTTTTTAACAATGTCTCATTTTAACCATTAATTAAAAATTCATTTTACCAATATCTAATTTCAAATATTAATAATTATTATTCGTTAATTATAGTTTGCTAAGTAATAGATTATTTATAATGAGGTGGGTTCAATGGAGAACCTCCATGCATCGAAGAACCTTGAAAAACCTCCATGCACCACCACAAATGCATCACAATTCCCCCGTAATGCATCATTATTTCCACGTGATGCATCGATTTCTACGTGATTCATTCCAATTTTCTAGCGATGCATTGTGGTTACCCAAAGTTCTTCGATGCATAAGGTTCTCCATTGAACTCACCCCTATTTATATTAGTTGCCGATTGAAATTAAACTTCCAACGAGTAAACTTATATATTTCCAATAATATATGATACTTTACAAGCTTTCATTGCGTACATGATTGAAATTTTGAAGCTTGCAAACTTGAAATTATATTGAATTAAAAAAAAAGTCATAAAACTTTAATTAAAATGTCAGAAGTGGGATTTGAACCCACGCCCTCTTTCGAAGACCAGAACTTGAGTCTGGCGCCTTAGACCACTCGGCCATCCTGACACTTTGCTTTCAATTTATTATCAATAATTACTTAAATAGCAAACCCCTATTACATTATAATTAAATAACATACAGTATTTTTTCACATGCAATTCTACGGTCAGGATCACACCACATCTTCATTATTTCCCATCCGTTAATTCATCGTGTGTGTGTGTGTATCTAAAAAATGACAGAAACAGTCCACTGTCGATACACCATACCTCCTCATCAATATAGAACATGCATACTCCATACATATACTATGCATATAAAAATCAAAAATGTCTTCATTTCTGTCACCTTATCCCTTAGCCCCACCTCCTCTGAATACCCATAATTTAAAACTCATTTCATGCCTCCTTGTTCCCTTCATACATAACCATTCTTCTGCCACCAATTCCCCAAGAAAATCTTGATTTGTTTGATCATCTCACAGAAACACTCTCTCTGGCCTCTGCAATCTTTTCTTCAAGAATCTTTCATGTTTTCCTTTACATGCATGCACATAACAAATTAACAAAACTACTATTTCTTCATTCAATGAAGATGACCCTAATTTGTCATGAACTTTGACCGTTCTCGTCGTTTCCTGGACCTGTTTTTCGACATGAAAAGATATATATGATTGCTGATACTAAATTTGCTGTCCTAAAAGGCTACAGCTTGATTCAAATAAGTAAGGCTGCCCACATTCTCATAACATGGTTATATTCTCTTTTGTCATTTTCTTCCAACAACTTGTAGACCTCTCTAGATCTCCTTGCATGAATTAGCAATATAAGTACTGAAGAGTGGCATTCATTGTTTGTATGTACAAATAGTTATAACACGAGAAAGATGGAGAGGTCATCTGCGTTGCCTCCAAATAGATCGATTAGTTTTCCTTGTAGATTACATCCCACTTCTCTTCGTGTCGAGGCTGAGCTAAATAAGTTACGAGCGTGGGAAGTAAGGTCGTGTTCTTCATCAGAAACCCTAAAATCTGAAACTATTCAAATTGGTTTAGTTGGTTTGGCAGAGGCGTATAGATGTCTTGAGGAACTTGTTTACTCTTCTTTCACACAACAAGCTCTTCTTGGACATGGGAAAGTATTAGAAGATGCATTGGATCATTCGGTTAAGTTAATCGATACTTGTGGGATCGTTAGGGAGATGCAACAGAAGATGAAGGAACACGTGCTACGACTTCAGTTAAGCTTTCGTAGAGGAAGGACTGAATCAAGATTTGAAGAAGACATTTCTTGTTACATTAGATTGAGAAAGAAGTTGAAGAAAGATGCATTGAAGTGCATTAGATCTTTGAAACGAGCCGAAAAGAAGTTTACAGTTGTGACCATGTTAAAAGATTACCATTTGGTAATGGTGGTGAAGGTTCTTCGAGAAGTGAATATGATGGCCTCTCGTATATTACGGTCTCTCTTGCTGTTCTTTTCGTCACCAGAAACTACGATCAAAAGCAGCGGTCACGGGTGCTCATTGATTTCGAAACTGAAGCCAATTGATAAGGCCAAGAAGATTGCAAATGAGGTGGGGAGTGTTGATGATGCACTCTTTTGTGTTCTTCATGGCTCGGAGGAAATGCCCATGGCATATAGGAAGTTAGAAAATCTTGTAATTAGTATAGATTGTATAGAGTCAGGATTAGATTTAGTTTTTAGACGATTGATTCATTATCGAGTCTCTATCCTTAATGTACTCACTCGATGAAATAAAAAATTTCGGTCAATCTGGTCATTGCAGCGAAAAATATCACCTTTCTTACGTTTCTAAGAAACATCTATTTATGTTAATCATAATCAGTAACAACCAGTTTTGTTAAAACATTTTTGTTAAAATTACTACTTTTAATTTTACCGGTATAGCAATATAGTTTTTTAACTTTTACATTTATAGTAAACTATGCTTATTTATTTGGTAAATTAGGAAAATGTTAAATTAGGTTGTGATAATCGTGAATTTAAACCTAGGAAAATTTTAAAGTAGGTTATGATAAATTACAACAATTTTAAATTAAGTAGGAAAATTTTAGTAGGTTGTGACAATCGTGAATTAGGAAAATTGTAAAAAAAAAAAGGTAAAAAGTAGATTTTTGTTATTGGTAAACTTAAAATTAAGTCGTAGAATTTTAGCAAAGTAGGTTGTTATTTCTTATATTTAACCCGAAATCAAATATTTGTATCCATGTTCTTATTCAACTTGCAAGTTCACCAATTAGAAAGACATGGTGCACATGGTTTTTCACATGCTAGCTCCCCCCATTCCAAAGATGAATGTATGCCAACTTTGGTTTCAATAAATAGAAATTTAGCCAAATATTATTATTTAATTTGTTACCATCTGATCGTGAGAACTGTAGAAATTTAACATATATCTCATTGATTTCTTCTTCTTCTTGTTCGGCATCCAACACTTGCCATGCCATATATACGGTCCATTAGTTTTCTAACCAATCAGAAGGCATCTACAACTCGTGGAGTCGATAAAAGACAAGTTCACTAATAGAATCTCAAATTGTAACAATCATCTATATATGTTATGTATTCCTGATGCAATAACATTTTGTAGTGGTTTAATTTGCCTAAGAAGATTAAATGTAACAAGCTCTCGATATTCAATCTGCTTAATCAAGGTGAAAGGATGATATTTTGCTCCTGAAGAAATTGAAAAAGAACACCAAAAGATCTAGCTATTAGAGAGTTGCAGCCACGCAACTCGATCATACATATTTACAGATCAAACTGTTGAGTATTTGATCATACATATTGCTTCTGCAGGCATCAAACTACTATGAGATGTTTAATTAGTGCAGTTAGGAATATTTTATGTTCGCATAGTTCTTGTCGTTCTTGTCCGAGCTACTATTTCAAAGATGAAGATCAAGAACTAAATGGTAACAATAGTCTTAAAATTGATTCAGAAAGAAACAAGAGAAAGAAAGTATCATGCAATATATCAGCATTAGATCAAATACCACGTTGAAGGATTAAGAATGGTTTGGCTCCCATGTTGAAGAGGTTTGCACAAAAACGCCGGGACGCAGGCTCCCGCATCAATAGAGAAAATTACTCCGTTGGTCCTTTATGTTTACACAGTATGACTGGTTTAGTCCTTTAACATTTAAAATTACTCCAACGGTACTTTAAATGAAACTTTTGCACACCATTGGTCCTTTAATCAAACGGACGTTTGTGTTCAACGTTAAATGTATGAGAGAGGAGGGCAAATTAGTCTTTTTATGTGAGGCGCCTATGTCATCTTCTTCCTTTTTAGTAATCTGTGAGGCGCCTATGTCTTCTTCCTCCCTTCATCAGCTTTTTTTCATTACCTCCATTTCTTCTTAAAACCCTAACCGAACCGAAGAGCAATCACAAAAGAGATGGTGTTTTGTTTCTGCGGTAGAAATGCTATAATTCGCACATCATGGACGTCTCAAAATCCAGGAAGAAGGTTCTACACGCGTCCCGAAGAGGTAAGAGTTTTGTGGGTTCCTTCTTGAATGGACGTCTCAAAATCTTGAATGTCCCATTTCTACGCATTTCTACGCATTTCTAAGAGTTTGTTTTTCAATTTTCATCACGGATCAAACTGTAGGTTTATAGGCTGGTTTGATCCAGTAATGTGTCGACGATCAATGGAGACTATTCCTGGATTATTGAAGTCGAAGAACAACCTCGAAACCAAACTGAAGGTTGTTGAAGAACAAGCAAGAAGATTGAAGATGTACCTGCTACTTAGTTGGATAGGGTTTGCTTTTTTTACGGTTTGGTTAATGTGAAATTGTTCTCTGTAATGTGTTGGATTGTAAGGTTAATGTAGGTGTTCATGGTAATGTAGGTGATGATGTGTTGGATTGTAAGGTTATCTATATTTTATCTTTAATGAATATTTGGAGTTTTTGATGAATCAAACTTGTTTATTTTGTTTCTGTAATAAAACCTTTAATGAAAGTGAAACCAAGTTGAGTATAACAAATAATGAAATTGAAACCAAATCTGAATGAAAAAGCCAAATCCATTCTTACATGTTCTCCAAGTTGAGTATAACCATAACCAATAATGAAATTAAAACCAAATCTGGATGCAAAACACAAATCCATTCTTACACAAATCTGAAATTGAAACCAAGTTGAGTATAGCCATACCCAATGTTTACAAAAAAGCAGAAACTTAACATCCAAAGTTTACAAATCCATTAACCATACATAGTCATCCAAAGTTGAATCCAAAAGTTTAAAACATAACAAAAAACAGAAGTTAATGCATTCATCCTTTCCTTGCAGTTGCTGATTTGCTTGCTTTGTTTGATTCCTTGACATTTCCTTGACCTTTGCATGTCCTCTGGTTATGTCCTTCTTTCCCACACTTGGCACATGTCACGGTTCCATGTTTCTTTGACAATCTTGAACCTGATGTAGTCTCTTCATTTGCAGACTTTCTTCTTTTTTTCTTTGGTCTGCCCACTTGTGTGTGGTGTAAAGGGGGTAGGAGGATTGTTGGAACATTTGACTTAGACCACATTGAAATTCCGTTGATGGGGTTGACCTTGAAGCTATATACACGTTTCCAATTATCTAACCTATATATTGGGTTTACCCATTCTTCTGGCACTCCTTCATGTTCTCCATTTTGTCCCATGTTCCAATGAGCAGCAACAACATGTTTGCATGGAATTCCTGTGATCTCCCATTTCCTACAAGTGCAAGTCTTTTGTTTGACATCAACAACACACTGATCCCCCCCAAATGGACCACTGACTTGAAATTTATCACCCCCATTCCATAAAGCAGTATACTGTCCAGCCTCTTTTTTAATTGAGTCAAACAATCTAGTAGCAGATGGTGTCAAAGGTCCTTCACATTTGTCAATGACTTGTAATACATTAACAATTCTTTTCATGAGGTATTCTCTAATATATTCCAATGCTGTAATAATAGGCTTGTCCCTAGCATCTACAAGTTGCCTATTAAATACCTCACATAAGTTGTTTAACAACACATCAGTTTGTGCTCTACCTGTAAGTATATTAAAATTAAGAAAATACATAAACAAATTGCAATGGAACATAATATATAAGTAAATAGTATGTAGGGCAGTGTTTGTTACCAGAAAAATGAGCTCTACTCCAGTGTTTTGGTGGTATATTTGACAACCACAAAAAGGCATCTTGATTTAAATCTTTCAACTCATCCATTGCATGTTGAAATCCTTGCACAGTTGTTGCACTTGCACATTTCCACAGCAAGTTCTTGTAGGCTTGGCCCCTCCACTTGCCCTTCATGTTCTCATGTATATGTCTTAGACAAAATCTATGTTCTGCACTAGGGAAAACAGATTCTAAAGCTTGAAGAATACCCTGTTACACAAGAATCATGTTAGTTATATTATCCAAATCAGGTTACATGTTTAATACAAAAATTAATGACATATTTACCTTTTGCCTATCACTGATGAATGTAAAGTTTGAGTTCACTGCTAGATCCAGGTCATCACCAAGGCAAGTCAAAAACCATGTCCATGAGTCTCTGGTTTCAGCTTCCACAATGGCATAACAAACAGGATAAATTCCATTGTTTGGGTCCACACTGACTGCTGTTAACACTTGGCCTGGAAATGGGCCCTTCATAAATGCCCCATCTAAACCAAGCAGATCCCTACCAGCTGCTTTGAACCCATTCTTTAAGGCACCCAAACAAACATAGATCCTCTTAAAGACTCTTGTTTCCATATTTGGATTTGTCACAGGTTGTACCTCTATCTTAACTGTTGTTCCTGGGTTTGTGGTCATGAGTTCTTGCACATAATCTCTCAATAAAGCATATTGTTGAGTATAATCTCCTTGTAGTTGCCCCTTAGCTTTCCTCTTTGCCCTGAATGCTTTCATTCTGGAAATGCCTATTTCAAACTTCTTCTGCATTTGATCTTGAATTGCTTTAACAGGTATGTCTGGATTACCTTCTACTTGATCCACAATTTCTTTTGAAAGAAACTCATAAGTACAAGCTTTTATAGATCTTGACTGGAGGCATTTGTGGTCATCAATTAATGTTTTGACCAACCATGTCTCACTGCCCTTCAATTTGGAAACAAGAAGTACCCAAGGGCATAAAAAAGCATCCGGATTTGTCTTTTTCCCCCTACCACCAACATTTTTCACTTTTGGTCCTTTGTCATTGGGACCACTCATTTGTTTTGCCCCACTCCCACCTACATCAGATTTACCTTTTTCTTTGTCATTGAGACCACTCATTTCCTTGTTAAAAGATAGTAACTTGCCCTCACAAACAACTCTAATCCTTTCCTTATCATTCTTTACAATCTTTAGTTGTCTTCTACTTTCAATTGAATGTTTTTTTATCATCTCTTTCACTTCAGATGCACTACCAAAGCTCTGCCCTACATGAAAACTATGTTTAAAGATTTCACCATCACTGTTTTTCTGTTTATTCTTGTGCATGCTTTTCAATAACCTCCTCCTAGCCTTCTTCACTGTATCTTCACTGTCATCACTTGCACTTGAAAATGAATCATCATTAACAACATCCATATCAGCCCCATATTCATCATCTATTGAAACATTGCAATCAACTTCAACATCCTTGTCTACATGTAACTGAAAATGTGACATGTCAACTGCAATCTCATCTAGAAGGTGCTCATCATCTACTATATAATCACTATCTTCACTCTCACTGTTCTCCTCACCAACTTCAGATTCAACATGTTTTTTCCCTTTATCAACAATGGATTCATTATCATGTAAAATTTCATCCAACTGGGAATTGAAAAAAGGATCAAAGTCTAACAAATCATCAACGTTAACTGGAATACTATGACTTTGATGTTCAATTTGACTTTCTGCTTCAAAATCAATTGGATATTCACTCTCATGAGCAATCTGACTTTCTTGTTGATTATGATCAACCATATGTTCACTTTGAAGTTCAAATTGACTTTCAGGTTGAAAATCAATTGCATGTTCACTTTGATGTTCAATCTCACTTTCTTGTTGATTATGATCAACTCTCTGTTCACTTTGATGTTCAATCTGTCTTTCTTGTTGATTATCATCATCTCTCTGTTCACTTTCAGGTTCAATCTGACATTCTTGTTGAGTATCATCAACTCTCAGTTCACTTTCATGATGAACTTGACTATCCAGTTGATTATCATCAACTCTCTGTTCACTTTCATGATGAACTTGACTTTCGAGTTGATTATAAATTATCTGTTCACTTTCATGTTCATCATACCATTCTAACATTAACCTCCTACTAGAAGTAGGTTTTTCCTTGCCTGAAGTAGTTATTTCCTTGCCCTTATGATTTCCATTTGTATCCTCTTCAATTTCATTGATTATTACCTTTGATGGTGAAGTAAAATACGTGTGAACCCTAGTAGCCCAATGTTCAGTATAAACACAAATCAATTTCTTCACAGGTACATGTTTAAACAAGTTACACACATCAGAATCATTACCTAAAGCTTGAAGACCAAAGTCTAAATCAGAGTCTGGAACTTGAAAATGGTAATACATTTTCAAGTCCTCATCAATATACCCTAAGTCTCGCATAACAGAGTCAATTTCATGAACCGAAAATAAATCCATATCCACCAAGTCTATATAGTCGATTTTACCACCCACATACCTCCTTCCTGGAAATCCCGTGAAAATCCCACCATGGTGAAGCTTTATAGAAAACAAGTTTGGATGCCCTACTGTAACAAACAAAAAAATAAACAAGATTATTACACCATTGTTCAACTTCAAGCAATGGAGTACATCGAAGTAAAAAGAAACTTACAATAGAGGACATCAGTGTCATAGATTTCACCCCTACGTCGGATTCTGTAGTTTGAAGACACCATTTCTCTGAAGATTGGGGGAAGATGGTTTAAGATTAACGGCAGTATGAACGTCGAAGATGGTTTCCGATTAAGGGTATGAAGAACGTCGAAGATGGGTTCCTTAAGCGGGTAATAGTATGATTAAATTAGGCGCCTCACATAAAAAGACTAATTTGCCCTCCTCTCTCATACATTTAACGTTGAACACAAACGTCCGTTTGATTAAAGGACCAATGGTGTGCAAAAGTTTCATTTAAAGTACCGTTGGAGTAATTTTAAATGTTAAAGGACTAAACCAGTCATACTGTGTAAACATAAAGGACCAACGGAGTAATTTTCTCTCCTAAATATATATATTCATTCTTCATCACCAGTCGCAGACTGTTGGGCTTCGTTAATTTGAATAGCCCATTCCAGTCTTATCTTGAACTCTAAAGCCCATTTATTATATTAAAAATGGAACAGGCCAGCCATTGTTGATCCTTTATTTGTTAACAAATTATTAAGTGTAAACTATCATAAAAATGAGATTTATGTATTTCCGTCGATGTAACCTATATCCACGGACAGGTGAAAGATCTTGTACGTCCCAGGTTCGATAAAACTCTTGTTGCATATGGGTCTTCACACTCTGATGCATACGTTTTGTTGAAAACATCTTGAACAACACTGCTGTTCATCATGTTTTACGGCCACAAACAGAAAGAAAAAACAAAGAAAGGGAAACACAGAAATATACTAAATAATCACTATTATTTCTGTTTATCACACACTTGACTGCATACGAATACATTTAACATATATATAGATGTCTGTTTTGTGTCAACAGACACATCGGTTCACGAGGGTTGTAACTGTCCTAATGACAGTTACAAGACAACTAACATAAACCGGTTTAATTATAATACCGATACATAGACTTAGGCTATTAATGTATATTTACAATATTAATGTAACTTGATAAACTTAATAAGTTTCAATAACATTCAATTTCTAACATTCACCTCCTAAATGTTATGAAACTTTTCAGCATTGGTTCTTCAAACAACAACATAATCAACATCTTCTTTCATGCTGTCATCACATTCAGGTACATTGCTTGTTCTTCGTTCAATCTCTTCCATCTCAATGTTGGTTCCAAACTAATCAGCATACTCTCCTGCTGTATCATTCTGCTGCTTCTTCTCTGCAACATCTTCTGGCCAAAGTTTGGCTTTCTTTGTGAACTCATAATAACATTGAGGCAAGAACAGATGATCTTCATAAATCTTCATCAGACCAGGCGCATAGTAGGAGGGAAAGCCTAGACCATTTGCTAACCCTCTCCACTTTTCTTCACAAGTGACTCTTTCAAAGCCACCATGACTTATAACAATTTTGTATAAGTCTAGCAAGCAGATTTGTACTCCGAATAGTTTCAAAGGGACTTGAGGTGCAGTGCTGTTGTATGTTTTATGATACCAACCTATGATTCTCTCAAAAGCTTTTTTAAATGCCTTCTTATTTCTCATGACAAGTTCATCTTTGTTTATCAAATCCAGGAGTTTAAAAAATTCAGTTATGTTGTCAACCTTTAGAGACTTAATCTCCCAATCATTTTGTTCCTGATTTGATAAAAAACTTTTCTGAGACTTTTCACAGACTAAGGACTTGTCAATTTCTTCAAAATAATTTGCAAGAAAATTATCTTGAAGTTTTATTCCCACTGATTCATCAAACACTTCACTTGAACCGAATGGATCAAACATATGCGTGATAGTGCATTTCAAATCATTCAAGTCAACCTTGAACCCTTGAAGCAATAATTGCTTCAAACTCAAGAGATTAATATTAATCTCAGGAGTGTATTTGACATAGGGTATGGTGTAGGTTGCTGAATTGGTAGTGACATCTACCGATCCAATTCCATGTGCGAAAACAAAATTATCCTCATGATCTTTATCGTTTACAATGAAACAATTTTTCAGGCTTTTGAACACTTTTTTGTTCGGTGACATATGAGTGGAGATTTTAGAGTTCACGTACCATATGTGATCCCAGTGATTGTGCTCAGTTTCGTTTAGCATATATTCCCCAGCAAAGCATATTTTATCTTTGTGTTCATACGGCTTCTGTTCCAATTTTGAAGTGGGAATATGGTCTGGAACTCCAACGAACGCACTCTGTTTTCGCTTTGTTTTGGATGGACAAGGCATAATGTCCTCTCTTCTTGCATACATAGCAACGAGATCTTCTTTGCTTTCTCTGTGCAATTGTGAGTGATGGTGTCTGTCCCTGATCTTGTTGTTTCAATCTTAAACGCTGCAATTTTTGCTTGATTCAAGAGTCTTCGGTTGATGAGTTTTCATTCCTGCTCTGATACCAATTGAAAGATCTTGTACGTCCCAGGTTCGATAAAACTCTTGTTGCATATGGATCTTCACACTCTGATGCATACGTTTTGTTGAAAACATCTTGAACAACACCGGTGTTCATCATGTTTTACGGCCACAAACAGAAAGAAAAAACAAAGAAAGGGAAACACAGAAATATACTAAATAATCACTATTATTTCTGTTTATCACACACTTGACTGCATACGAATACATTTAACATATATATAGATGTCTGTTTTGTGTCAACAGACACATCGGTTGGTTGTTCAGGAGGGTTGTAACTGTCCTAATGACAGTTACAAGACAACTAACATAAACCGGTTTAATTATAATACCGGTACATAGACCTAGGCTATTAATGTATATTTACAATATTAATGTAACTTAATAAACTTAATAAGTTTCAATAACATTTAATTTCTAACAACACGAAGAAATATTATTTTATTAGAGTTTACTCAAAAGACTGAATTACAATATATAGACGAGAAACCAATTCAACTCTAAAAACACAATACAACCTGACACACGGCCCGAGCTGTATGCATATACCACCTACTCCAAAAACTTACCCCGTTGAAAACATATTTCGGGTTTTTTCCATATCTTGTCGGCTGGGTCGACATTCATTCGGGTCAACAATGTTAGAGTTACATTTAACAAAAAAAGAATACCAGAACCATGTCCATTTGTTGATTATTTATATTAACACAGTTTAATTTGGGGCAACAAACACCTTAAGTCTTTAATACATAAGGTGTGATCAAATTTATATATATATATATATATATATATATATATATATATATATATATATATATATATATATGTGTGTGTGTGTGTGTGTGTGTGTGTGTGTGTTCATGCAGCTTAATTTACTGGCAACCTAATAGCCATATTTTAAGGTGGATTTAATTTCTTATAATAAAAGACAGGTGTTGAAAGTGAGGCTGGCCACACGGGTGTGCTTGCAATATTATATTATATTATATATCTTAAAACTAATAAAATGAGATATTCAAGGTATTGAATTCGCAAATGCAGTGGTGGCATTGGAACAATCCTGCAGCCAACACATGAGATCATTGAAGGCATCTTT
Organism: Centrapalus pauciflorus; assembly: GCA_020465985.1. Taxonomy (NCBI): domain Eukaryota; kingdom Viridiplantae; phylum Streptophyta; class Magnoliopsida; order Asterales; family Asteraceae; genus Centrapalus; species Centrapalus pauciflorus. The sequence continues at coordinate 332,761 of JAANYP010002881.1, forward strand.
CTGCTAGATCCGTAACCAGTGGCAATGAATAAAATCAGACTTTGTTTCCTAACCACAAAACAATGCCACCAAATACCAAGGAATGCACATGCTGTTTCATCCGTGTGATTCATCCTCACTGTCTTTTAAGTTTGGCATATATATATGGAGAAAGAAAAAGCCTTTTGAAATCATCACAAACTTTTGCTTGAAAACACCAAAAATGGATTGTTCAACTTCTTCATCTTCTTTACAATCCACTAGTATTCGCCATGTTCGATCTGTTAGTTTACCAACCCGATCACATCCTAGCGTTCTTCAATTCGAAGAAGAGCTCACAAGCCTCAAGAAATGGGAGGCTAATAATAATTCTTCGTCTTCTATTCCAACAATCGACACAGTCTGTGGTGCACTAACGAAATTAGAAAGACTGTATACATGTGTTAACGATCTTATTAGTTTGCCACAGACCCAACAGGCTTTTTCGCATGGAAGGCATCAGAAATTGATCGATGAACTGTTAGATCGATCAATGATGCTTTTGGATGTCTGTGGCTTGTTTAGAGATGCCATGGAACAAGTCAAGCACCATCTTAGAGGCGTTCAATCGGCCCTGAGAAGGAGAAAAGGGGACATGATCATCAGCATGGATACTTCTTTCTTCAAGAAAATGAAGAAAGATACGAAAAGAACTCTTTCTGCACTAAAGCAAATTAATAACAAATTTGGGGACACAGTTGTTCTCTTAAATCTTGATCACCAATTTTCATCTGTGGTTAGGTCAATAAGAGATGCAAGTTTGGTGAGCATATCTGTGTACGGGTCGCTCATGTCGCTTACATCGTCTGTTTTGTTCTCAAAACCAAAGGCGACAAGATGGTCAATAGTTTCGAATTTGATCCAGAAAAATGTAAACCATCCTCCAGTTTCAAGTGAGGCTTTAGAATCCCACATTGAAGTCATTGGAAAGAGTTTAGAGTGCATGTTTAGGAGCTTGATAAAAACAAGATCCTCTCTTCTAAACGCTTGTTGTTGTTAGCGGCAAGTATGTAGTGGATATGCCATTATTTTTGTAATATGTACAAATTATATAGAGATGTATAAATGTTGATATATCGATGGTTGATTACCAGAATTATCTTTCTATATGTTTTCTTACAAATTTCATCTTATTTTCATTATCTTAAGATTCAATTAAATTAATTTTTCCTAAAATCAAACATAAAAATGATCCTGTCTGTTGATTTAACAAGTCCCGACTCCTAAATGGTGTTCGGTTTGCTAAAATCCGTGAAGATTCAAAGAGAAAGGAAGTTGATACAGTCTGATATTTCATTGATAAATTCAAGTTATTCATAAACATTCCAACGTACCAACACAACTTTAAGATATACATTTGCAAACAATATACAATTCCTTGGTGAACTTTACAATTACAGTTTTTGGAAAACAAATGCTCATACAGAAGTTTGATTGCACGTATAAGTTCTTGGCGGGCTGCACATATAATAATGATTAATTTTATTTGTAAAATTTCATTCAGACGCCGTATATATTTTATTTGTAAATTTTCGTTTAAATGTCATATATATGGATCGAGCACTGTACTCAGTGGCGGACCCAGAATTTTTTTTTATGGGGGTCGAAATTTAATAGCTACGATAGTGTAAGCGTTGGAAAAAAATGTAAATTTTTCAAAGAAAAAATATGTATTTTCCATGTTTTTGGACCAAATATAATTATATATAATTGTGAAATATATAATTAATATTTTGTGAGTTTGTATTCTCCTTGAAGAGAGGATTCCAACTATATAAAGAACGTCCACAACGGAGCTAAGATGAATGAGATATCGTTGCTCGAAGATTGATGTTTGGAATGAATGAAACTCCTTCTAGTGGGAGAACTTGAGTCCCACATAGGAAGGAAGATGAAAACCAAAGTGGGTTTATAAGGAGGAGTGTTTAAAGTCATGACAAGATTGTTAGTGGTTTTACTCCAATGCCTACTCGCGCGCAGGAGGGGGTGCAAATCTTGGACCCGAAAGGCTAAAATCCACTGAACTCGTGTACGCCAGCACCTGCGGACACGAATGCAGCTCCGAAAATCAGGGCTCGTGCGAGGCAATCGTTTTACTCCGAGTGAGAGCTGAGGGGTCGAACTTTAATCATGGTGGTCAAATTTCTTTTAGCTATATACGTAACTCGCAAAATCGAAAATTTATCGGGGTCGGTTGACCCCTATACCGTAGCTGTGGGTCCGCCCCTGAGTGTACTGTGGCAAGCCATAATGTAATTGTGGAAATTTAATTAAAGCTTTTATTTATCGATGTGTTTCATAAAATAGTTGTAGCTATGGTGGGAAATATAAAATGACTTAGAAGTCATTATGAATTAATAAATTAAATTAAAATCATAATTAATTAAGGTTAGAGTAAATTACATAAATGATCCTTGTGGCATGTATGTTACTACTTACAGATATGGACGGGGTGGCAATTTGAGCCCATTCAAGCAAATTGGTCAAACGGGTTGATGACTAAAAGTCATAATTTTTACATAATTTTGAAATTTTTTCAAATAACAATTTTTTTATTACATCGTTTTACAGATTTTCATTTTAAAAAAAAATGATGTTCCATCTTAGTTTTTTACAATGGGTCCATTTAACTCTTCGACCCGTTTGACCAGTTGGGTCAAGATTGCCACCCTTGGATATGGTTCTCAAGACAAACTAAGTACATAGATAGTTCATCAATTAAAACAAATATCTATAACTTTTCTGGTCCCTCAATCTAATTATCGTTAAATAAAGAGTTAACTCCAAAGGTATTTTTGTCCTTTTTTATCTATTCAGGGACCATTTATGAATTTTTTTAAAATAAACTTTTCAGAATTTCTATTAAATTTTAGCTAATAAGTTAAATTGATAAAAACATCACACCTTTGTTGGATTCTTATTGGTCGATTTCCTTCACAAGCATGCCCTACAAGACCGTCGACTTCTGGCCCATGTTCTTGTGGCTTTCGTGATCTTCTTTTGGCCTGCTCGATTCTACTAAGTTATATTCAATTAGCGAGTTAGCTCTGATCGATACCAATTATTGGCAGCGGAAGTAATCAACAACGGAAGAATAAGAACAGTCAATTTCTTTGTCACACTAACACCCTACACTTACAATATATATATATATAGAGAGAGAGAGAAAGAGAGAGATTCAATTGAGAACTTTTGTGCATCGAGGTACAAAAGAACCTGTACAATCATTTAAATAAAAAAAATTGTATGCATTGGATTAAATGACTAAATGGTATATAGTTGAACAATTTTTATACATATTGTGCATTGCAAAACAAACATGTAAGAGCATTTTGGGAAACGTGCATACCTCATTTAATTTAGTATTTTAACAAATAATTAAATAATAAATGCTAAAACAAATTCAAATGATACACTTCCAAATTTAACAAAATTACACAAATTCAAAATTGATGATTGGAAATATCAATGCAAATCATATTAATCGTTCAATTTGTGATGCATCTCGGCTTTATCTATACAAAATCTATACAATTCGTGATGAATCACTGTTAATCATCATCATCGTATTCATCGTTCATTATCATCGTTCATCTATGCATCGTGTTCATCGTGATGCATCGTTGTTAACCATCAACATCATTCATCATTTATCTATGCATCGTATTTAGCGTGTTCATTGTGATGCATCGCCGTTAATCATCATCATCATCGTGTTCATCGTTCGAGGTGGCGGTGATGCATGTGGTCGAGGGGGAGGAGAATGAGACGCGATGGCCAAGTGGGGATGGTGATTGGGGTGTAGGTGGAGGCGACGACGCGGTGTAGTTGATGGTGGTGGTGGTGTTAGACTATTGGTCAGGGATTGCAGACAGCGTCGTTGGTTGTTGGCAGCGGTCCGGGTGGTGGTTAGCCGAGAGATGGTGGTGATTTAAGGAGTGCAGATGGCGGTGGTGTTGTTGGCGTGAAGGTGGCGGAGGTGGTTGGTCGAAATGATGCAGATAGTGGTCGGTGGTGGTGGTTAGCCGAGAGAAAGTGAGAGAGAAAGGAGGGCGGGCAGTTAGAGAGAGAGTGATGGGGAGAAAGAAGAGGTGAGAGGGAGAGTGATTTTAGGTATGTAATTAATGCATGATTTAATTTCTTAAAGTATCTTTTTGATTTATGTAAAAAAAATTAGTTTCCATATATTTGTTTTTCTATGTTTACCCTTAATGCACATTTGTTAAAAGAAATGATGCATAAAAGTTTTTTGAGGTTACCAAGTGCACGAAAGTTATCAATTGAACCTCAATCTATACATACATACATACATACATACATATATGTATATATGTATGTATAGGGATGAGATCCATTTTGAACAAAATATTGTTGTGAACAAATAAAAAAAATACGTATAATCATTCATATATATCAACAATGTTTGTAACATGATTCATATGATTCAAAAGGTTCATAGAAATGTTTTCAACAAGATTCAGAACATTCAAAAGGTTGATAGTAGTTTTTATGACAAGATGCACAGGATTCAAAAGATTCATAAGATTCGACAAATTCATATGATTCAATAATATCCATAGGATCCAATAAGATTAATAGGTTAATAAAAGGGTTCGGTAGTATTTTCAACAAGATTCAAAGCTATTTTATGGTTGTTCACAATGTTCACAAGGATAAAGTGTTCACAAAAGATCTTTAGTGTGTGTGCGCGCGCGTGTGTATATATATATATATATATATATATATATGTATGTATGTATGTATGTATGTATGTATGTATGTATGTATGTATGTATGTATGTATGTATGTATGTATGTATGTATGTATGTATGTATGTATGTATGTATGTATGTATGTATGTATGTATGTATAAGGACCATTTAAGCACCATTTAATAATTACCACCGTGAGCACCAATAAAAATTTAACAAATCAACATCAAATAAAACATTTGCATGTTACATATAACTTATTTATATATAGTTTGAATGTAATCAATCTAATGAATCTTGTGTATATTAAAACTTAATTATGATTGCAATGAATCTAATGAAATTTGTATGTATAAAAGAATAAAAATGTAATGAATCTTGTGTATATTAAATCCTATGAATGCTATGAACCCACTGAAAGTTTATTTCTTCTTATTCAAAGCTTTTGTGTGTGTGTGTGTGTGTGTCTATATTTATATATATAATGTGTGCATAAAACCTTATTTTGATTGGTGTTTACCGGTGCTTAATTATAAATGGTGCTAAAAAGATCATTATAGCCTATTTTGTGTGTGTACGTGTGTTTTTGTGTGTGTCTTAATTTACATGTAATTAACAAAATTACCCATATTTTAAGTTGGATTTAATTTCTTATATCAAGACTTTAAGAGACAGATGTTGAAAGTAAGGCTGGCCACACGGGTGTGATTGGAAATTAAATTAAATTATATATATCTTAAAAATAATAAACTGAGATATTCATGGCATTGAATTTGCAATTGCAGTGGTGGCATTGGAACAATTCCTGCAGCCAACAATGATATTTTAACCAGTGGCAATGAATAAAATCAGACTTTGTATCCTAACCACAAAACAATGCCACCAATTCACCAAATACCAAGGAATGTGCACATGGCTTTCATCCGTGTGATTGATCGTCACTGTCTTTTAACTTGGCATATATATGAAGAAAGAAAAAGCCTTTTGGAATCATCACAAACTTCTGCTTGAAAATACCAAAAATGGATTGTTCAACGTCTTCATCTTCTTTACAATCCACTAGTATTCGCCATTTTCGATCTGTTAGTTTACCTACCCAGTTGTTGGAAATTGTTGCTGAACTTTTTCTTATATTTCACATATTGAAATGACAAGCCATTATATAGGCAAACAAAACAAATAGAAACTGAAAATAGGAAAGCTGAAAGACAGGAAATTAAAGTCTTCTTTTGAACTCAACAGACCAAAAAAAACCTTTCAGTTTGAAACATTAATCAAGAATTAATCAAGCATTAATCAACACTCCCCCTTGCTTCAAACCTTGTCACACCCATCTGCTTCGTGAAAATTTCATGCTTCAACGTAGATAGTGGCTTTGTTAGAACATCAGCAACTTGTTGATTTGTACCACAATGTTTCAGCTCAATCACTCCTTGCGCAACCAAATCTCGAATGTAATGATAACGTATATCAATATGTTTGGTCCTGCTATGAAAAGCTGGATTTTTTGACATTGCAATTGTTGCCTTGTTATCACAATATACTTCAGTTGCGCCTTTTTGAGTTTCACCAAAATCAGCTAGCAATCTTCGTAACCAAACTGCTTGACAAGCCGATGAAGTAACAGCAACATATTCAGCCTCCGAGGATGATAGAGTAACTGTTGCTTGCTTCTTTGAACTCCATGAAATTGCACCAGACCCAAGAGAAAAAACATAGCCAGATGTACTCTTGCGATCATCTAAACATCCTGCCCAATCACTATCAGTGTAGCCATACAACTTCAACGTTGATACCTTTGAGTACCAAATTCCATAATTTGTAGTTCCAGCAATGTATCGTAGAATCCTTTTTGCTGCCCCCAGATGATGTGTTGTCGGGTTATGCATAAATCTGGAAATGACACTAACCGGAAATGCTATGTCTGGTCTGGTATGAGTCAAATAGTTCAGCCCACCAACTATTCTCCTGAAATGTCTTTCGTTTGTCAAAACCTTACCATCATTTGCTCTTAAGGCTTCATTCACATTCATGGGTGTTTGTGTTGGATTACAATCCGACATATTGAACCTTTTCAACAAATCACTGGCATATTTTTGTTGTGAGATAAAGATTCCATCAACACCTTGGATTACTTCTAGTCCAAGAAAATAATGTAATAACCCCAAGTCAGACATCTCAAAATTTTCCATCACTGAAGACTTAAAGTCATCAACTATCGACTCATTTGACCCCATGTATATCATATCATCAACATATAGACATACCACAAGAAAGTTTGAACCTTGCCTCTTAACATACAATGTTGGTTCATTTTTACTTCGCTCGAACTTGTTCTCCAGAAAATAAGAGTCGATCTTGCTGTACCAAGCTCGTGGAGCTTGCTTGAGGCCATATAAAGCCTTTTTTAGCTTATAAACCTTGTTCTCAGAACCACTAACCTCATAACCCTGAGGTTGAGAAACATAGACTTCTTCCGTAAGTTCCCCATTCAAGAAAGCAGACTTTACATCTAGTTGGTGTACAGGCCACTGAAATTGTGCAGCTAAAGCAAGGAAGGTTCTCACTGTTTCAAAGCGTGCTACAGGGGAAAAGGTTTCATCAAAATCAACACCTTCTTCCTGTGCATACCCTTTAGCTACCGGACGTGCTTTATGCTTCTGAACTGAGCCATCAACATGGTACTTAGTGCGATAAACCCACTTTAAACCAATGACATTCTTCTCATTTGGTAGATCAACTAACTCCCAAGTTTTGTTTTTACATATGGCTATCATTTCTTCATTCATAGCTTCTTGCCACACTTTACTTTCAACAGCTTCATCAAAATACATAGGATCTGAAGCATATAAAGCAAAGTCACATGAGGCATAAATTTCATCTAACGATCTGAACCTTTTTGGGGTGTGATCATATGATGATTTAGACGATTTAGACGCATCAGAGGAACTTCCAGTGTTGCTGGTTGGAGATGAGAAACCATGTGCTGAATTTTCAGCATTGACATTTGGTGTAACAGGAGGAACAAAATCATCTTCTGTACGATCATCATCATTTTCCGTAACAACAGGAACATCAACATGAGTTTCCTTAGTTCTCGCAGCAGCATTGGTAACTGAATACCAACTTTCTGATTCATTGAACTTCACATCTCGACTTATAACAACTTTTCCAGTGTCCGGGTTATACAACTTGTATGCTTTTGATTGAAGAGAATATCCCAAAAAAATGCATTTTTTCGATTTAACATCTAATTTGGTACGAGAGTGAGATGTATCCAAAGCGTACGCTAGACACCCAAAAATACGTAAGTGACTAACACGTGGCTTTCTTCCTCTCCAGGCTTCGTATGGAGTACGGTTCATAACTGCTTTTGTTGGTGAGATGTTTAGAAGATAGATTGCGGTTGCCACACCTTCTGCCCAAAACTTCTTTGGAAGGCCATATACCGCCATCATGCTACGGGCCATTTCAACAACTGTCCGATTCTTTCTTTCCACCACTCCATTTTGTTGCGGCGTGTTTGGTGATGATAGTTCCCTGTGAATGCCATGCTTCTCACAAAAAATAGAAAACTCGTTAGAAGTAAATTCACCGCCTCTATCTGTCCGAAGGGTTTTAATATTACACCCACTTTGATTTTCAACCATGGCCTTAAATTTCTTAAAGCACTCAAATGTTTCAGATTTGTGCTTTAAGAAGTAAACCCAACTCATGCGGCTATAATCATCAATAAATAGCAAAAAATCTACTTCCACCCAAGGACTCCACACTCATTGGACCACAAACATCAGCATGAACTAATTCAAGGGAAGTAGATGCCCTCCATGACTTGTTTACCGGAAATGAAGATCTGTTTTGTTTCCCATACACACATCCTTCACAAAAATCAAGTTCTCTTACAGGAGGCAAACCAATAACCATGTTTTTTTTGTTTAGCAAATTCAGCCCTTTCACATTTAGATGGCCATAGCGTAGATTAGGGGTGTAAACGAGCCGAGCCGAGCCGAGCTCGAGCCCGTTTAAGCTCGAGCTCGGCTCGTTTCGAGCTTTGTATGTAAAACTCGAGCTCGGCTCGTGAATAATTTTCCAAGCTCGAGCTCGGCTCGGGCTCGACTCGTTTATTATATATTTTTATTTTTTAATTAGTTTTTAAATAATCTTTTCAAATAATATGTATAATTTGTTATTTTAATATATTTATATTTATTTAATTTATATATTATATATTTATTAATTTAAAAATATATTTATATATAAGCTCGTTTAGGCTCGTTTAGGCTCGCGAGCTCGATATGTGAAGCTCGGGCTCGGCTCGTTTATTAAACGAGCTCGGCTCGAGCTCGGCTCGAGCTCGTTTAATTCGAGCTTTTTTTGAGCTTTTATCAAGTCGAGCTCGAGTAGCTCACGAGTAGCTCGGCTCATTTACACCCCTAGCGTAGATGCCATAACTTTGTTCCATTATCCTCTCTAAGAATTAAGGCTTGACCGACAACAGTTGAAGCATTAAGAGGAAACAGTCTGTTATGAGTCATGTGGACAGCAGCTAATATTTGACCAGTTTTTTTATCACTCACAAAACATGCATCTTCATCAAAGATGATTTTATATCCACCCGTCATTAATTGTCCAACACTTAACTGGTTATGGGCTAAACTAGGAACAAATTGCACATCATAAAGAAGTTTGACATCACCTTGTATCGTTTTGATAGCAACTGTACCTTTGCCTTCAACTTTCATTTCTTTGTTGTCTCCAAGTCTAACTTCACCTTTGATAGACTCATTAAGCTCTTTGAACAATGACTTTGTTCCAGACATATGGTTTGAACAACCACTATCCAAGAACCAAAGACCAGTTAAACCATCTTGACTTTGTGAATGGGTCATGAACAGCTTACTTTCACTTTGAAAATTCTCTGTAAAATTCACTTGCTTATGCTGGCCATTTTTCTGTCTGTATGTCTGATGATCATCTTTCTGTTTCAGCCAACAATCTGTGTCTTTGTGCCCAAATCTACTACAATAACGACATTGGACATTGCTTCTAAATTGTCGTTGTTCACCAAATTGGCCACGACCTCTGCCTCTTCCACGAAATCTGCCTCGAAAGCAAGCCTCCTCTACTGTGTCCACGGCCGCCGCTTGAACTTTCTGTTTTCCCCTTAAATGAAGGTTCTCCTTTCACCTGGAAAGCTTTTTCTTCTGCTTTTTCAACAGACCTGTTGAGACGATCTTCATGCGCTAATAAAGAACTCATTAATTCGTCAAAAGAAAATGTTGAGAGGTCCTTAGATTCTTCTATCGCAGCAACAACATGATTAAAATCCGTAGTTAGACTCCTTAAAATTTTACTTACAATTGTCTCATCAGTTACCATTTCACCATACGACTTCATTTGATTCACAACTGCAGATACTTTGGACAGAAAATCTTGCACAGACTCTTTTTCTTTCATAGCAATAGTTTCAAAACTACGACGAAGTGACTGAAGTTTCACCGTAATTACCTTTTTGTTGCCCAAGTACTCCATTTTTAGAACCTCCCATGCCTCATGTGCAGTGACTGCTCCTGAAATACGTGGGAAAATTTCATCGTCGAGTGCTGATTGAATGAGAAATAGTGCCTTGGCATCCTTCTTTCTATTCTCCCTCAATTGTTGGCTTGGTTGCTCAGGTGCTGGGTTTGGTTCTTCGTAACCGATCTCCACCATATCCCAAAGCTCCTGTGATTTGAACATCGTCTTCATTTTAAGACTCCATAGATGATATTTATCTCCTTTGAAAATTGGAATAAGAGACTGAGACGTTAAAGAGTTGTTGTTGTTTCCTGCCATGGATTTTTTTTTTTTTTGTTATCTTCCCCCTGCCTATAGAGAAAGAAACACAGAACTAATGGACAGAACCTGATGCTCTGATACCAAAATTGTTGGAAATTGTTGCTGAACTTTTTCTTATATTTCACATATTGAAATGACAAGCCATTATATAGGCAAACAAAACAAATAGAAACTGAAAATAGGAAAGCTGAAAGACAGGAAATTAAAGTCTTCTTTTGAACTCAACAGACCAAAAAAAACCTTTCAGGAACATAGAAACTTCCAGGTACTTTGAAGCATTAATCAAGCATTAATCAACACCAGTCACATCCTAGCGTTCTTCAATTCGAAGAAAAGCTCACAAACCTCAAGAAATGGGAGGCTAATAATAATTCTTCGTCTTCTATTCCAACAATCGACACAGTCTGTGGTGCACTAATGAAATTGGAAAGATTGTATACATGTGTTAACGATCTTATTAGTTTGCCACAGACCCAACAAGCTTTTTCGCATGAAAGGCATCAGAAATTGATCAATGAATTGTTAGATCAGTCAATGATGCTTTTGGATGTCAGTAGCTTGTTTAGAGATGCCATGGAACAAATCAAGCAGCATGTTAGAGATGTTCAATCGGCTCTGAGAAGGAGAAAAGGGGACATGATCATGAGCATGGACACTTCTTTCTTCAAGAAAATGAAGAAAGATACGAAAAGAACTCTTTCTGTACTAAAGCAAATTAATAACAAAGTTGGGGACACAGTTGTTCTCTTAAATCTTGATCACCAACTTTCTTCTGTGGTTAGGTCAATAAAAGATGCAAGTTTGGTGAGCATATCTGTGTACGGGTCGCTCCTATCGCTTACATCGTCTGTTTTGGTCTCGAAACGAAAGGCTACAAGATGGTCAATAGTTTCGACTTTGATCCAGAAAAATGTAAACCATCCTCCAGTTTCAAGTGAGGCTATAAAATCCCACATTGAAGTCATTGAAAAGAGTTTAGAGTGCATGTTTAGGAGCTTGATAAAAACAAGAGCCTCTCTTCTAAACGCTTGTTGTCGTTAGCAGCAAGTATGTAGTAGTTATGCCATTTTTTGTAATATGTACAAATTATATAGACATGTATAAATGTTGATATATCTAGGGGTGGGCACTATTTGGTCCAACACCAAGAAAACCGAATACCAAACCAAAACGAATCCGATTAAAACCAAACCAAATTTAAAATTTGGTTTTCGGTTTGGTTTCAGACCAAACCGATTATAATACTCGGTTTCTATATTGGTTTATGTTTTAGGCGATAGCAAACCAAACCAAACCGAATTACCGATTACATACATACACACACACACACATGATCGTTGGGAGCAAATGATTGAAGAAGAAATAATATGAAGCTTGAATGTTAGGATGTTTGGAAACATGATATTTTTGGGGTTATGTATTTTGACGTAAAACATTTTATATATGTTAACTTTATATTTGAGGATTGTATTTGACAATTAAAGATGCTTGAAAGTTTTATTGTTTGAATATATGGTTTATTTGGTTTATAAACCAAACCAAACCGAATTCGAATTTGGTTTATGGTTTGGTTTATGTAGCTTTGAATTTGGTTTGGTTTGGTTTTTGGTTTAGGACAAAAAAATTTTCAAACCGAAGAAACCAAACCGAGGAAACCAACGAACCCATAAACCAAACCGTTGATCACCCCTAGATATATCGATGGTTGATTACTAAAATTATCTTTCTATATGTGTTCTCACAAGTTTCATCTTATTTTCATTATCTTAAGATTCAATTAAATTAGTTTTTCTTAGAATCAACATAAAATGATTTTGTCGGTTGATTTAACGAGTCCCGACTCCTAAATGGTGTTCGGTTTGCTAAAATCCGTGAAGATTCAAAGAGAAAAGAAGTTGATATAGTCTAATGTTTCATTGATAAATTCAATTTATTCAGAAACATTCCAACGTACCAACACATTAAGATATACATTTGCGAGCAATATACAATTCTTTGGTGAACTTCTACAATTACAATTTATGGATGTTTGATTGCACGCACTACAACATATATGTCATTTACGCTGCGTTCCTTAACTCTATTAAGTGAGGGGAACAGACAGATTCAAGGGGAGAAAGAACTGTCGTCGTGTTCCATAAGAAAACAACGAAGGAAACGGATTGATTTCACAAGCTTTTTTTGTCTACTCTTCTTCTTCTCAAAACTGGGAGGGAAAGGAAAGAAAAGATTTATCTCCTTCCCATTGCTTTCTTCTCCCTCCTCTCCTTTCCAATCCTTCTTAACGAACACAACGTTAGTGACTGAAGCTTTTACGCTCTGTTCTCGTATTAGAAGAGAAGAGAAGAGAAAGAAAGATGGAGGAAAGAAACATGAAAGAAAGAAAGAGAAAGAGAAAATACTATTTGCATTTGTGTTCTTGAATCTGGAGGAAAGAAATACGAATTAAAGAAAATTTATGTTCTTGAAAGGGAGGAAAGAAAATAAAACCTTTTGTTTGCTTTGTAATTTACATAGACAACACTTTACTAATCTTTCTTTCCTTCACTTTCTTCCCATATTTGGAAGGAAACATTTGGAAAGAAAACCATTGAAACTTTCTTTCCTCTTCTCTTGCTTTCCTTCCTTAAAAATGATAAAAGAACACAACTTTTTTTTATTTTCTCCCACTTTCTTCTGCTTTCTTTTCCTTTCTTCCGTTTAAATTGGTTTGAGAACAGAGGGTTAGAGACTGAAATAAGTTAAGTCACTAAAAGTTCATAAAAAGCCTACTCTAACTAAAGTTTAGAGTAACTGAAAATAAAAATTAAAAAATTATTTATATCAGATTTAGAAATTAAACCCTAATTTCGCATACACAAAAGTCGTGCGTTCGTTCTTTCCTTCTCTCTGTGACTCTGTCTACACAAAATCGGATGCAAGACATTTCCATCGCCGCTGCCGCCTTCACTCCGCCGCTCCGGTTGCGATTGGCCTCGCCATCGCCGCTGATTGATTTAACCTCGCCCACGCCCTCGCTCTCGTTCGGTTTCACTTCGCCCCCACCTCCGCTCCTGCTGCGCAACATCAACTACGATGCTAGCCCTAAGTTTGTGATTTTTATATCAGGTTCGATTTCTTGCTTTCTTGTTGTTTATCATTCAATTTTCTATGGTTTTTCTTTTTATTCTTCTAATTTGTGTTCATTGATGTTTGTTCTGAACTCGTTCATTAGAAATTGTTACCGAAGACACATGTATGAAGCCTCTGCACAATTTTATTAAATCTTCTATTTAAATACATATGATTAAGTAAACATTACAATTTAGCTTTGTTGTACTTTTTATTAGTTTAGCTTTGGACATTTGTGATACTTGAGTTAATTTCAAGTATGAGCAGCTTCGATTTCTTGTTGCTGCCCATTTCAAGTATCCTAATTGGATATTAATTAAGCATAACAAGGTCATATAGTGGTTGGATATACACCTATATAAGTATAGATTTTTTAGAGTTTGTAGGCGATAGGAACTTGCTTTGGATTAAAGAAAGAAATCAAGTTTTATATCAAATTAAGCACTGGTGCTTGCTGTATTTGTACCTGTATTAAAGAAAGAAATCAAGTTTTATATCAAATTAATAATCATGAACTATTTCATTCTGTTATTAGAAAATTATGTTAGCCACCATCATCTGAGTATGGGTTGCTGCTCAAGTTTTGAGTCACAATTCATAGGAAAACTTAATTTTATTTCTTTTTACATAAAGTTCTTAATTAGCTTGAGTTTGGCTTTTAGAAAGTTCTTAATATTAGCCAAGTCTGAAGTATATGTTTGGCTGACTGCTATAGTTATGTTGCTGTTAATGTTATGCCAATTACGGCCTTTCCATAACTTCTTTCTGTTTCTTTCCTATGCTTCTCATTGTTTGAAATTCTTCAATATGATCACTTGGTCATATGATCTGATATTCTTATAGGTGGATGGCCGAACTTTCTCTGTGTATGCTCTGTATTCTCATCTGGATCTATTCAGCTCCATTGGTCTCAGTGGCCACAGAATCAGAGTGGCACATCTAAATGGTTTTGCACAAGCAAAGGCCTCTTCGGAGCTGGGCCTAGTGGGATTATGGCAGCTGATGCAATCGTGACTGACTCAGGAGCTTTGCATGTGGCTGGAGTTCCTATTGTGAACCCATCTACTCTTGTCGTATGGGAGGGTCACTCCTGATCCTGGTAATGGCTTTCAAGCTATACCAAAGGCTACTACCAGCAATGGAATCCCTCCTTCCCTTAGTCTGCCGTCGTGGGATGGTTTTGCATCCTTGGCCTCATATTTGTTTAGCTGGCAGGAATACCTATTTTTAGAAGCTAAGCAAGGGAAAAAACAAACAGACCAAGATTATAGTGACATGATTGCACTTCATTGTTCTCCTGTTTCAAATTTTTCTGCATATGTCAGTCCTGAGTCTTCAGCACAATCAGCAACAACAACTACATGGGGTTCTGGGGTCACAGCAGTTGCCTTTGATCCTACCTGTGGCGGGTCTGTGTGGCGGGTCTGTGATTGCTATTGTGATTGTTGAAGGTACTGATCTCAAACTTAACCTTTTTTCACATTGGTTTTTTGTTGTTAAATGTGCATCTATCTGCTCAGCTTGAAGGTGTGTTCTATTTCTGTTACATGTTCATTTCTGGGGTTCATGTGGACATGCATACATCACTTTTGAAACTCAGAACTAATATTAGTAGTATGATTTGTCTGGCCATTGGTCCCTCCATTTGTTTGGAATGGCTGAAATAGACTTGAAGTGACATTAGTTTGATAATCGATTATGACTAGCTAGCTACTTGATGCTTGGGGGTGTTTGGATGTGAATTTTGAAAGAAATAATATGATATTAACTAATCAGAATTAGATAAATTGCTATAACAGAACAGACTGAGGGAGATGATGTTTCAATGTGCTTGTGTTGTTTGAAGTTGTAATAATTAATAGATAACCTAGTGTTTTGAGTGTTTGGTAAATTCTGATTATTTAAAAATTAATAGATAAAATTTTATAAATTAGAACAGTTTTGCTAAGCTGGTCCTAAACTGATGATCAAAAGCTGATTATTTGACCGTCAAATAGTTAAATAATTAGAATTGGAATCAATTTACTCAAACACTCAAAATGATTATATGTGAGTTGAAATCAAAATAAATTGGATAATCAGACTGTAAGTGTTAATCCAAACACCCCCTTCATACTGGAGTTGTTTCAGTTGACTTTCATTCAAACTAAACTACAGATAACTACCATTTGGTGAAAAGCTGCATGGTTTATCTATAATTCTTACTTGTTAAATTTGAAACTGAGTACATGTCTGACCATGACAGGTTAATCTGGACTTCTCTTCAGAAGCTGACATGATAAGAAAATTCCGTGCTGGTCTTGCTTTACAACCTGTGAGTATATATGCTCTGCAATTGTGGCTTTGACTTTTTGTTGGTATGTGGATCTCACTGGTTTAACATGAATCAGATTGCTACAACACTGTTTGCCAATTCACCATTTACAGAAGGAAAGCCAAATGGTTATCTCAGCATGAGAAGGTTGTTTCCTGCTACCTTTCGTCTCTTGTTATCTCATACTTGTCACCAGTATTTATTACTACATGTGCAAAGATATAGCGAGTGTACTAAAATTTTTTTTATCAGCCAAATTTGGACGGACACTGATAATAATCGTGCTGGGATGCTTCCATTTGTCTTTGATAATTCTTTTGGGCAAATTTGCTATAATTACATGTTCTTGTTTTGCGATTATTAATTTAAGAAGCATCTATAACTGTGTAAATAAACTACAAAAGGGTTATTTGTTATTAGTTCCTAATAAATTTTATGCAATTTGTGACTTTGTGTTATATCTTTATACTGATATTCCTTTTGTTTCATGGCCTTAGGTTTGAGCACTATGTAGAATATGCTCTTGATGTCCCTATGTATTTCGTCTATCGGAAAAAAAAGTATATCGACTGTGCTAGAATGTCATTCAGGGTTAAAACCTGTCCCTAATAGTCTGATTTTAATATGTAATTGGATTGTCTGAGAATAACTTTGTCATAAATTACAGGACTTCCTCGCAGGAAAACTTCCTCCAATTCCGGGAGAATATCCAACTTTGAATGATTGGGAGAATCACCTCACTACAAAATTTCTAATGATGAAACCGAACCAACAATCTGAATTCAAATAGGTTTTGTTTGGTTTCAAGAGGAGGGCACTTTAATAGCCGAAGCTTGGTTTTTGTGAGTTTTTGCTATGTAGCCGCTAGCGATTATGACTTAATATGCTTATTATTTAACAAAGTCTTTCTTGTTTCAGGTTGATGATGATCTCAAGCTTTTCAAGAAAATTGCAACGTTTTTAACATCAACAATGATAATACGTTGAAGATTTTCATTAGTTAATGTCTAGTTTTATAGTTAGAAGTTTCGAAATAATGTATTACAAATACTGAACTTTTAATGTAATTTTTCAATTAAATCAATATGATTTAAGTAATGAAATTGCTTTTTTTTGTATAGGTTGTGTAAGTTTTAATTGCTTTTAGTATATAATATAATATAATTAATACAATATAATATTAATTATAATTTAAGTCTTTAGTGACTGAAAGTTTTAGTCACTAAAAGCCCATTTTAACCTATTCAGACTGAACTTTCAGTAACTAGAACAACCTTTACTGACTAAAAAGTTTGTGCAAGTAAAAGAGGGCGAATTCATATAATTTATAACACACCCTATATCTACTAAAAACATTAGTCACTAAAGGTAATGACCTTTACTGACTGAAAATATGTGTCATCAAAGACTTTTAGTGATGGCGTCCTTAGTGACTAATTTATTTTCAGAAGGAAAAGGCCTAAGTGGATTTAGTGACTAAACTTAGATTTTTACTGACACTAATTTTTAGTCACTAAAAGGCTTATATCTTGTAACGACGTATAAGTTCTGGGCGGGCTTCACATATAATAATGATTAATTTTATTTGTAAATTTTCATTCAGATGTCGTATATATGGAGCACTGTGTGGCAAACCAAATTGTAATTGTGTTTATTAAATTAAATCTCTGTTTTGCAAAAACTAGTCATAACTGTAGCCTGAAGCTTTTGTTTATTGATGTGTTTCATAACATAGTTGTAGCTATGGCCTGGGAAATATAAAATGATGCCGAGCTCCCTCCCCCTTGACCGTTGCATGTGGCGTGTGTGTACACACATATTTTTTTAAAATAACACCACTTCACAAACCTTTCAAATATTAAAAAAAATTCCCACAAACCTCAAACACCCTTCTCTTCTCTCTCAAATGGCATCCGGTTCGACGAACAATCCAAACACACCAACCTCGACGAATCAAGGTTATCGTCCGATCCCGATGCAAATGGATCAATCAATATATTCTCCGACGAGTTTTATGAACTTTCACTACAACAGAAATGAAGATTATCCACACTTTTTTGTTTCGCGGTTGATGATACCGCGTAAATTTTCTTTACAATATTCACAATTATAAGAGTGTAAAAATTTGTCACGTTTATAAGTGCAGAAGTTACTAACATTTTCACAATTATAATAGTAAAGTAACATGTTTACAATAAGAAGTGTGGAGAAAAAAATATTCACGATTATTAGTGAGGAGAGATTAATAATTTGTCACATTTTTAAGTGCGAACAAACATAAAACTTGTCACAATTTTTTACGTGTAAAAATTGACGATAACATCGCTCTTTTAAATGCTGACAAATATAAAATAAAGGTACACGGTTAAAACCATGGCAAAAAAAAAAACATAGTCTACAATGAAAATTTGTAAATAAACAAAAACAAAGGTACAATTAATAATGGATATAAATATATAGAGGGACACACTTGAAATCAAAAAATTATCTAAGAAATAAAAAACAAAAATTAATCATTTGTTTATTAAACTAAAAGTAAAACTTATGCGCTGTCAAATTATTTAAATTAGTAAATATTACAATAAAAGCACAAAACCCCAAATTGACTTGCGCTGTCAAATTGTTTTCTTTGTCCCAAAATAAAAAATCGCTCCTAAACCTAAATCGATCACTGCCGCTCCTTTTCTCGTTGCTCGGAGATCTCTCAAATGTCTTTCGCTCAACCGCAAGATCTCTCAATTCTCTGATGAAATCATTCAACTAGACTCACAGGTTTGATTTGCTTTGATAATATACTTGATTTTGCGTTGATAATATACTTGATTTTGTTTTGATAATCGCTCAATTCGCTCAACTGATCGATCATCCTTGATTTTGATTTAATAATATACTGATTCTACTCTATTCTTCTCGATCATATACTTGAAGCTCGACTCACATGTTTGATTCCACCTTTGATTTCGATCCTTTGCTCATAATTATTTCATGAATTAATTTGCTCTAGGAATTGAGTTTTTACACGGATACATCAAGTTCATTGTTAGATTAGATACACTGACTTTGTTTCATCATATTCATCCAGTATAGCCTTGATTTTTGTTATTGATATGTAGAGATCACTGCTTTCAGTGACTATTATGCCAAGTTCAAGAAGTTGAATACATAAATATTGGGTGATCCTGTGGGCAATGTGGTACGCATATTGCTTCAATTTGGATTGGGTATGAGTTGCCTAATATTCTAAATGCTAAAAACCATTTAAATGTGCTGTAGGTTGGTTCTTACAATTCTAGATTAATCATAAATGTTGGCTCTGTTTTTATTATAAATGGTTGAGAAAATGCTATAGTTTTTTTTTTCTTACAAATGAAGTATCATTATCAATAAACATGGGGATTACGTCATAATGTAAATTTTTTGTATCTTTAACAAGTTTTCTTTAATATATTTAAAGTCATATTATATATATATCCGCTACTTGGCCATTACTCATGGTTCTATGATTCGTTTAGGAATATTGATATAATGGACATGAGTTGGATCAAAGCTCATATTACAAGCAATACTTTTAAAGATGGAGTCAAGCATTTTATTGGTTTTGCTCGTGTTAGAGATATAAGAGGATCAATTATATGCCCATGTCTTAGATGTTGTAATGATAAATGGTTAAAGGTGGATACTGTTCATGCACATCTATTGCGTTATGGATTTTTACCTGGGTACACCACATGGACATTTCATGGGGAGCTATCTATGTCTTCACTATACTCTCAGTCTGATAGCATTCAAGAATCTTCTTCTTTTCAAGACAACATGATAGGTTTGGTTCAAGATGCCTTAGGTGTAAGTTCTTTGCCTTCGAATAACGAGCAATTAAGGGAATCAAATATTGAAGGAGACATCAAACCTGCAGCAAAAAGTTCTGATCATGGTGGTGAGGATATCTCGTACAAAAAGTTGCTAGAAATGTAACAATGAACTTTATCCGGGTTGCAAGTTTTCTAATCTGTCCTTCACTTTATGCTTATATCACATCAAATGTATGTGTGGCATATCTAATAAGGCTTTTGGCATGTTGCTGGAGCTTTTAAAGGATGCATTTCCTCACCTGACATCATTGCCATCATCTGTTAATGAAGCGAAAAAATTAACTAATGATCTAGGACTTGGTTATAAGAAAATCTACGCATGTCCTAATGATTGCATGCTCTATTGGGGTGAGACGGAAGGTCAACAGTCATGTCATGTTTGTAAAGCTCCACGATATAAAAGGGATATGAGTGATGAAGTTGGTGAAACTTCCAAATCACACAAGTCAAAAAGGCCTGAAAAAGTTTTGCGTTATTTTCCTTTAATACCAAGACTAAAAAGGCTATAAATGTCTGATAAAACGGCAAAGGAGATGAGGTGGCATGAGACGTGTTTAACAAGTGATGGAAAGCTAAGGCATCCAGCAGATGGTCATGCTTGGAAAGCATTTGATGCTAGGCATCCAGAGTTCGCCTCAGATCCTCGCAATGTAAGGCTTGGCCTTGCTAGTGATGGATTTAATCCTTTTCGAACAATGAATACAACACACAATATATGGCCGAAATTACTCATTCCATATAATTTACCTCCTTGGATATGCATGCAACAATCATCTTTTATTCTATGAGCAATTATTCCAGGGGAAAAAGCTTCCGGAAATGATATAGACATTTGTCTACAACCTTTAATTCAAGAGCTAAAACTGTTGTGGGGCGGTATAGATGCCTATGATGCTTCTTCTAAACAACAATTCAAGTTAAGAGCTTCGATTTTATGGACAGTGAATGATTTTCCAGCCTATGCTAACTTATCTGGTTGGAGCACCAAGGGTCGTGTGGCATGCCCAATTTGCACTAATTCTACTCGTTCAATGTGGTTAAAGCATGGGAAAAATTTTTGCTATATGGGACATCGTAGATGGCTAGTGCAAAATCATCATTATCGATTTCAGAAGGACCGATTTGACGGTACGATCGAGGAGGAGGGCCCTCCCATTTCATTAACAGGGTCTGATATTTTGGAACAATTGAGAGGTGCAACATTTACATATGGAAAGTCTTCTAAATCTTTTAAGAAGAGGACAAGGAGTGATGTTAATTGTTTAACAAATAGTCCTCTTTGTACAATGGATGCAACAAATGATGAGTCTAGTGCGTTTAAAGATATAGAGAATTTCATAGAAGATGATATTGATGGTGAGACCCTGTTGTGGAAAAAGAAAAGTATCTTCTTTGATTTGCTATATTGGCTTTCTTGATGCTGAAACACAAACTCATGGTTTTGCAATGTGACCTCTCGGTTCCAAAACCAAAAACCTTACCATGATGTAGTCCGATTATGGTTCTTGGTTCCAACATTTGTTTATTTCTTTCGTTTCGGTTCTGTTTTGATTCAGCCCGTTTTGGGCCATTGCACACTCCTACGATTGATACTGATTGTTTTGAAAATCATTATTAATAGTTGAAATATAAAGTTTACATCTTTTCACTAGCAGGATCTATTATTGTTGTTTGTTTTATACTATTGACAGCTTGGGAAAAAGTTTATTGCAGGCATCACTTTGATTAGCTCTTCAAGAGAATTGACAGCTTGGGAAAAGTTTTGAAGGTTAATAAATAATTAATTCTGTATTTAAAATGTATAAACATTAATAAATTAAAATAGTATTTTGTCTTTCACCATCTCTCCGGTTGATTAATTTCAGGCTCACCAAAGTTCAAGCAAGAAAGGGCTATAAATAATGAGGTACTTTTACACCATTTATTTAAGACAATTTTTATCCTTTACGGTAACAAAACTTTCTGATGTGAAACAGAGATGTTTTTTTTCTTTTCTAATGCAATTATCATGTTCTTTTTTATTTAACAGAATGTTTATACACAGTTTTACTACTTTTGGAGGCCCTCGTCAAATGCATCCTCTGGCTGATGTATCAGAGCAATAGCTATGCTAGACCAAATAGAATCCGTAGTTCGAATGTGAGTTTTAGACAAAAGTAAAATTTAAAATAGTAGATGGACAAAAACCATAGTTCGAATGTAAGTTTGGAAAATCTCATTTTCTTTGTGAACTATATTTGAACCTCATATATATTGTCAATATATCTTTTAATGCATTTTGGCAGTAGTGTATTTTTTATTTCTTTTTTGGAACTCAAATATTGTAATTGTTAGTATTTATTTATTTGTTACATTTTGACTATTTCCGAGATTGATCGTTTTTAGTTAGTTTATTTTTATAGGCTTTGAACTTTTGAATATTCTCCATGGTTATAAGTGTGAGTATTTAGAGATTTGTCCATGTTTATAGGTGTAGATATTTATGCAATTTCTCTACGCTAAGTGTTTATGTTTAGAAAATAAGTACACATTTGTAACTATGAACTTCTATTAAATATGTACACGTTTGTAATTGTGGAGACTTGAGTAATTTGTCCACGCTTCAATATGTAGACATTTGAAATCTTTTTGTCACACCTATTTTCTCCACACAAATAAGAAGCGTGGACTTCATAATTTTACGCGGTTTTAAATGTGTATATATAGTCTAAGAAGTGTGGACAACTAACATCTTTTTTGTAATGTTTGCGGGTGTTCCGCAACACGTTTACGATCGAGGGTATGGCATCACGCGTACTCGACTAAATTTTATGCGTTCGGAATATTCGCAATTTAATCCGTTTACGGAGTACCAACCACTCACATCCCCAACCTTATCCCCATTCGGCACCCATCCATCTCAACATATTACGCAACCCGAAGTCGTTCCGGAAACACAACCCGGAGTCGAAGTGGATCCCGAACCCGAGCCGACTACAAAAGATAAAAAAAAAAAAAAGAAAACAACAACGAGGGCTCCTACTCAAAATAGGAAGGCTTTGGGAATCGAATTCGGTTTAGGTTCCACCAAGAAATGGGTAAAAATGACTACCATTCGAAAGATCAACTATACACAAAATGGAGGAATGTCAACACCGTCGTTAAACAATTTTCGGCAATATTTCACTCCATCCAATGGGAAAGTGGTCAAAACTACGCCAACATTCTACAAAAAGCACTTGGAATGTTTAAAGACACGAATGGGTATCCGTTTCGATATATCGAAGTTTGGTCACTCCATGGCATCGGATGCGCATATCGGAATCAGCCTTAACGACGATGACGACTCGTTTGAGGTTCCCCCACCCACACGGCCGATTGGAAGGAACGCGGCAAAACGTAAGGGTAAAGCGGCAACAAGTTCCGATACGACACCAACATCGGGTTTACAAGATCTTGAAGCCATTACGGCAAATATGGTTAGGTTACAAGATCGTTTAAACGAATATTTGGATTTAAAAAAAAAGAAGAGATTATCGAGAGAAAAAAAGCTCGTGACCTGAGAATTTATTTCAAAGAAATTAGTCATTTGACCGGAAAACAACTCGAAGTCGCGTTAAAACAAAAGGAAGAAATAGAAAAAAAAAAAAAATGGGGATTGTAGGTTTTTATTTTTAAGCATGTTTTTTTAGAAAAAAAATTATGTTTTTAGTTTGAATGTCTTATTTTTTTATTTGAATGTTTTAATTTTTAAATTGAATGATTCAATTTTTAATGTTATGTTTACTTTTAATATTATTAATTAAATTTTTTTTATTTCAATATTTTTATTTTAAGTTTAAAATGAAAATAAAAGAAAATGAATGGCATCCACACCCTCGGAATGACATCAAAATGGCAAAGGATGACAAAGCTGACGTGGCTGCAGATTTGTTTGACATCCTCGCCAACCACTCCCTTTGGTGTGTCCATATATATATATATATATATATATATATATATATATATATATATATATATATATATATATATATATATATATATATATATATCTATGTGTGTATATACATACATATATCTATGTATGTACATACATACATACATATATCTATGTATGTACATACATACATACATATATCTATGTATGTACATACATATATATATCTATGTATGTACATACATACATATATGTATGTACATATATATACATACATACACACACACACACACACACACATATATATATATATATATATATATATATATATATGTATATATAGATTCAAGATCAATGGGGTATCATGTTAGACTGGGGTACCGGGGAACCATTTATAGTCAATCATTTATCATTAAAATCATTAAAATATAATATAAATTTGGCTTAAAATTATTTCCCACATTAATTAATGTTGGGGGTAAAAATGATATTATAAAATTTATATTAGAATCAAAGATTCTGTGTGTCCCATGAAAATCTCCACTTTAGTTAATATCATATATTACACCCATATTGAACATGTTCAATGATG
>JAANYP010002881.1:359631-502131 GCA_020465985.1 Centrapalus pauciflorus
GTTAATC
Source organism: Centrapalus pauciflorus (assembly GCA_020465985.1). NCBI lineage: Eukaryota > Viridiplantae > Streptophyta > Magnoliopsida > Asterales > Asteraceae > Centrapalus > Centrapalus pauciflorus. The sequence continues at coordinate 359,639 of JAANYP010002881.1, forward strand.
ATCATCATCGTTCATTTTCATCGTTCATCTATGCATCGTGTTCATTGTGATGCATCGTTGTTAATCATGAACATCATTCATCGTTGATCTATGCATCGTATTTATCGTGTTCATCGTGACGCATCGCCGTTAATCATCATTATCATCGTGTTAATCGTTCGCGATCATCGTACGAGGTGGAAGTGATGCATGTGGTCGAGGGGGAGGAGAATGAGACGTGATGGCCAAGTGGGGATGGTGGTTGGCGTGGAGGTGGAGGCGACGATTGTTCAAGGCAATCCAGGCGGCGGCATGGTCGGTGAAGTTGATGGTGGTGGTGGTGTTGGTCGAGGATTGCATGCGGCGTCGTTGGTTGTTGGTGGCAGTCGGGGTGGTGGTTAGCCGAGAGAAAGTGAGGGTGGGCGGTTAGAGGGAGAGTGATGGGGAGAGAGATGAGGTGAGAGGGAGAGTGATTTTAGTGGGTATTTAATGCATGACTTAATTTCTTAATTTATCTTTTTTATTTATATAAAAAAATTAGTTTCCATATATTTGTTTTCCATGTTTACCCTTAATGCACCCTTGTTAAAGAAATGACGAATAAAAGTTTTTTGAGGTTCCCAAGTGCATGAAAGTTATCAATTGAAACTCAATACACACACACACACACACACACACACACATATATATATATATATATATATATATATATATATATATATATATGTGTGTGTGTGTGTGTGTGTGTGTCTATATATATATATATATAATGAGGATTATATAAGCACCATTTAATAATTAATACCGTGAGCACCAATAAAAATTTAACAAATCAGCATCAATTAAAACATTTGCATGTTACATATAATTTATTTACATAGTTTGAATGTGATCAATCTAACGAATCTTGTGTATATCAAAACTTATGAATGCAATGAACCTAATGAAGTTTGTATATATAAAAGCATAAAAATGTAATTAATCTAATGAATCTTGTGTATATTAAATCCTATGAATGCAATGAACTCACTGAAAGTTTATTTCTATTTATTCAAACCTTGTTGTATATATATAAAAAAAAATGTATGTATGAAACCTTATTTTGATTGGTGCTCACCGATGCTTAATTATAAAATGTGCTTAAAAGATTCTTAGCCTATTTTATATATATGTGTGTGTCTTAATTTACATGTAATTAACAAAATTTCCCATATTTTAAGTTGGATTTAATTTCTTAAAATAAAAGACAGATGTTGAAAGTAAGGCTGGCCACACGGGTGTGATTGGAAATTAAATTAAATTATATATATCTTAAAAATAATAAACTGAGATATTCATGGCATTGAATTTGCAATTGCAGTGGTGGCATTGGAACAATTCCTGCAGCCAACACATGATATTTTAACCAGTGGCAATGAATAAAATCAGACTTTGTATCCTAACCACAAAACAATGCCACCAATTCACCAAATACCAAGGAATGTGCACATGCTTTCATCCATGTGATTGATCCTCACTGTCTTTTAACTTGGCATATATATACATATGAAGAAAGAAAAAGCCATTTGGAATCATCACAAATTTTTGCTTCAAAATGCCAAACATGGAATTTTCAACTTCATCTTCTTTACAATCCACTAGTATTCGCCATGTTCGATCTGTTAGTTTACCTACCCAATCACATCCTAGCGTTCTTCAATTTGAAGAAGAGCTGATTGTTGAAACCAAAAGTATCAAGAACACTTTTTGAACTCACAAATATGAACAGTGCAGAAAAAAAGCTGCAGATGAAATTTTCTCATATATATCCGTGAATTATTTCTGCAGTTCCTCAAAAGAAATATAATATATCTTATTTGTGACTCCCTAATCTACTAGCGGGTTAAATGGAAAAAGTCAAAAACAAAAAACCAAGTTGACCCACTAAACTCCTAAACCTGTGCCTCATGCACACTTATTTCCACTAAATTTGGAACAAAAGGAGAGCGAGTCTTCCATGAAATCAGCTCCACCTTGACCGGTTTATTTGGATAAACATGGATATTCATAACCCATTGACCCAGCAATCACCCCCTTAATCGGTTTCTTCGTACTACAGCAAGGCCGGTTCTTCCTCAATCAAGTTCACATCTTGATTTCCCCGTTTTGCACACTCATTACTATAGTGACCAAGTTCACGACAATTGAAACATGTAATGTGGCTTTTGACCCGGACACGTTCATTTCCGTCCCGACTCTTCCCGGACCCCCGATCTCTTCCCCGGCCACGTCCGAAGTCACCCCGACTTGAACCTCCATTGCCACAATGCTTACATTTTTCTTCACTTGCTAACAACAAACCACCTTGAACGTCTTCTAACTTCTCGGTGCCTTTTATACGTTCCTCGTACGCTTTCAACCTACCGATGGTCTCGTCAAATAACATCGAATCCAACTCGAAACAATGTTCAATCGAAGCCACAATTTGGGGAAAGGACTTAGGCATCGAATCAAATAACCTTTTCACCAAATCCACTTCTTCAATCTCGTAACCGAGACTCTTTGCTTTTGAAGCTAATCCCGTCAACTTGGTCACGAAATCATCAACCGTTTCACCCTCCTTCATTCGCAAACTTTCAAGCTCCCGTTTCAATGTTGCAACTCGAGCCGATCTCACCCCATCCACTCCCAAATACCGTGTCTTCAATCCATCCCACACCTTTTTTAGATCCGTGTAACTCGCCATTTGCAAAACCACCTCTTCGGGTATTGCTTGAAAGAGAAAAGCGAGGGTTTGTTTTGTCTTCTTTGAATCTCGTTCTTCACCCAACCCTCTTGGTTCGACCGTCTCTCATTACCCATATGCATCCATGATCGACTTCACTTTGACCGACCACACCGAATAGTTTGTCGGGGTCAACACCGGGATTTGATACATCACCGAACCACTTTCTTTTGGTACCATCGTCATGCTAATCGCCCTTTCGACAGCCCCTAACCTCTTTGATCAGACGTGTTTCGAGAGAGCTTTTCCACCGATCAGGATAACAAGGTCACATCCGCCTTTACCGTCTTCCGTCACCCGCGAAACGAACCGAATCAAAGCAACCTGCTTTGATATCTTCCTGGTCCGCTTATCCCGCACCCGGTTAGTCTCTCCACAATGCTGAAACAAGCTTGATCAAACGTGATTCGGGGCTGTTATTCAGATGCTTCAAACTACGATCAAGAACGACTCACAAACCCTTGAAACGGACCTTTGCTCTGATACCAAGTGTTGAAACCAAAAGTATCAAGAACACCTTTTTGAACTCACAAATATGAACAGTGCAGAAAAAAGAAAAAAAAGTTTCAGATGAAATTTTCTCATATATATCCGTGAATAATTTCTGCAGTTCCTCAAAGAATATATTATATATCTTATCTATGACTCCCTAATCTACTAGCTGCTTAAATAGAAGAAGTTAAAAACAAAAACCAAGCTGACCCACTAAACTCCTAAACGTGTGCCCCATGCAAGGGGGGGGGGGGGGGGGGGGGGGTGAGGAACTGGGCCACGGCTCAGGGCAGCAACTTGTAAGGGGAGCGTGATATATTTTCTAGTCCAATAGATATATTAGGTCCAATGCTCCATTTAACAAAAAAAAACCACAAATGCAGAGGAGGAGACCAAGAGACTATTCAAGAAGATGATGAGGGGGAAGACCAAGAGACGTCCAATGCTCCACAAAAAACCACATATGCAGAGGAGGCAAATGAAATGGCGACGATTCAATATTCAAGGGACGGTCCAACGCTCCCAAAGTTTTGCGTCTCCCAAAATCTCAACCAATGAGACGATGAAATTGAGGAGAGCGAGGCGTTAATCGGCGGTCCGTGGTCACCGTCGCTCACTACACATCTGCTCACGAAATCTTCCTTTTTTAGATTCTCATACTTCACGGTAACTTAAGGTGATAATCCAAATTTTTCGGTGGAGACATATCACAAGGTAATTTTCCTTTTTTTTTTTTGAAAGGCAACGAGGTAATTTCCCTTGCATATAGAAATGATATCGAATCCTCCTTGACTCAAATCAATAGGGATTTCAGGTGTGTTTTAGATACTAAATGTCATGTATTTATTTTTGCAAATTTATTTTATTTTTCGCAGGAGCAATTAGCTAATGATATAGCCGTATAGGTATAGTGGGCATGTTGTTTAAGAGATTAATAGAAGAGGGGATAAAGATAGAGTTACAGCCTATGAAAGTCTTAATATATTATGGTACTTAAATTTTCTGAATGGTTAGTAGATTTCTTGAATCTTAATATGAAAAACAAGAAGATAGGCATGTGAGCTTAAAAAATTGTTCTGCCCAGAATGAATGTGTAAAGTTTTAGTTTAACTAAGTAATGGTATATTGGTCATTACTTAATAACCGATATTAAATATGAGATTTAAATGTTTTAAAAATAATTAAATTAATGAATTTATGTGTATATGATATTAATGATTTTTAAGAGAGATATATGTGATGATAATTATTAAAATTGGGTATATATGATATTATGATGTTTATGAGGGTATATATGATATTAAAACTTTAAGTTGGGTATATATGATATTATGAAGTTTTGGAGGGGTATATATGAAATTCTTCATTTTTTTACTAAACTACAATTTATAGTTTAAACTTAACAATACTTTAAGAGACTGAAAAACTCAATTCCCCGATGGGGATCCCAGATCCCCGATTGAGTCGGGGATGAAAATATAAACTCATTCTCCGATGGAGATGGAAGAGAGGATCAAGAAGCGGAGATGATGATCGGAAATGAAATCCCCGTCTCGCCCCGTCCCATTAGCATCTCTATCTTTAACTTATCTTATATCTTATACTACCTCCAATCCAAATTAAATGTTCATATTTTTATATTAAATTGTCTCAAAATAAATGTCTACCTTACACACAAAAATAAATTATAATAATTCATTAAATTCCAATAATAATCTTATGTTTGTAATGTACTTATCTTTTGTTTAAATAAGTAAGGGTTTTGTTGGCATTTAAATACTAAAAAAAAAAAAAGCAATAATCACCCATTTTTCTTATACCGTGTTTTTGTCCAGTGAACATTTAAATTGAGATGGAAAAAATAGCATTTTCAAACCTTTTACTTAAATTTAAGTACAAACTAAATCTTAGATTGACAAAATCATTAATGGTTCATTTATGCATACTTAACTTCAAGGAGTCAATTTCACAATAAATCGACAAAACTTGTTTCTCATAAAACATGTGAATGGTCTGGTTAATGGACCTGATCGAACACTCTATGCTTGAGTTTTATGTAAACGTCTTTAGGTTAATTCACACAGCGAAATCTTCAAAGAAAGTCGAATGGATCATAGATCACCGGTTTTCATGATCTAACTATGGAGATGCTTCTTCAATTTGAATGATTTCAGAGTTGTGTACATTTTTCTTGCACATACAAATATGCAATTAATTTCAATAGCAATAGATGAAACATGATATTGCATAATAGCATGTATAATGTGAACGTGTCAACAATATATTTCTATTCAAGGAATACTAAGATGGGCTCAATGCTTGAGACAATGTTCATTGTCCAAAATTCCCTTTCTTTTGAATTTTTTAAGGGTTTATTATGGAAAAAAACTCACATGTTTTCATGTTTTTTTGCGTTTTCGTTACACCACGTTATTTTTTTTCCGTAAAAGTCCTCAAGTTAATTTTTCCTTTTGGTTTAGTGAAATCTGAAAATTAGAACCCGGTTTTTCAGTTTTTAAAAACCTGGTTCACAAATTATAACCGAGGTTTAATGTCTAAATTTCACTAAACCAAAAAATAATAATTAACTTGAGGTTTTTTATGGAAATAAAAAACATTGAGGGACGAAAACGCAAAAAACCTGAAAAACATGTTGGTTTTTTTCATAATAAACTCTTTTTTTTTAATCCGTATCAATATCGAATTTCTTAGAGCTCGAGCAACTCAAATATATGTATGAATAATTTTGGAGTTATTTAATATATATGCAGCTCAAGCACAAACTCCATAAAACATAGCTCGATACTTGAATAAGTTCAAAAAAAAGCTCGACTACATATGTATGTATATAGAAGACTCGAAAATCTCAATAAAAAACTCAAATTGTTGGATAAAAGCTCGACTTAATTGTGTATATATAGAAGGCTCGAAAAACTCAAGCTAAGAGGACGGACTCAAGATCTAGGTTACCACCGGTGAAAACTGAATGGAGTTTTGAGGCGGTGGTTGTAGACGTAGCACCACAGGTCATGATGGGACACGGCAGCCATGACTGTTAGAGAAAATGAAGCCAGTGGAGACAGGGAGATTTTAACGTGAGGATGAGGAAAACGAAACCTAAGCTCTTGATTCATATACTCGAATATTTTCCATATCTTCAATTGAATGTAATTTGGTACAATATTCTAAATACGTGTATAGGATATGTATACTATAATTGTTATTAATATTAATTAACTTCTAAAAATTTATTATGAAATGCATAGATATTATGCAACCTTAATAGAAGGTTAGAATTTAGAAACCTACATTTGGGCTTGTCTTCTAGCTTCCTGATTTGGGCTAAATGTCTGGTTGGGTATGGCCCATAATAATGCGGGCTGATATAAAGTGTGAAGAAAGAACTAAAAAAAGAAGCGTTTGCCGATCCAAATATCCATTTCATCCTTTTAACCTTTTTTTCTTCCTTTGTTTTTATTATTAACGGACTTTTATAATATATGTTATTTAGTATTTTGGGTTAGGGTTAGGAGAAAGAGAGGGTAGGGATTAGGGTTAGGTTTATTGCTCTGATACCATGTAATTTGGTATAATGACTCTCTTGCCTTTTCTCATTATCAACAATCATATAAATAATACAAAAAGGAATAATGGGCCTGAACCCAAAATACTAAATAACATACATATATTATAAAAGCCCGTTAATACTAAATACTAAATAACCCTAAAAACGGCCGCCACCCTTGCGCCGCCGCCGACCACCTCTCGCCGCCGGCCACCCTGCACAGTCTCTGCTTCTTCTTCATCCTTATTCTCCCTTGCTGCCACCATCTACCGCAGCCTTCTCCCCTGAAATCAGAACCACCGAGCGCCGCCGCTCAACTCAAGAAAAACCCTAACCGCCAGCCGACGTCCATCGTCGCCGTCCGTCGCGAACCGCCGTTGTTTTTCACCATCTGCTGCCGCCCACACCCACTGCCGCCTCAAACCCTAATCGGTACTGCCTTCCCCTTGCTGCCGCCGCCGCCCCCTCTCTCTGCGGCTGCGAAACCCTACTTCCTGCCGCCCACACCTGCTGCCGCCTCAACCACGCCGCCGACCACCATCGTGGTTGGTTGACGGTTTCCCTGTGTTCTTTTCCCGCTGCCATTCTCCTCCCCCTCTGACCCACGCCGCCGCCCTAGCCGTTGGCTTGTCTCCAGAAACCATCGCTGTCGTTGGGTTGATATCAGACATCGGCGCCGGTATTGTCTCCAGAAACCAACACCGCCGCTGGTTTGATATCCGACATTCCCGTCGCCGGCCGTTGGTTGGTTGTTTCCTGAAACCGCCGCTGTCCAGACGCCGCCTTCAGCCTCTAACCGCCGCCTTCAGACACTGACCGCCGCCGGGTTCATCTTTGTGGCGACCTGGTGCTGCCCTTAGCCACAACCCAAATCGCTGTCGCCCTTTCTTCTTGTAGCCCGAGACTGTTTGGTTTGTATTCTGCGATTTGGTTTGCTGTGACCACTGTTTGGTTTTGTGTGGCTACTGTTTGGCAATTTTCATTAAAAAAAAAAGCTACGCTGCTAGTCTGCTACTACTTTTACAACACTCAAGAATTATTATTATAATAATCAATACCATTTTATAATATGACAGACACACAACCACCCTTGCATCCATCTGCACCACCACCCTTCCAAAATGGTTACAGGACTTTTGTTCCCTACACCCCTCATGCTACTACTCTTCCTCAAGCTTTTAGCACAATGCCATTGCAACCACCCTCCCCAGGTGAGGATTCTGAATGGTACATGGATACGGGCGCTACTTCACATCTCTCGGCAGGTACAAGTAATCTTACTACTGTCTTTAATCATAATGCATTAATTTCATCTATACTTGTTGGCAACCGAGCATCCATTCCTGTTACCAATACTGGTCATAGCATCTTGTCATCTTCCCCTCGTCCCCTACACTTAAAACATGTTCTTGTCACTCCCCAAATTGTCAAAAACCTTATCTCTGTTCGTCGTTTTACTCGTGACAATAAATGTACAGTTGAATTTGATGAGTTTGGTTTTTCTTTGAAAGATTATCTGACCCGGAAGCAACTCCACCGCTGTGACAGCATTGGAGACTTGTATCCGTTCACCACCAACACCCAGCTTGCACTTCTTTCCTTTAGTCATTCCACGTGGCACCAACGACTCGGTCATCCTGGCGAGGACGTGCTACGTCGCCTTGTTTCTTGCAATTTCATTCGTTGTAATAATACAAAGCCTTTGTCTTTGTGCCATGCTTGTCAGCTTGGCAAACATGTTAAACTTCCTTTTATTTCTTCAAACACTGTAATTGATAATGCTTTTGATATAGTTCATTCCGATTTATGGACTTCTCCAATTCCGAGTGTTAGTGGTTTCAACTATTATGTTATTTTTCTTGACCACTATTCTCACTTTCTTTGGGTTTATCCTCTTAAGCGAAAATCAGAAGCTTTTTCAAAATTTCTTCAATTTCGGGCATATGTGCAAACCCAATTTAATAAATCAATAAAAGCTTTCCAATGTGACCATGGCGGTGAATTTGATAACTCCCAACAACACACTTTGTTTCAAAACAATGGCATCCAATTCCGTTTTTCATGCCCAAAAACCTCCCAACAAAATGGGAAATCCGAACGCATGATTCGTACAATTAACAATCATATCCGCACCCTCCTCTTTCAAGCGTCTTTACCTCCTAATTTTTGGGTTGAAGCTTTATTTATGGCTGTTCACTTACTAAACATTCTACCATCCTCCGCAATAAATAATGACATCCCTTTCACTAAACTATTCAACAAACAACCAACCTTCAGCCATCTTCGCATCTTCGGCTGTCTATGTTACCCGCACACCTTCCCCTCTCATAAATTACAACCTCGCTCCACCCCTTGCATCTTTCTCGGCTACCCCACTGATCATCGTGGTTATCGCTGCTTTCAACCTACCACCAACAAAGTCATAATCTCTCGTCACGTAACCTATGATGAATCTCAATTCCCATACACCTCACTCACCTCTACCCTCTCATCGTACTCATTTCTCGATAATCCTTCCCCTATTGCTCGTACCATTCTCACCTCTCCTCAAAGCACTCCACCCCCACCTCCCACAGTCATACAACCTTCTACATCCCCTAATGCTGCAACTACTCTCACCAATTCTCTCAATCACTCTCCAACTCAACCTCAACTCAACCCAACTTCCCCTTCTTCATCTACTCAACCTGAAACCACCCTACCCCCACCTCTTGCAAACCCCTCTCACCCACCCCCACCTCTCGCAAACCCCTCTCACCCCATGGTCACCCGCTCTCGATCCGGCATTCATAAACCCGTTCAGCTTCAGGTCTCTTCTTGTCTCAATCTAAATATGCTTTGGAAATTTTAGAACGGGCTCACATGGCTAACTGCAACCCGTGTCGCACACCGGTTGATACTGACAGCAAACTAGGACCTGAAGGCCCCCCGTGTCTGATCCAGTTCTTTATCGTAGCCTTGCCGGGGCCCTTCAGTACCTCACATTCACTAGACCGGATATTGCTTATTCAGTTCAGCAGCTATGCCTCTACATGCATGACCCTCGTGAACCACACCTTAATGCTATGAAACGTGTCTTGCGCTACATACGTGGAACAATTGACCTTGGGCTTCAGCTTTTCCGTTCGACCACCTCCCAGCTAACTGCTTACATTGATGCTGACTGGGCAGGCTGTCCGGCTACTCGTCGATCCACATCTGGTTATTGCGTGTTCTTGGGTGATAATCTTCTCTCTTGATCCACCAAACGCCAAGATACCACATCCAGATCTAGTGCCGAAGCAGAATACAGAGGTGTTGCTAATGTTGTTGCTGAACTCTCTTGGGTACGGAATCTTCTTTGCGAACTTCACTTTCCCCTCCAAACGGCTTCCATAGTCTACTGTGACAATGTCAGTGCCGTATACATGTCAGCAAATCCGGTACAGCATCAGCGAACCAAGCACATTGAGATTGACATTCATTTTGTTCGTGATAAAGTCGCTACCGGTCACGTTCGCGTTCTCCATGTGCCGTCTAGATTTCAGTATGCCGATATATTCACTAAGGGGCTTCCGTATCAGCTATTTGCAGATTTTCGTTCCAGTTTGAGTGTTCGTTCTCCCCCTCAAACTGCGGGGGACTATTAACGGACTTTTATAATATATGTTATTTAGTATTTTGGGTTCAGGCCCATTATTCCTTTTTGTATTATTTATATGATTGTTGATAATGAGAAAAGGCAAGAGAGTCATTATACCAAATTACATTTATAACAACAAAAGAAAGTGCAAACATAAAGACTAACGTATTATTTGTTGTTTGTTGAAGCAGCAAAAGTTGCCTTAGTTTGCGCTGTCTTTTGTTGATGACGATGCGAGCCATTTGATCTACACAAACATATGAATCACAATTATTAAAAGACAGACGTGTTAAGTTATAAATTGAAGCCTCTAATAAATCAAATTCAGATACATTCCAATAAGTAAACATGAAATAAGAGATCCTAAGTCAAGACACTTAGAAAAAGTAGAAATTAGGTTAATTACTATAACACTCTATCACTAAAATCATGTCCAAAAAGGTAAACTCATATTGTGGGGGTTATTTCCAAACGCCACCCTCCAAAAATGGATATTTTACTTATTAACCCTGTTGGTCCTGTTAATGCTCACCAAAACAGTATTTAATTTAGTCAAGCGATAACAAAAAAGAGAGTTGAGTGCAATCACAAATTTGAATATAAATTTTTCAAAGATTAATTTGTTTAGTGATCGTATAACACAAGTTATAAAGTATTTGCGGAAAAGAACAAGTTAACAAATACTCTAAATACTTTCTTTAAAGCAGATGGTTCACAACTCCATTTCAACAGCTCACTGAAAAGTCCTTGCTGAGAAAATATTTTGTTGTCAAAATCTTGATAATACGAGTACCAAAAGTATTAAACAATGATCTGAGCTCGTGTTTAAATAGGAGTTGTGAATTCTCTCAACCATACTTTTCACATTGTCGCACTCTGATTGGTTGCCAAGGAAGCATCACCTGATAGGATGAACCACTTTGTCCTTAAATGAGCAAGCAAGATAAAATTAAAATAATATTACATTTGTTTCGTCATTCCTTTTATAGATCCTCAAATATGTGTAAGACAAAAAGGTTTCTACATATTGTCTAGTAATTTGAAATGTTCACGCTTTCAAATTAACTCCGGAGTTGGTGAGTTCATCTGTTAGGAAATAGGAACTCACTAACTTGACTTTATGCTTGACGTCTTCTGTTACTGCATACTGATCTTCCACTTTAGCGAACAGTCCTTTTATCATATTTAGACTTTGTCTTCAGAGAGTGTATATTAAATTCTTTAAGTCAAGTAAAAATGAAAATTCTCAATGACCCTTATACTTGCTGAGAATTCCAAACCAAAGTTGTTAAGGACGACTGCTCTTAAGTCACTGAAACAAACATTTTTTATATCATTTTCTAGTTACAATATGAGTGAAGGAGACCTAACAAACCCGAAATTTAATAAATATAAGGATATATATATATAGAAGGAGGTTCAATGGAAAACCATCATGCACCTGAAAACTTGTGAAAACCACACTGCACCACCACAAATGCATCAAATTTCCCGCGTGATGCATCAAAATCCCACGTGATGCATCACCTTATTTACGATCATGCCCCCGCTTTTTTCATGAAATGCACCAAATCGGACGGTATGCGTAGGTTTCCATAGTTTTCACGTGCATAGTGGTTTTCTATTGAACCCACCCCTATATATATATATATATATAAATATATATATATATATATAAATATATATATATATATATATATATATATATATATATATATATATATATAGATAGATAGAATATGGTTCGAGAGAGTACCACCCAAATGCAGCGCACCAGGAGGTACCACCTTTAAAAAAACTTTTTTAAAATTTTTTTTTCATAAACATGTTTTAATTAACATTATGAAGATCGTATGTAAATTTCACATACATTCACATCTCCTAGCTCCTAAAAAATGATGTGAACACACACTTACATAATTTTGAAGACATGTGAACATGCATTTATGTGATGTGTGTTTTCATGCACTTAGAGTGTTCGGATTTGCGTGAAATTCACATATGATCTGTGTAATGTTAATTAGAACATGTTCATGAAAAAAAATTTTAAAAAAATTACTTTTAAGGGTGGTACCTTCTGGTGCGCTGCATTAGAGGTGGTACTCACTTGAACCTAAATCTATATATATATATATATATATATGGCCATCTTATCTTTAATAACGACTTTTGAGTATTTTCATGATAAATAAATTTAATAAATATAATATAATCATTTTATATGTAATTGTCGCGTATGACAAAATATTATTGTATATAAATAATCTTTTTAATTTAAACCCCCAGACAAGCAAACCCTTAATTAATTGATACAGTTATAAAGATATACACACACTAACAATAGAATCGATTGTTTGACTTTGCATTTTTTTAGTGCCATTTTTCCTTTACAAAGCCAGAATGCATAAAAATGGTTGATAATAAAAGTTTAAAATGCGATTCTTTGAAAATGCATAACACTTGTTTATGTATCGTTTGTAAGAAAAAAAAAGGATATTTTAGGATAGCTGTCCTTAAATTCGTCATGTTTGATGTATAAAGAAATCCATTTTGATAACTTTTCAAAGTCACCCCTGTTACCCTGTAAAAAAAGTATATGAACTCAAACAAGTGAAATTGATGACGTGTATTGAAAATGCTACGTGGCAGAAGCTGAGTAAACAAAGGGATGGATGTGAATGGCGCTTTTTGGGCTTGTCATCATATTGCCAATTTCTATAAGGATATATATATATATATATATATATATATATATATATATATATATATATATATATATATATATATATATATATATATATATATATATATATATATATATATATATATAGATTTAGGTTCAAGTGAGTACCACCTCTAATGCAGCGCACCAGAAGGTACCACCCTTAAAAGTAGATTTTTTGAAATTTTTTTTCATGAGCATGTTCTAATTAACATTACACAGATCATATGTGAATTTCACGCAAATCCGATCACTCTAAGTGCATGAAAACACGCATCACATAAATACGCGTTCACATGTCTTCAAAATTATGTAAGTGTGTGTTCACATCATTTTTTAGGAGCTAGGAGATGTGAATTTATGTGAAATTTACATATGATCTTCATAACGTTAACTAAAACATGTTTATGAAAAAAAAATTTAAAAATATTTTTTTAAAGGTGGTACCTTCTGGTGCGCTGCATAAGGGTGGTACTCTCTCGAACCATATTCTATATATATATATATATATATATATATATATATATATATATATATATATATATATATATATATATATATATATATATATATATATATATATATATAGAGGGGGGTTCAATGGAAAACCAACATGCATCGGAAAACCTTGGAAAACCTCCATTCACCACCACAAATGCATCACAATTCCCGCGTGATGCATCGAACTCCCGCGTGACGCACCGTCTTTCTGCATAATGCACCTGAAAATTTGTGAAAACCGCACTGCACCACCACAAATGCATCAAATTTCCCGCATGATGCATCAAAATCCCGCGTGATCCATCAAATTTCCCGCGTGATGCATCACTTTATTTACGATCATGCCACCGCGTTTTTCATGAAATGCATCAAATCGGACGGTATGCGTAGGTTTCCACAGTTTTCCGGTGCATAGTGGTTTTCCATTGAACCCACCCCTATATATATATATATATATATATATATATATATATATATATATATATATATATATATATATATATATATATATATATATATATATATATATATATATATATATATATATATATAGGGATGAGATCCATTGTGAACAAGTTATTCATTGTGAACGTTGTGAACAAATAAAAAAATACATATAATCATTCATACATATCAACAAGTGTTTGTAATATGATTCATATGATTCAAAAGGTTCATAGAAGTGTCTATTTAAGATTCAGAACATTCAAAAGGTTCATAGTACGTAGTTTTTATAACAAGATGCACAAGATGCATAGGATGCAACAAGATTCATAGGATTCGACAAATTCATAGGATTCAATAAGATCCAAATGATCCAATACTATTAATAGGTTAATAGAAGAGTCCAGTACTATTTTCAACAAGATTCATAAGATTCAGAAGCTATTTTATGGTTGTTCACAATGTTCACAACGAATAAAGTGTTCACAAAAGATCCTTAGTCTATATATATATATATATATATATATATATATATATATATATATATATATATATATATATATATATATATATATATATATATATATATATATATATATAGACTAAGGATCTTTTGTGAACACTTTATTCGTTGTGAACAATGTGAACAACCATAAAATAGCTTTTGAATCTTATGAATCTTGTTGAAAATACTACCGAACCCTTCTATTAACTCATTAATCTTATTGGATCCTATGGATTTTATTGAATCCAATTAATTTGTCGAATCTCATGAATCTTGTTGAATCTTATGCATCTTGTTATAAAAACTACGTACTATGAACCTTTTGAATGTTCTGAATCTTAAGTAGACACTTCTATGAACCTTTTGAATCATATGAATCATATTACAAACACTTGTTGATATATATGAATGATTATAGGTATTTTTTTATTTGTTCACAACGGTCACAACGAATAACTTGTTCACAACGGATCCCATCCCTATATATATATATATATATATATATATATATATATATATATATATATATATATATATATATATATATATATATATATATATATATATATATATATATATATATATAGATATTGAATCAAGTGTGAAGGATCTTTTGGTGAAAAGAGGTGAGAAGGAATCTACACCATTAAACAAAATAGGACTCATGATAATAATGTGTACAACATACACTAGATAATTCACCCTCATATATTACCCTCCCATTCTCCCACCCAAACCCTAGCCTTCAAAACATCTCCTTTCTCATTTTCTTTTTGCTCTCCACAGCCGCCGGCCAACCGCCGACCAACCATCACCATCTCCTTTCTTATTTTCTTTTTGCTCTCGAGTATCACCATCCTCTCTATAAACCCTAGAACCCTTTTCTCATGCCACGACCAACACCCTAACAAACCTCTTCGTATCGCTATCTCCTATCACGTTGGCATCATTTTCGATCGGTGATTCATCTTCAATCGACGCCCTCTCAGTTCACCGGTGAAACCATGGTGAAATATCACCACCATCGAACGACCTTTAAATACCACAATCGTTTACAACCCTTGCTTGTCAGATCTGGAAGACCAGCGTCGTCGATTTCAAAGGGTGAAGACCACCATCAATTTTGAACCACAATATCAATGTTCCTCGCTGTGAAAATAAGTCATTAATGACGAGTTCCATCTCTGTCTCCATCTTGACCACCACGGTTGTTTTATCTCTGTTTATAGCAAAGTCATTGCATCCAAAATGGTATTGATCATTCCATTAGAATGATGTTTGCTTTTGTATTTTGGTATTGTATCTATGTTTAGATAACAGTATCTTGATTCAGTGTTGTTTTTTTATTTAAAAAAATTGAATTATGTCTTAGGAATTGAACCACGAATGTTTATTGAATCATCGGTTCATTGAATCATTGTATTTAATTGTGTATGTTTATTGAATCAGTGTTGTATTTGGTTATTGTATCCATGTTTTGATAACTGTATCTTGAATCAGTGTTGTATTTTTGTATTTAAAAAACTTGCATTAGTGTCTTAAGAATTGAACCATGAATGTTCATTGAATCATCCTCTTAATCAAATGTTTTATTGAATCATCGGGTTTGTGAAATACTGAATCACAGAATTATAAAACATTGATGATATTTTTCGTTAAAAAGTAAAATTTCATTTAATGTATAAAAATATTACTGAACTACCCAATGGATTTGGAATGTTTCCAATTGGTAGGTTGTATATAAAAATGGATTTGGAATGTTTCCAATTGGTAGGTTGTATATTTAAAGAACGTATGAAAAGAATCTTTATAAAGTAATGACACAGTGAATAAAAAATTGAATTATTGTCTTTCAATTTTGCATCTTAAAACGAAAAACCTATATTTCAAAGTATCATTGAATCATCATTTATAAAAATATAAATTCATAAAAGCAATCAATAATATAATTGTATCAATCATATATTTATTAAATCATCGCTTTTGCAAACTATTGAATCATGTATTTATAGAATGTTGGTATTTTGTGTTAAAATAATAAAAATTATTTAATACATAAATAAAATTATTAGATTTGGAAAGTTTCTAAATTGTAGCTTATATATTTAAGGAATGTATCAAACAATCGAGTGTGATGAGGTGCATGGTACAAGATTAGATGAATGCTCAGGATTCCTTCTCACCCTTCTCACCATAAGATCTTTCTCACCTGATCTATATCCTATATATATATATATATATATATATATATATATATATATATATATATATATATATATATATATATATATATATATATATATATATATATATATATATATATATATATATATATATATATATATATATATATATATATATATATATATATATATATATATATATATATATATATCAGGTTCATCAGCGTACCTATGAGATTCCACCAGCGTATCCTAATGTGAATGATCATTCACATGTATTTTTTTTAATAAACATGTATTATACAACATTATATGACTTTTTTTCAAAAGGAGCAACATCATTAATTTTGTGAATGGTAAAAAAAATCATGTGAATAGTCATTCACACCATTCAAATGGTGTGAAATGACCATTCACATAAATATGCATTGAGCATTCACATAATTTTTAAGGACACAGAAAGTGTGAATGTATTTGAAAATCATATATCATGCGTAACACATTAAATTAAACATGGTTATGAATAAAAATTTAAAAAGTTTTTTAGGTTGGTACCTACGGGTGCATTTGATTTCGAGAGATACTTTTTTGAACATGACTCGATATATATATATATATATATATATATATATATATATATATATATATTAATGATCAATGGGGTACCATGTTAGAGTGGGGTACCGGAGAACCATTTATAGCCAATCAATTATCATTAAAATCATTAAATAAAATATAAATTTTGCTTAAAATTTTTTTTCACATTAATTATTGTTGAGGGTAAATTTGGTATTGAAAATTTTAAGATAGAATCGAAGATTCTGTGTATCCCATGAAAATCTCCATTTGAGTTAGTATCGTTCCTTACACCCATACTGAACATGTGCAACGATGATACACCATAAATCTTGATTTATCACCAAAATGGAACTCATCGACTACACACACCATAAACCACGATTGAACATATTCAATACCGGTTGAACATGTTCACTAAAACCCATTGTCAAATCCGATTGACATGTTCACTAAAACTCATTTTCGAATCCGATTGAACATGTTCACTAAAACTCTTTTTAAAATTTATTAAAAATATTGTTATGGAAATAAATCCCTATAATTAAGGGATTTATTAATTCATTAGTTGTCATATTAATTAAGATAAATTTAATTGACTATATTACCCTTTTATACTTATAACCAAACATGAGTGGACTCCGGTTCTCCAGTCTAACATGGTAACCCATTGATCCAGACCCTATATATATATATATATATATATATATATATATATATATATATATATATATATATATATATATATATATATATATATATATATATAGAACATCAAAAGGTAAGACTATCCATGAGCTACGGTAATGTCATCACCACCGAAAAGTACAACCGTAAATTTATTAATAACCAAAAAGCTAGCTAGAAACTAGCAAATACAAAACAGAAACCAATCAAAAGAAAGAAGAGGGATAAACCATCCACAACGACCATAAAAAAGACTTACAATTAGCTCTATATTTAAGTCAATAGAAAAGATTCGTCAGCAATTCATCTTTAATTGATGCAACTTCAGGTCTCCAATTGTTGAAGACTTTCTTATTTCTAGCTTTCCAAATGAACCAGATCAAACCCCCAACAACGGATTCCAAAAATTGTTGTATTTTTTTAGATTTCCCAGCAGCATTAAAACTCTCAATCAAATGTTCCAAAGACTGATGCTGAGAAGCAGAGATATCACACCAAGACAATACCCAATTACACAACTCTTTGCTTAACAGACAAGAGTAGAACAAATGATCACCTGTTTCGTCTTCTGAATCACAAAGCGTACAAAGTGAAGACCAGAATTAATGTTCCTTGAAAGTAAGTTAATCGTATATAGTAGGGATCCTCTTTAACATGGCTTTCCAAATAAAACGGTTCACTCAAGCGGGAAGCCATCTATTCCAAAAACACTTTGCACTTATACCGGAGACGTAACACCTTCAATTAATTCCTTCAACGAAATAACAGAATAAATCCCCGAGGAATCCCCATTCCAAATCCATTCATCTTTTCTGGAGGTCAATACCACATCTTTTAATAATAGTTCAAGCTCATGGATTTCCTTAGTCAATCTGCTATTTAAATTACAACAGGACCAACCCCAAGTAAAACTTACAAATTCTCCATTATAATAAAGACGCTTACTCATAGTACATAATTTATCCGATTCAATATCAAACAGATTTGGAAAAACACTGCCCAGAGGGGTGCTGCCAAACCATTTGTCAGTCCAAATTTTCACTGATCTTCCATCTTTTACAACCCGAGAAAAGAAATCATCAAGGTGTAAATTTAGAGAAGAAATTGACAAACCTGCTTTAACTATGTTTAGCCAAGGACCAGCAAAGCTTTTCTTAGCCATAGAATTAACGCAGCTACGATCGGTTTTATGGATAGATTTGATAACATGCACCCATAATACTTCGTCTTCTCTCTTTAAAACTCCACCACCATTTGATCACTAATGCTTTATTTGTGGCACGTAAAGATCCAATTCCCAACCTGCCTAGCTTTTTTGGGGGAGTCAGTTTTTGCCAATCCACTTTGACTTTTGATATTCCAGACGCAGCTACTCTCCATATGAATTTCCTTCTAAGCTTATCCAAAGATTCAATTATATTCTGTGGAGCCTTATACAAAGACACATAATACAAGGGAAAACAATTGAGGACAGACTTGCAAAGTGTTACACGCCCCCCAAACGAAATATTTTTTCTCTTCCAAATTGATAATTTTCCCCCCACCTTTTCTAGCACAATCTTCCTGTGAATTGCGTTGGACATATTCGCTCCGATTATTAATCCAAGATAATTAAATGAAAGAGATCTCATACCACACCTTAACATCGAAGCCACTCTTCTTGGCCGCTTACAAATTTTAATCTTTAATAACCAATGGCTGATCCAGCCACCAAAATTCAAATTTTTGTCGCGTTTATAGTTCAAAAATTCAAATGATTATTTTGGTCGGGTCGGGCTAATAAACGAATATTTATAATTTAAAATAGAATACATAATGTTAAAATAACAAATAAACTTACTGATAATGAATAAAAACGTAATTTATGATAAATATAAGTTAACAAGTTACTATGAACATCTATCAGAAAAATCATAGGGAAGTTCGTTTATATAAATTGTAATTGGATTGAAGAAAAATAAATGATTCGAAAGTTGTGATTGTGTATACGGTTCTATGATGTTATCGGATACGTTAGAATCGTTTAATGTAACTCTTAAAGATTGACATACGTTAATACCACTTTCCGATAACTTTATTTTAAAAATTTATCCATCATCAATATTATAAAACCTACAATTTATAATTAAAGATTAAAGAATAGACTAACTAACTAAACACAAACTTTTAAGTCTCAAAATTTAATAATTCAATTAAAGAGTAAAGTAATTAACTAAAGTCATTAGATTTGAAGTCTTTCTTTCGGTTTTTAAATTTTTCTGACAACCGGTCAAATTATTAGGAGATATTGCATTTTAATTTGGGCTAAAAGTATAATTGGATTTTGGGTTAAATTTGGGCTAAAATTATTGTTTTATTTGTTGTTTTTTTAGTTATTTAGACATTCAACTTTTAAATTTTTTTTGTCTCATTTGAGGTATAATTTTTTTTAATCAAGTTGCACACATAAATTCTTTTATTATTTTGAATCCTATAAGTTGCACAATAAGATTTTTGTTAGTTGCACACATAAGATTTTGAAAAAATTTACACTACGAAATTAAATGAGGTTAGTTGGGAAGGGACCCTTACACAGACTACCCCTTCCCCTTTAGGGGTCCGCCTATGTGTATAACGATACTAACAACTATTTTTTTTAAACAAGGACATAGACATAATTTTTTTTCAGAAGCCACGTATGGTGTTTCGGTGAACAGTTTGTCATAGGATAAAAACCGTGCGTATTAAGTGCGTATTAATAGCATCCTGAATATACAAAAATCGGTCGTTAATCAATTAAGGCCACGTAGATGCTCGAATGGGTTCATTTAATTTGCTTAATTAAACATATGAAAAGAAAAAAGATATATGTCTTTCTTTGATCGAATTACATTCAAAGAATTTATGATCGTTTAAAGTGATGAAAATGGTATCTTTTAGCAAATTGTTTGAAGGTGAATCGAAAGAATAAAACAATGTTAAGTTGTTAACCATCATTCATGCATGGTTCATAATTCCATTCAGTTCAGATTCTTATGCCGGTACTAATTTATCACAATTGCGTTTGCTAGATTTTCTTTTTAGGTTTGTATATATATACTTTGTTAAGTTCATATATCCTTAAAATCTCTAAAAGAAATATAAATTAATATATATATATATATATATATATATATATATATATATATATATATATATATATATATATATATATTAGGTTCAAATGAGTACCAGTTATAATGCAGCGCACCAGAAGGTATTACTCTTAAAGGTGATTTTTTTTTCATAAACATGTTTTAATTAACATTACACAGATGATGTATAAAATTCACGCACATTCACACATTCTAAGTGCATGAAATCATGCATCACATAAATACAAGTTCACATATATGCAAAATTATGTAAATGTACGTTCACATCATTTTATAGGAGTTAGGAGATGTGAATGTATGTGAAAATTTACGCATGATCTTTATAATGTTAATTAAATAAAACATGTTTATGAAAAAAAAAAATCAAAAATGTTGTTTTAAAGGTGGTACCTTCTGGTGCGCTGCATAATGAGTGGTACACTCTTGAACCATATTCTCTCTCTCTCTCTCTCTCTCTCTCTCTCTCTATATATATATATATATATATATATATATATATATATATAGAGAGAGAGAGAGTGCTCTCGAAATCAAGTGCATCCGAAGGTACCAACCTTAAAAAACTTTTTTTTAAATTTTTTTCTCATAACCATGTTTAATTTAGTGTTATACGCATGATATATGAATTTCACATACATTCACGCTTTTTGTGTCCTTAAAAATTATGTGAATGCTCAATGCATATTTATGTGAATGGTCATCCATGTGAATGGTGTGAACGACCATTCACATGATTTTTTTTACCATTCACAAGATTATGATATTGCTCCTTTTGAAAAAAAAGCATTATAATGTTGTCTTATACATGTTTATTCAAAAAAAAAATACATGTGAATGATCATTCACATTAGGGTAAGCTGGAATCTCATAGGTACGCTGATGAACTTGATTCTATAGATATATATATATATATATATATATATATATATATATATATATATATATATATATATATATATATATATATATATATATATATATATATATATATATATATATATATATATATATAAGGTTAGGTTCTATGGGGCACCTATGTGCATCGTGCAACTTAGGAACCTATATACACCGTTAGATCTAGAAAATGAATGGCTAAGATTACAATGACAAAATGGTAATAAAGATGAATTTTGTGTACGCATCATGATGCACGATTTACATATTAGATGTGCATAAGGGTATTTTGGGAAAAAATAATATATCAAGTCAACTCAAAATTAAATTTATATTGATTGAATATTTAATTCAATAATCACGTATTAAATGCTAATAAATTTATAAAATACACTTCTAAAATTAAAAAAATTCAATTGAACAAAAATCCAACATTATGCTTCATCATCTTCTTCATTGACTGTGCATCTTCGTAATCATCTTTCCCGGGTTATGCATCATCATGTTCATATGGGGCACCAGGTTATGCATCATCATGTTCATACTGTACATCTTCGTATTCATATTTCCCAAGCTATGCATCATTGTGTTCATCGTGATGCATATCTGGAATTTAAATGTGTTAATCACCGTCTTCAACATGTTCATCATCATCTGATGCACCGCTAATGTGCATTATGTTTGAACCAAAAATATCAGCATTCATCCTTTGAAGCAGAAACATCATCGTGATGCATTGCTGCTGTGCAACATGTTTGAACCAGGAAACATCAATATTCATCAACGGAAACATCATGAACCAGAAACATCAACATCATCGTGATTTTTTGGTGTGCATTAATTCTTTGAACAAGACACATCATAGTGATCCATTGTTCATCAACTTTGTGATACAGGCCGGCGAGATTGAGGGAGAGAGAGAGGTGGTGGCCGGCGAGATTGAGGTGGAAGAAATGATGGAGGCCATCGGTTTTGAGAGAGAGAGAGAGAGAGAGAGAGAGAGAGAGAGGAGGGAGGGAAATGTGGAAGATAGGAAAAGTAGTTAATGATATTATTTAGTTTACTATTTTCTAAGTAATCTATTAATTAAAAAATTAATTAATTTTTTAATATAACTAGCATTCTCGTATTATCCTTATTGCATCCTTAGTAAATACATCATGCATTTTTGGTTCCCGCCGGTTCCCAATGCATCGTGGTACCTCATAGAACCTTTATATATATATATATATATATATATATATATATATATATATATATATATATATATATATATATATATATATATATATATATATATAAAATATTATCAATAATAACACATAGTTCTAATTACTTACTTCTGTTTAGTGTATCATTATATATATATATATATATATATATATATATATATATATATATATATATATATATATATATATATATATATATATATATATATATATATATATATATATATATATAAATAAATAAAATATTATCAATAATAACACATGGTTCTAATTACTTACTTCTGTTTAGTGTATCATTATTACTATAAAGGGATAATGGTATATAATATAGAAAGACTTTCATTTTTGTTTGCTATTGTTTGTTTCCATTTGATAGTTACACTTTTCATTTGTTTTCATTTGCTAGTTATACTTTATTTTTGTTTTTATTATATAATTATTTTATTTTATTTTGTTTCCAATTGATGTTTTTTAACTTGCAAATGATATACAACTGGTAGAAATCTTTAAACAACTATTTTATATTGATATTATGAAATTAGGTATGTGCAGAACTCAAGACTGGCTCGAAATACCGACGAATTACCAAGAATAAGACAGTATGGTAACTATTTCGGTCGATATATTTCGTCAGTTTTTCGGTCCAGTCTCAAGTTTTCCACATCTTTAATTTTCGTAATATTAATATAAAATATTTGCGTAAATGTTTTTACAAGTTGTATGGTTTTCGTTAAAAAAGATTTACTGGAAAATGTATATATACATATCTAATGAAAACAAAAATAAAATATTAATTACTAAATGGAAACAAAAATGAATGAACCTTTATCCCTGTTATAAAACAAATTAATATATGTAAATTAAAAAAGAAAAAACATATGCACATTTGAAAAGCTCATTTAAAACGTTTGATACGAATTCAAGATTCGGCAAAGCATAATCAGACTTGTCAGTTTCATTGCTTTCTTTTTAGTTAATTTTTGTCCGCAAAACCATACAATAATAAAGTATTAGATTCATCACATGCTTGTTGATAAGCTAGCTTTAATTACTATATATATATTAAGCATCCATCATATCTTCCAGAAAACTTATACCAAAAGTACGTTGCCTATATTCAAAATCATTCTTATTTCTTTCGAATTAAGAAATATGTTTGTATCGTTAAGATTGAACAACAAATTCCATAAAAAATCCATCAGTTTACCATCCAGATCACATCCAAGCACTCTGCAAATGGAAGAGGAGCTCAACAAGATCAAAGAATTATCATCAACTTCTACGAAACCATCGGCTGAAAACATATCTTACTGTTTGTCTCATCTGATTCGGTTGTACGATTGCTTGGACGATCTTCTTGATTCGACGGCAACACAGTCTTTGATATCTTCATGTCGAAACGAAACGTGGGTAGAAGTAATAATGGAAGGATTGATGAAGATGTTGGATATTTGCAGCATCGTGAGGGACGTTGTCATTCAAACGGAAGAACATGTTAGAGATCTTCAGTGTGCGTTACGTAGGAGAAACAGGCGTAGTACTAGCATCGAAATGTACGTAGAGAGATTCAATTCTTTCAGGAAGAAAACCATGAAAGATGCCAAAGGATTGGTTTTACATTTGAAACAATCAGAGAAAGTAATGGGTTTGGTGGCGGAGGATCGTAGTAACAACCATTTAACGGCGGTGATCAGAGTGCTTATGGAAGTTACCGAAACAGCTGTCGTTATCTTTGAATCTGTCTTGATGTTTCTTGGATCATCAGCCCCGATTTCAAAGCCAAAAGGATGGTCACTAGTGATGTCCGTTTTGATTCATAAACAGTCTCGTGAAGATGAGAAACAAGAAGGAACGGCGAATGACTTGGAAACTATAGGAATTGCACTGAATAACGTCATTTGCAATGGTCGAGACGGATCACAAGAAGATCATACACACGCTGCGCAACATAAATTGGACAGATTGCAGGCCAAAATGGTCAGAATCGAGAGTAGTCTCGAGTGCATGTTTAGAAGATTTGTGAAGACAAGAGCTACTCTCCTCAACATCATTTCGTTATAGATCGTTTATATCAAAGCACATATCATTACAGATGTACATATTACGTATACATGATACCTGATCGAGTTGGCTATACAAGACATCTTTACAAACTACGTACACGCGTGCGCGCGCAATCTTAGCATCGTTCATTTGTTTATTTGGTTGGGAAAATGTCTCCCTCATTTTACTGTATATATATTTTGTTAAAACATATATGATGCTTTTAATTTCAACCAGGACTTATTTAAATATTTGACATGAAAGCTTATGGATTGCATATATAGATTAAGAACGTCTCAATTGTTGTAAGATTCGAATTTAGGCTTATAACTCCCATGTTGTAACAAGAGCAATTAACATCGATCAGGTTACCGATCGTAAAACTTTGTTAGATGTCAAAACTGGACATTGGATTGATAGAAGTCTTGAAATTCAAGGTAAAAACTACAAAATAAAGGCCTTTTAGTGACTAAAATATCTGTCAGTATAACTTGAAAATCAGTTACTAAATCCATTTTGATTAATACTCTTTGAAAAGAAAAGAGTTACTAACGCTGCAGTCACCGAAAGTTTCTACTGAAAAAATTTTCTGCCTGTCTGGAGATTTAGGTGTCGTTTGGATCGAAGGTATTTGATATGACAAGATTAAAAATGACAGGATTTTGATACGATAGGATTTGAATATGTTAGAATTATAAAAGTAAAAGGATTATAAAAAGATTAATTTTAGGGATTATATAATAATTGGGGTAGAGGGATGAAGATGGAAAGAAAAGATTGGGAGATTAGCAAATGTTGAATGAAATTAGATTCATCCTTCTTTTTTGAACCAAACATTAGTATTTTGAAATCCAAATCCTAAATGAGGTATTCAAATCCTTCAAACAAAACACACACTTAGTGATTGGTTATTTTAGTAGGTATACGGTATTTGGAAAAAAGTGAGGATCCATCATTTCTGACACAACATTTACAGTCACTAAACGGGAGATTTTCGGTCAGAAAAAACCAACAGCCTTTTTTACTTACTTTAAACTCCAGTCACTAAAACCCTAATAATATATCTATATATATAAAATCTTTTACCATAAAACCTTGTTAATGATATATATGTCAATACTTTCAAAAATATAATATTGAAAATTACAATTTAAAATCCAAATGTACTGCAATATTTTCATTTTAGTTGAACAAAAATTATAATTTAAAATCCAGATGTATTCCAATACTTTCATTTTAGTCAAACAAAAATTACAATCCAGTTAATGCTTCTACATACAACATCCCTTTATAAAAAACATGTTTTATACTTTCAGTCACTAAATAGTTCCAGTCAATAAAAGATTTCATTTTGTAGTGTCATGACCATGGTTATTGCCTCAATAATTCCCACATCGATGATTGATGATTTCTGAAGTTGTTGAACCGGTGAGATCCATAGACGAAGTAAGTGCTTAATGATTGAGTAGCTATCAACTAAATGCGAAGATTGAGTAGCTATCAACTAAATGCGAAGAGTAGAGGCAACTAAACCGATCTAAGAAGTCGTTTCTTGATGAAAAGTAGAAAATTAAGCCTACAAAAAACCAGAAATGCAAGTGATTTATACACCATTTGGTAGAAGGCAAAGAGCGTTTCGAAATAACTGTTAGTAGCAAAATGGAACTAAAAAGTGTAGCAAGATGGATAATTTCACTCCAATGGGACACAGACACAGACACACACACACACACACACATATAGGGTGGGTTCAATGGAGAACCTCTATGCATCGAAAAACCTTGAATAATCACAATACATCGCTAGAAAATCATAATGCATCACGTGGAAGTCGATGCATCGCACAAGAATTTAATGCATCACGTGGAAACAATGATGCAACATGTGGGAATTGTGATTCATTTGTGGTGATACATGGAGGTTCTTCAATGTTCTTCGATGCATGGAGGTTCTCCATTGAACCCCCTATATATATATGTTTAATTGAGAGCTTTTATGCATCTAAGAACCTCTAGAAACTTTTGTGCATCGATAATCTACCAATGATGCACGAAGCGCATTTAGGGAAGATTAATATATAGTAATTTATAAATTTTTAAAAAATATTAAAAGATATTTAGAGTTAATTTAGGAATTTAAATCCTCATTAACTACATTCCCCATTATCCTCTCATCTCTCTCTCTCTCTCTCTCTCTCTCTCTCTCTCTCTCTCTCTCTCTCTCTCGGCCAGCCTCCCACTACCACTGCCCTCCACAATCGTGCCACCATTTCTCTCACGGAATCCACCACCAGACCACCGCCATCGCCACCAACAGTTCACCGTCATCGCTAGCAACATGCACAGGAACCATTAATATGCACAACGATGGTCACATCCACCTCCAACTAACATCGCAAAACCATTTTCATCTCTCTCTCTTTCTCGGTTACATCCATGAGACCACCGATAACCACTACCTTCATCTATCTATCTATCTCTCTTTTTCGGTTACACTATTGTTGAAAATGATGAAAAAGATGAAAAAAGAATGAATTTGAAGAAATGAACACGACGCATATTGTTGGAAAAAATGATGAAAGATGAACATGAAGATGAACATGAAGATGTAGGAAAAAAATATAGATGATGATGATGAACACGTTGATGCATCACGTTAGAATGATGAATACGATGGTTTTTTGATGAACACGATATTGCATCACATTTGAACACGTTATTGATGTAATACTTTGATGAACATGCTGAGTTTTTGGATGAACATGTGTTGTTGCTTCACGTTAGATTGATGTTTTTGAATGAACATGTTGATGCATCACAAAATGATGAACACGAAGATGATGAACCAAGATGATGCATCGGCATCTTATCTTTTTTTTTTGTATATTTTTCATTAATTTTGGAATTGTATTAATTAATTATTTTAACTATATATATATATATATATATATATATATATATATAATATATATATATATATATATATATATATATATATATATATATATATATATATATAGTATATATATATATATATATATATATATATATATATATATATATATATATATATATATATATATATATATATATATATATATATATATATATGTATATATATATATATATATAGGGAGGTTCAATGGAAAACCACAGTACACCTGAAAACTTGTGAAAACCGCCCTGCACCACCACAAATGCATCAAATTCCCCGCGTGATGCATCACCTTAATTTACGATCATGCCACCGCGTTTTTCATGAAATGCACCAAATCGGACGGTATGCGTAGGTTTCCATGGTTTTCACGTGCATAGTGGTTTTCCATTGAACCCACCCCTATATATATATATATATATATATATATATATATATATATATATATATATATAGATGGGATCCATTGTGAACAAGTTATTCGTTGTGCACGTTGTGAACAAATAAAAAAAATACATATAATCATTCATATATATCAACAAGTGTTTGTAATATGATTCATATGATTCAAAATGTTCATAGAAGTGTCTATTTAAGATTCAGAACATTCAAAAGGTTCATAGTACGTAGTTTTTATAACAAGATGCACAAGATGCATAGGATGCAACAAGATTCATAAGATTCGACAAATTCATAGGATTCAATAAGATCCAAAGGATCCAATAGTATTAATAGGTTAATAGAAGAGTCCAGTACTATTTTCAACAAGATTCAGAAGCTATTTTATGGTTGTTCACAATGTTCACAACGAATAAAGTGTTCACAAAAGATCATTAATATATATATATATATATATATATATATATATATATATATATATATATATATATATATATATATATATATATATATATATATATATATATATATATAGGGATAGGATCCATTGTGAACAAAATTAATATTCATTGCGCACAATGTGAACCAATCAAAAAAGTACACATCATCCTTGAAGATTGGTACGCATGGAAGTTGAAATCAAAAGCAGCAGGGGCATTATAGGAAGAACATGAAGCAGTTTATCCTTTGAACATCATGGGCTTCAAAACAATCTCCCATATCAAAGGGAAGGACGGTTATCAAAATTCGTTTTTTGATAAATCAAAATTTAAAATGCAACCGTTGATATATATAATAAGAGTCGAAGTCGATCGTAATCGAGAAATCAAAATCTGCGACTTCAGCGTTAAAAACATTATTAGGAATTGGGAAAACGATGTGTTAAACGCAACAGTGATCATATAAATCGTCACTTATACAACGACAATGGAATCAATAGATGAATTAAATAACGGAAATAATGAAATTTGTTTATCTGCTGCTTCAACTGCAATTATATATAACTAATATTATGTTTAGAAAGTTGATTAATTTGTATTACGTTCATAACGCAGCCATTGCTGCAAATGCATCTGGGCTCACACAACATTGAAGTATGATATTTTTCACATTAAACAATGGAAGCATCAATTGCAAGGAAGATTCAAAGGTTGCGATAGATACATCGGGTTCGTCAACTAGCGTGTATCTAAGTTGCTATAGATGCATCAGGTGCGTCCATTCAAGATTCTTGTAAGTTGCGATTGATGCGTCTGGTGCGTTAACCGAATAAATAGACGCATCACGTCGAGATGCTCGTAAGTTGCGGTGGATGCTTCGGCTGCGTTCAATCCATTAGTTTTATATGAGAAATTTTTATTAGTATGTGTGACGACACGTCGACGCCTATAAATGTTTAACATTTTACGTTGGATGCACTGTGTTCGACAAATAAATTAGGACGTCTTTTTGTATGTATATCAAATCATAATTGTAGGTATATATAAAAAGTGCAACAAATATGTGACCGATTCTCATTTCAAGTATTACATGTATTCAATTGTTCTTGTTTCAAGTCATGCATCCAAATATAAGATTGTGGGAAAAATGTTGTAAGTAGAATATATATTCTTTGCCCACGGTTAGTATATTCATATAGTAATATAGGATGATAAACACATAATAATATATTAGAATGACACATGCTATGATTTTTAATTGCGTATACAGTTCAACATTTACGGGTTGCAGGTGACTAGAAGCTAAAAACAAAAAATTGAAATGATATGTCCGTCATGAGTTATGGTGCAGAGGTTTGACAAAGAGATGAAACCGGATATCATACAATCTCGTAAGCGTGATAAATGAGAAAAAAGTTGTAGAGGTGCGATGAAACCATATATCATGCAATCTCATAAGCCTGTACAAAGGGTGCGACAAGAAGATAAAAATGAAAATTTGAAAAGGATATGTCGTTCATGAATGAGATTTATGGTGCAACAAAGGTTCCAAAAAGAGAGGGAACCGAATATCAAGGGATCTCAAAAGCATGATAGAGATAAGTAAAAAGTTGCAGAGTTGCGATGAAACTAGATATCGTACAATATTGTAAGCTTGTGCATAGATGCGACAAGAAGATAAATACGAAAAAATGAAAATGATACGTCCATCGTGAATGAGATTTATGATGTAGATTTTCAACAAAGAGATGAAAATGGGCATCATACAATCTCGTAAGTGTGATACAGATGACAAAAAAAGTTGATAAAATGTGATGAAATCGGATTTCATATAATCTCGCAAGCATGATAAATATGAGAAAATTTTTGCAGAGGTGCGACAAGGAAATTAAACCGACAAAAAAGGCGTCGATGATTACCCAGAATTTTGTTGATTTGATCGAACATGTATTTCATAATATAATCATACGATGTGATACTAATGCAGAAAATGAAAACGATTGGTGATTGAATAAAACCGCCGCAATTTATGAAGATCGGTGGATAAAACCACCAAAATCAATTGCCCAATAATTATGAGCATATAGTCAAAGGTGATGCCCATGAACTAAGGAATTGCTGTTCATGAAATAAAATTTGCCTTACAAATTAATTTGTTAAAGACGGCAATACCCTTGGTTGTAGTTAATTGTTTATTTAATTAATAATTAGGATAATGATGATTTGGCAATCTATTATTGGTTCACAATGTTCACATATTTTAATTTGTTCACAAAAGATCTTTAGTGTGTGTCTATATATATATATATATATACATATATATATATATATATATATATATATAGGGGTGAGTTCAATGGAAAATCACTATGCACGTGAAACCCATGGAACCTACGCATACCGTCCGATTTGGTACATTTAATGAAAAACGCAGTGCCATGATCGTAAATAATGTGATGTATCACGCGGGATTTTGATGTATCACGCGGGGAATTTGATGCATTTGTGGTGGTGCAGTCCGGTTTTCACAAGTTTTCAGGTGAATTGTGGTTTTCCGTTGTACCTCCCTTATATATATATATATATATATATATATATATATATATATATATATATATATATATATATATATATATATATATATATATATATATATATATATATATATATATATATATATATATATATATATATATATGGGTGGGTTCAATTGGTAGAATCTCTATACATCAAAAAAAATCTTGATGAATATATATATATATATATATATATATATATATATATATATATATATATATATATATGGGTGGGTTCAATGGAGAATCTCTATTCATCAAAAAATCTTGATGAACCACAATGTATCGCTAGATTATCGTAATGCATCACGTGGAAGTCGATGCATCACACGAGAGTTTGATGCATCACGTAGAAATAATGATGCATCATGCAGGAATTGTGATGCATTTGTGGTGGTGCATAGAGGTTCTTCGATGCATTTATTGGTGCATATAGGTATATACACCTATATATATATACCTATATATATATATAGGTATACATATAGGTATGTGTGTGTGTCTATATATATAAAAGGTTGGGATCCCTTGTGAACAATAAATAGATTGTGAACTCTGTACACCAATTAAATGCTGCCAAATCAGATTGAAATAATCTCATCTGGATAAAGAAACCCACGTCCGCATAGGGGTAAAATAGTCCAACAGGTTTTCAGAATTCAAAATAAATATTATTACTGTTGCAATTGTTTGCAGATGCATACAAAGAACGGATAAATCCTAGAAGGCCGGTAATCCAGACTAAGAATTTGGTTCGATTTCAGGGAGATGGAGAATATTGCAGCGGTTGAATCGGTGATTCTATATCAGTATAAAGTCGGAATTTTGTGGGTTTCGGAATCGGTAAATTGGGTTGCAGATATCATTCCAACAAGAGGTAAGCAGTAAATCACATTTATTAATTGTATATAACGACGACTGGTTAGTATATTCAAGTTTGAATTGAATAAGATGAGTTATTTATGCAGATATCTTGAAGGTACTCAAACGAAGTTGTGCAAAAATTCATATTTCCGTATGGCAGTAGAGCGTGTGGTAATCGACGATGACACTCCAAGCAGAGACAAAGAGAAGGGTAAGGAGATTATTGTCATACAGGATTCACCCGATGCAACGAAATCGGTATGTTATTTGTTATTCTATAACAGGTGATTGGAATGGAATTAAAGTAATTTTGTTATGCATATCATAATACAAAGTAACTAATTAGACTGGTGTTGATTGAAAGTCACTGATAAGTAGGAGTGCATTTTATTTTTGCATAAATTTGAAATTAAAGACTGATAAGAAATCAAACAGATTGATAGTTATATGTAGATTATATGAAAGGTTTAGAAGATTGAGAAATTTGAAAGAGTTTTTAGGACTGAATGTAGTGCAATTGAAAATTAGTGTAAAATGCATCAATCAATGCAATTGTTTGTAAGGGTTTGATCTGTGTTTATTGTTGGATCGCAGCTGTTGCAGCCCCCATGTTGGTTTGATTTCCAACACAAAATCTATGTGATTTTAATAGCTATTGGCAACAATGAACAACTAGACAGTTATATTATTAGTGTGTACTTATAAAACTAAAAAGACGTGCATTATATGACCAGACACAATTTAATGCATACACACTTTAACTATGATACATACACACTACTACAAAATAATCTTTCAACCCCTGTTAATCAACCCAGGTTAATCCAAAAAAGGCTAAAAAAACCGGGGTAGAAGCATATCCCGTGTTTTTTTAAAACAATGACCCCGGTTTCGTTTTAAAGAACCGGGGTTAAAGCTCTCATTTACAATGACCACGGTTTATTCTGCAAGACCTGGGTTTAATATTCCTAAAATTTTTAGGGGGAATTGTCCCGCTCATCCTCACCCTCTCCCTCACTTATCCACCAGTTCAAGAGAAAAAAAAAGGATCGTCTGTACGTACTCTATCGTCTCCCTTGATAACTCCCACCGCCACCACTGTTAGCGATGGTCAGTTTCGCCGCTTCTCTTATCGTCGGTCGTAGACCTCAACAAGCCTCCTTTGCTTTGTACTCTCGTTCTCTCATCTCACTTCATACTCTACATTTTTGTTGCCTAATCCATAGAAATCAACCATTTGTCAGCCACCGCTGCCTCCGTCGTTGTCACCATATGCATTCTCCCTTCTCCCTTTTCTGTTTCCGTCAACATCCGGTTGCCCCTCTGTATGACCGACATGTTTGTTGTATTTTGGTGATTAGGTCACAAATCTTGGATTAGGTTACAGATATTGGTGTTGAGGATGTAAATTATTAGGTGTTTATATCTTGGGTTCTTGAATAAATGAATATTTTAGCTTAGGTTACAACATATTAATTGATTCTTGAACTTGTAGTTTTGATTTCTTTGGTTACAAATCGTGGATTCGTTTGTGGCTGAGCTTGTTGCTTTGATTTCTCTGATTTTATATTGTAAATTGTCGGTTCTTAAATAGTGTATTTGGATTACAAATTTTAGTTTTGATTTTTATATCATGTAGAATACTCAAAACTTGAATCCATGTAGTTCTGAAATATTGTATATGCTTTCCTTTTAAGTTCTTGAATATGTTCATATTTTGGTTCTACAAAGCTGGAGCTAATTAATTAACATACATTCAGTGGTTATGAAAAAAGTGGTCTTAATGTCTAACCATGTCTTTGTGTTGCATGTTTAGACTCGGTTTCATTGATATCGTAAAAAATGCTCAATCAGCACAACACTACAACGGTCACAGCTCTGCACAGATTACATATATACCTACTGCTGTTCTATTTTCGTTTTGCACGACACACCCCGAGACTTAGTCTCGGGGACAAGATCTTAACACACACACACATGTGGTATTGCTTACATGGACAACGCAACAACAGCAACCTCTTTATATTTACATATTGCTTACCTAGTAGTCATATATGGAGTTTCATCAGGCTGCTTATAATATCAAGTTTACTAGTTTTTTTTCCTGATTTTGTAGATAACATTATTATATATGGCTACATGTTCTGATAGCTACAAGTATAGCCTACATTACAAACATATCATTTGCTTTTGAATGACATGGTTTTCATTACATTTGCTTATGTTTTGTAGTTAGGCATTTGGCCTTCTCAAAAAGGAGAAAATGATTTTGAAGAAGAGTCAAGAGTTTAATAAGGTCGGAATTTCATTGTTTCTCACTATTGAACTATATATTAATGGCTTTCAGGGGATTTTATTTACATTATTAGTATGATAACTTCTTATTACCTTTAACTTATTTCGATCTAGGTGTCCCAACTGTGTTGAGTTGAAGCTTCCCCATGAAGTGATGCATTCTTGTTTGTTACTGTTCTGCCTGTTTTATTACTTGTACTAGTCATTCGCCTCTAAATAATTTAGAATTCACATAACATATCTTATTACATTATCTTGCTGGAAATATGTTTGGGTCAAGAATTAGCATGATAACTTCTTATGATTCGCCTCTAAAGGCGATCGATCCAGCCATCATCATACTTAGGGCACCAAATCATCAGATCCAAGGTAATAGTCGTTGCACAGGTTCAATACATAGTTAGTTTGTTTGTTTTCAAATAAATCTGATTGAATGGAATGATTTTATGTGTGGTGTGCAATTGCTAATAAATCCAAATTGAATGGAATGATTTTATTCCCCCATGTTTGAAGTTTAAATTTACATAAACCAACAATAAATTTTTTTCTTATAAACATACTTTGAGAGACATATATGTTTCACGTTAACAATTGTTTGGAATATAAACTTTTGTTACGAATGATGATTGTAATTGGGTTGTAATATTGGTCTTTTATTATAATTTTACCGATTTATTTTAGTGAAACTATCAATTTGGTTTTAGCAATATTTTGTTTGATATCTATGATAGTTTCAGGAAGTAGATTTAAAGCTGAAAATTAGTTTTAACATAATTTATGCAATTTATTTAGTGGTACGTTCATATACGACATCATGTTGTCGTTTTTGCGATGTCGCATGAAACAGGGGATGAACTCGAGTTATAGAAGTGTCGACAGACCATCGAGACTCCGACAACTAATGAGACCCACACACGAGCTGACTCCTCCATTTTCGATCAGGTTTCTCCCTCAAAATCCTACTCGATTTACTTTTATCTCTTAAATCTCACTCTGATTTGAGGACTAGTTTGCATCATTGTTGTTGTTTAACGAATATCAATTCTTGTTTGTCATGAAAAAAGTTGAAAAAATAGCTTGAGTATTAGATAGTGTTGTTTATTTTCTAGACAATCATTTTCGTTCTTAATATTTCTTAATAGACAACCATGAAGTTATTACCGTTTGAACAATGAATCTCGGGTGGATTCAATGATTTACTTTACAACCTTAATCAGTTTGTAATTATTTGCATCAAGAATATAATCATGCTACCCTTAGTCTGTTACAAATATATGTACTTATTTGTTGTTTAATTATGTCATCTTACTCTAATTTATCACGGTTGCTATGCAACATTTCATTTAAAATTATTGACAACTTCTTGAATTAGTAACAGTGCTACAATAAATTTTTTTTTTTTTTTAAAATACTTTCTACCCCGGTTTTTTGTTAATAAACCTGGGTTGAAATACATAGAAATAGAGGGTTAAAAACTTTTAGACCCGGTTGCTTTACTAAGAAACCGGGGTTAAAGAGTTATCTACCCCGGTTAAAAAATCGGGGTCTATGTCATATATCAACTGCCTCCCCCCCTTTC
The DNA here is from genome assembly GCA_020465985.1 of Centrapalus pauciflorus. Classification (NCBI taxonomy): domain Eukaryota; kingdom Viridiplantae; phylum Streptophyta; class Magnoliopsida; order Asterales; family Asteraceae; genus Centrapalus; species Centrapalus pauciflorus. Next base: position 396,069 of record JAANYP010002881.1, read on the forward strand.
TACCCCGGTTAAAGAACCGGGGTCTATTACTAAAATAACCGGGGTAGAATGGTATTTTTGTAGTAGTGACATGTACATATTTTGACATGGCTGATGGTAATCATTTGATTAATATACTCATATATAGTCACACAAGAAGACCAAATATCACTGATTTTGGCATCGTTGTTGCTAATGGAGATGTTGCATTCGTTGCAGCCGATGCATATGTTGCATTTGTATTCCTAAGTAGATGTCTGGTTGCTGTTAATAGTTTGATAAATATAGACATATGTAGGAACACTGTCAACAGAGTAGAACAAGGAGATAGTCATGTTGCTACCGGTGCATTTGTTGCAGCCGGTGCAACAGATGGGGATGGTGCATTTATATTCTTAAGTAGATGTCTGGTTGCTATTAATAGTTTGATAAATATAGACATGTAGTCACACCATCAACATAGTAGAACAATGATATAGTCATGTTGCTGCCAGTGCATTTGTTGCAGCTAGTGCAACAAATGATGTATGTAATGAAGCTTTTAGTAAACCATACATAACCCACAGTTGCTTTGTATTACTACAAATATATGTTACCGAGAAAAGGATTCATGTATTGCATTTTAATTAATTGGAATGAAACAAATATGTTTTAAAAGATGAGTGAAAATTGATGCAGTTGAGGCTGACGACTTTGAAGTTGACGTTGGAGATCGAGGAGATGATGATGAATGAATAGAACATGTTGAAATTAGGGTCTTCGAACACGAATGAGTACTCGTCGCATGGTGAATATGCTAAAAACACTTAACGAGTATCAAAGGAAAGTGGTGATTGATATGGGATTTTCAAATATGTTACACTTTAGAATATGTGAGATCCCACACAATTTGGCTTTTGGTTAGTTGAAAGGTTTAATAGCGTAACATGTAGCCTCGATCTTCCGAACTTAACATTGAGAGTTACATGGGAAGATGTGCATAATATTCTTGGAATACCAATGGGAGGTAATAAAATCCGTAAACTGGATAGAAGTGATGGTAATGACCTTCTAACACGTGGATGGAGTAATATGTTTGGGAATAAAGCTAAAATAAATCTTACTGATGTTATAGATTTAGTTGAGAAAGAAGATGTAGCTAGAGAGATGTTTTGATTAAATTTTTTAGTTGTATTTGTTACGTCTATGGTGGAGGTATATCGGGGGGAACGGTAAATCAAAGATTCATACCATCTATGCGAGCGATGGAAAATGTAAAGACTATGGACTGGTGTGACTACGTTATTGAGTCGTTGTTGAGGAGTAAGTAATCCTGGAATCGTAAATCGCGGAGCAGCTATTACTTAGGACCAACAATGTTTCTTACGGTAATGTTTAAATATTTTATAATTTCTGGTTTTGTTATTATATCATTAACCCATTGATAATGTGAGACGCAGCTATTCTATGTGAATGCTACCATGTCAAGACAAACAATTGTGCAACAAACCATGCCCGTATTTGGAAGTTGGACAGACGCATTATTAAGAAGTCGAGAGGGAGAAGAGATTGCACTTGGAGGCTTTGGAACAATGCCAATGAAACAAAGTTTGATACAACAACAAAAGTGTCACACCCCGCTACCCCGGTTGGCAACGAAGCGTGACGTCGCGAAAGCGTGACCATAATCATAATGAACGACCACTATATGGACGTTTTCAAAAATACATCGATATAACCTTAAAAGGTAGAAACGTTTTACATAACCCGTAAATAATAAAGAGTAGTTCGCAAGGTACAGAGATTTGAATACATAATTAAATTATCCAAAATAATGCAAATAAATCTCCGACGGTTTGAAAAAGAATGCGACTCCTTAAGTGCGGAAGCTTGAAAGTGGTTACTTCTGAAGGCATACTTGCCTTAATTACCTGAAAATACATGCTAAAATACGTCAACAAAAATTGTTGGTGAGCTCATAGGTTTACGCGAAAAGACCAGTTGTATGGACATTATCAGATGAGTTGAATTTATAAAATCATAAATTCCGTGTATGTATTACATAAACCATCATGCAACCGAAGCTTAATTAGAATGAGTTTGCCCTGTGCAGTATTCCCATACGTAATACCGTGTGTTGAATATATATGCACTCGCTGTTAGCCGAACCGAGCTAACACGAATGGGGGACATGACTCCCAATAGATCTATCCACAATATACTCGCGCTTACAAATAAATGCAATTAACGGTTCATGATATAAGGGCTGATGGAATCCGAACATGTAATACATATAAGAAATAAACAGTTTTGATGTCCATATGAAAAACAGTGCATGTATTTCCACCCCAATAGATAGTGAAAAATAGGGGCTATGAGAACTCACCGAACTTGTGATGGCAAAACGACGCGCAAAAATGCAAAAGTGCGTTGTTTGATGGGTGATGAAACCGGAGGTGTTTAACCGAGTCCTAAATGATGATAAGGACTTAATATCACTAATATATGATAATATGTATATTTATAGATTTTTATGTCTTAAATCACCCAACATTACAAGTTTATAAATAAGATTTGCTTAAAACGTCAAGTTTATATATATATAATTTTCCAGCTTTTTCGGAGGTTTTTCGGCCTACTTTGAGGCTGTTTTTGACCAAGCTCCAAAATGTTTTAGACTTTGGTTTTCTAGGACATTAAACTACTATATACAAAGGATTTTTAGAATCAAGAACGGCCATTTTTCGAGTTGTTTAGGTTGGTGAAAAATCTCGTTAAAAACGCTATGTTGGCCATTTTTGAGCTGTCAAACTTTCGGTTTCTCAAATAATTTCTGGAGGTCTTAAACTTCAAAATAAATTATGAAAAATTGCAGATCTATAGTTAAGACATAGATCTAACTTTTGAGACAAGAATCAACTCATTTCGTTGGGTTATGAATTAGTTATGATTTTTCAAAGTCGATACAAATATTCTGCCGAAATTCCGTAGTTTATAAATTTAAAACAACTTATGATTCTTGTTGTTTATTCAAAGACTACTTGTATAAAAGTCATAATAGTTATAAAAACACATATATATCACATGTTTTCATAATATTAACACTTTTATAATGTGTTCATATATTCATAAACACATTTAAAGAAACAACTTAAAAATAAAACTAGAAACTTATAAACTTGAGTTTTTATGAAACTTGTTGTTGTTGGTGATTATATATATTATGCAAGACTTATATAAACATAAATATATGATGAAATAAGTTAGTATTTACTTACTTTGATGTATTTGGAGTATGAAATTGAGAAGAAGTTGGAACTCTTGCAAGATTTGAACCAAGAACACTTGAAGTTCACCAAGAACACTTGAATTTCACCAAGAACACTTGAATGAAAATGTTTGTAGTGTGTGTGTGTGTGGGATCCGGTTTTGAGAGGAGATAAAGAGATATTTTGGTGTGAAAATAATGAAAAGGAAGCCCTCTATTTATAGGCAAAGTCTTGGTCTTTCAAATGGAGGTGGAGTGTAAGATCATGTTGAAATGAAAGGAGAATGGGGTGTGAAAGATTTGATTATGAAAGGTTATGGAGTTGGGAAATAAAAAATTGAAATCAAATCTTGGGTAGTACTACCCTATGACCAGATTTTTATGGATTATTTTCATGTATTTATATATATATTTTTTTTGTATAAAAGTATTTAGAATGTATTCTTGTATTTCCCTTTTCTTGTAAATTCAAAAATACTTTTGAATGCATTGTTTTAATGAATTGTTTTAGTCTTGCATAATTAATGTTAAGTAATTGTATTAGTGTATGATTAGTGTCACTAATCATAATTTAATTATGTACTTAGTTGAATTAATCCCTCATATCGTAAATCGATCGGATTAATTGATTTTCCGATTCATCGCACTGATGAATTTGATTCTAATTGAGTTGAATTTTCTAATAAACTTTGTTAATCACTTGATTAATTTCTAATGACCACTGATTAGACTATAATTGACTATTAAATGTAGACTAGGTCATTATTGCTAACCTGGTTTAGTGCCGGATGTTACAAAAAGCAAGTTAATGAAGTAGATCTACAACCATTGGCAAACAGGATGCAGAAGATTCAATCAATAGACATAAAACGTAAAGGATGCAGAAGACTCATCGACTTGAAGATTCTCTTCTAAGTTTGATCCTATTTCACCTAACGGGGGTACGACTTCAGACTGTACATTCTCTTCCTCATGATCACTATCCTAGGAGTTAGAAGTATTTGTGTGATTCTAGTTTGTAGGTAATTCAGGTTCATTCTCTGTTGGAGACCCATGTTCTGTCGTTGTAGGCTCAGATGTAGATGGAATGCTTGACTTTGGAAAACCTTGATAGTCGTCATTCAGATTTAATGACGAGAAGTCATTTTCCACTGTACATGCATTTCCACTAAAAGATATCTTAAATGATTCAAACAATGAGTCATAATCAAATAACCATTCAGGACCAGTTTGGGGTTCATGTGAATAACTTGTTACATCTATGTTAAACACAATCTCAAACGTACCATTTGTTTTGTTAAAAACCCTTTTGTTTGGTGAGTTAGGGACATAACCTAGGAAGTATCCTTCGTCAGCCTTTTCACCAAACTTAGGTTGATGTTTTGTTTTCAGTAAAGTACATGGTACCCCAAATGGTTTAAAGCCAGTTAAATTAGGTGGTCTTTTATTCAGAACTTCATAACAGATTTTGTTCAGTGATTTGACAGTAAGGACCCGGTTTAAAACATGACACGCGGTATTCACTGCCTCCTCCCAAAACATGGTAGGAAGCTTTGAATCCGAGAGCATTGTTCTTGCTGCCTCAATCAAAGTCCTGTTCTTACGTTCTGCCACCCCATTTTGTTGTGGCTCATAAGGTGCACTAAATTGATGCACTATGCCTTTGGATAGGAAATATACACCAATTACTGTGTTTTTAAATTCGGTTACGTTATCATTCCCGATACGTTTTGTAGGAGTTTTCGACTTGGTCTATGAACCCAATCAACTTTCCAGCTGTTTCGTCCTTTGTACCTAAAAAGAAAACCCAAGAAAAACGTGAGTAATCATCAGTGATAACTAAACAAAACCAACTACCACCAATACTCCTTTTGTTGATAGGACCGAAGAGATCCATATGCAGCAAATCGAAGGTGGAAGCTATCGAGTTCTGAGTCTTTGACTTATGTGACTTCTTGTGTTGTTTACCTTTCTTGCACGGTACACACTTGTCATCAAACTGAAAACTCTTCAGTGGGACACCTTGCACCGGACCATGTTTAGTGATGTAATTCATTTTCCTTAGGTGCAAGTGTGCCATGCGTCTGTGCCATAAGATGGATTCGGACTCTGAAGCTTTGGATAGAAGACAGGTTGTTCTCATTAACGAGTCTGATATGTTTATATCCATCATGTACAAATCATTCTTCCTTGGGGCTGTCATCATTATCCACTCTTCAGGTACTTTAAATCCCGGTTTCAGCACTAACGCCTCAGTTTCAGTAAAGATTACTGAATTCTTCTTATCACAGATCTGAGATACACTAATGAGATTTTGATCAAGTTTATCAACATGGTAAACTTTATCAAGTGTGATTGTCCCATTAGTGACCACTCCAGTTCTAGTGATTTGACCTCCCTTGTTCCCAGCGAATGATACAAAACCCTTGTTCCCTCCCTTGAAGTCTGTGAGTAGACTCCTTTCCCCAGTCATGTGACGAGAGCAACCACTGTCGACATACCATTTGTTGTTTAGACCTGTAGTTAGCTCCTGCACATGAAAGAAAACAAGTTAGTTATCACGGGGAACCCAAGCCATGACTGACTTGGTGATACCATTCTCATCTACATACGTGAACTCCTTCAATTACCCATCTCTCCTTTCAGGTGACTTGAGTTTTTGATTGAGAACATGTTGTGGTGCTGAGTGATTTAAATTCACTCTTGGCCTTTGGGTGGGCATTTACTGTTGAGCCCTTGAATAGTTTCTATTATAAGGCATTTCAGATTGATATCCCTGGGCTCTACCTGGTGTCTGTGTAAGGTCTACCTAACACAGATCTATCTAGACGCGGAACCGTCAACGAGTGCGGAATCCTCGTTAACGGGTAGACGGTAACAACACTCACCAGGAACACGGAGACTATCAATAAGTTGCACGAACTAAGACGGACGCACCTACGAATTGATTCTCTCCGCAAGAACACTAAGACTGATAATAAACTCGAAATCGCCTTTTGCTTAATCACTCTCGAATTCTGCAAAAAGTCTGATAATTATTCGAGTATATCCCTAATTATAGAGGCTAATTCGAGTCTGCCATGGGCCAAACTCGAATCAGGCCCAAGGCCCATTCGAGTTTGTCCCCTCTGACACTCTCGAATCTGCCTAAGTGAGTCATTCGAATCTGACCTAGATTCGAATCTTAGTCCTTTGAGAATTCGAATTTACTCTTTCACATAATTAACTTAGTGTAGAAACTTATGTTTTCAGCTTATGCTTGAATTTATCTTTGAACTTTATGTTTGAACTTCTTGTAATACGTTACATCAAGTTCAAACATACAATCAATAACTGTCAAACATATATAAACATATATATCAAACACTCGTTAATTCTCAATACTTTGAATATTACTTAAACCAAAATTCTACCTAACACAGATCTATCTAGACGCGGAACCGTCAACGAGTGCGGAATCCTCGTTAACGGGTAGACGGTAACAACACTCACCAGGAACACGGAGACTATCAATAAGTTGCACGAACTAAGACGGACGCACCTACGAATTGATTCTCTCCGCAAGAACACTAAGACTGATGATAAACTCGAAATCGCCTTTTGCTTAATCACTCTCGAATTCTGCAAAAAGTCTGATAATTATTCGAGTCTATCCCTAATTATAGAGGCTAATTCGAGTCTGCCATGGGCCAAACTCGAATCAGGCCCAAGGCCCGTTCGAGTTTGTCCCCTCTGACACTCTCGAATCTGCCTAAGTGAGTCATTCGAATCTGACCTAGATTCGAATCTTAGTCCTTTGAGAATTCGAATTTACTCTTTCACATAATTAACTTAGTGTAGAAACTTATGTTTTCAGCTTATGCTTGAATTTATCTTTGAACTTTATGTTTGAACTTCTTGTAATACGTTACATCAAGTTCAAACATACAATCAATAACTGTCAAACATATATAAACATATATATCAAACACTCGTTAATTCTCAATACTTTGAATATTACTTAAACCAAAATGTTAGATCGCTTAGACTGCTATCGTCACACAGGGTGTACCAACAGACTCCCCCTTGACGATAGCTTCTAACTATTTACATCTTGATTTAAGTACTAGATCTATATATACTACTACCTGCGAATATACCAGCATCTATACATACTCTGACAACTTTTTGGAACTTTTTGGCTTCAGATCTCCATCCTTCATGAAAGAAGATATGTTGGCCATGAAGCTTCTTCAGATCTTCCTTTGACAGATTCATCAGATGTAGAGGATCATACACTCTCAAAAGAACTTTGTCGTCTTGATCCTCCATGATGGCTTCAGCAGTTTCATTATCAAGGTACCACCACTTCATGTTGCTCAAAATATCTTGAGGCATCTTCTTCATTGGCACCCTTCTTAAGCATTTGACAGGCTTGTAAACCATTTTTGCCCATGGTCGTCCTGTATGAGGATCTATCCTTGAAGTATCCTCGACTCTTTTTCCTGAGCTTGGTTTGAGTCTCTCAAACCTACCAGATCTCCTATCTCGTCTGACTATCTTAGCGATCACTTCAGCATAGGGATCATTTCCGATATTGATTAACTCTTTCCATGCTAGCTCTTTCACCTCTACCTGCGGCAATGTATTAAACACTTTAAGTTTGCGCCTTAGGTATTGGAGAACCATCTCTTCTCTTTAGAATAAAAATCTGCAGTTCCCTGTCGAAGAACCAGCTAATAATACCTCCAGAGAAGTTTTCTGCACCAGGAATCCTCATCGTCTTCTTTATTTTCGGCTCAGTCTTCTTTTCTTCCTTGCGGAACCAAAGATTTAGCAATTCAGCTCTGCTCGGCTCTCTTTCAGCCTCTTCCATTTCTGAATCATCTACCAAAGCCACTTTGATGTCATCAATGTCTATTACATGTTATTCAGTATGCTCATATAATTCTGTGACAGGCTAGGATTGAATGATTACTTCGTTTATATTATCGTCCTCATCTATCACAACCTCCTCATCAGATCTCCAATCAGCTACATCTTCTGGCACAAACTCTCCCTCTTCCAAATCCTCCACATCATCTTCAAAATCAAATTCCAAATCTAATGGCTCTTCATCAATATTCATCAATGCGTCAATTATCTCACGCACTTCACTTTCTGAGACCTTTGATGAACTAGCCTCACCTACTCCAGCTCCTGATTGACTCGGCTCCCCCTGAGTCTGAGCATCCTGAGCAGCAGAAAAATCTACTGGCTCATTCTGTCTTTGTGTGCTGGGATCATTGCCATTGTCATCTTCATTATCATCATCATCATCTCTGCGCACTTCTACTTGATCACGGCAGGATGTCACTTGCTCTGATACCACTTGTAAGGTCTACCTAACACAGATCTATCTAGACGCGGAACCGTCAACGAGTGTGGAATCCTCGTTAACGGGTAGACGGTAACAACACTCACCAGGAACACGGAGACTATCAATAAGCTGCACGAACTAAGACGGACGCACCTACGAATTGATTCTCTCCGCAAGAACACTAAGACTGATGATAAACTCGAAATCGCCTTTTGCTTAATCACTCTCGAATTCTGCAAAAAGTCTGATAATTATTCGAGTATATCCCTAATTATAGAGGCTAATTCGAGTCTGCCATGGGCCAAACTCGAATCAGGCCCAAGGCCCATTCGAGTTTGTCCCCTCTGACACTCTCGAATCTGCCTAAGTGAGTCATTCGAATCTAACCTAGATTCGAATCTTAGTCCTTTGAGAATTCGAATTTACTCTTTCACATAATTAACTTAGTGTAGAAACTTATGTTTTCAGCTTATGCTTGAATTTATCTTTGAACTTTATGTTTGAACTTCTTGTAATACGTTACATCAAGTTCAAACATACAATCAATAACTGTCAAACATATATAAACATATATATCAAACACTCGTTAATTCTCAATACTTTGAATATTACTTAAACCAAAATGTTAGATCGCTTAGACTGCTATCGTCACACAGGGTGTACCAACAGTCTGTTGTCTTTGAGGAGTGTGAGACCTAACTGGAGTGTAAGTCCTTTTAGGTGTTGTACTCCTATAAGCTTGTGGTGGTCCTGACCTAGACTGATTAGGGACTCTATTCGGCGAATTAGTCCTAATCACTTCTTGTTGTTTGACCGACACATGTATTTGTTTAACAGCTATCCTAGGTCTTGCATTCACATTCTTCTCAGTGTTTTGAGAACCACTTGTGTTAGCAATACTAGATACTAGTCTTTGTTGTTCTTGCTTTCCTACAGCAGGTTTAGACTCTGGTTTAGATGGTGTAGACTCTACTTCTTATACGGGCAGCTAGACGCAACATGACCCTTCTCATGACATCTAAAGCATGACATCTTATCAATCGACTTCTTATAAGTGCCCTTTGATTTTGGTGTCTCACTAGTGTCATTTTCTTTCTTTTCAACTATCGTGACTACTTCCTCTTGGTGATTATTAATTTCAGGCTTAGCTTCTCCTAGTATTGGATCACTAGAAGACTGCACAAACTTGACTTTCTTAATCTTAGAGTTAGTATTAGACACCTTAGTTGATTTGTCCTTATCAGATTCAGTTTCAGTTGCTACCTCTGACTCGACTGGTTCATCAGTTTTATCCTGAGGTTGATGCACATAATTATTGTTGAAAGATGGAGGACTCTCTTGATAGCCTAATCCTACTGGTTTCTTAGACTGTCGTTGAGCTTCTAAGATCTTCCCTAGGTTTAGAGACGAGTTCCTAAACTTTTCAAGCTTACTATTTACCTCAGCAACTTTGACTCTTGATTCTGCTAGTTCTACCCCTTAATAGTAAGTTCTTTGGTCAAAGCCTCAACATGCTCATACATAAGTTCTATCCTGACACATTGTTCACTTAATTTGTCTTTTAGAACTATTACATCCTGAGCATCTGCTTTTAGCTTATTCCTTAGATCTTCTTTAATATCTAAGAGACTAGCATTATCTGATTTTAGTGATTGGATCTGAGCAGTTAAGTTGTTATGTGTTTCTAGTACTAAGTTTAACCTATCATTTGAAGTAGCACATAAAACACATAAGTCATGAACTGTAGAAAAGTTTAGAATTACCCTTTTGTGATCCGATTCCACGTTAGCCATTTTCGCAGCAAACTCCAGAATGGTCTGATTCTCTGAGTTTCCACCATCAAAGGACTTGTATTACTCTGCTTGTTGTCCTCTGCCACTTCTTCTGCTCTGTCATCCCCAGTCTTTGTCACTTCAGCCATAAAGGCTCTAGCGTTCGACTCCGGATGAGTACTCCAATCGTAAGTTCCATCGAGTTGTCTGTCAGATGACACATTAGTTAACAGACCAGCGATAGCAGCTTGATTTCCTGAACTACCAGACTGATTTCTTCCCTGAGTCTGATTCTAATAGTTCTCATCTTTGGGTCATTGACAATCTCTTGCAAAGTGTCCCAATCCTTGGCAATTGTAACACTTAACCTTAGATTTGACAAACCCAACCTTACTGTTACTTACGTTCAGATTTCTTCCTATTCTTTTCATGAACCTCTTGACACTCTGAGTCACCATGGCCAGTTGCTATTGAAGGTCCATTTCCTCCAAGTCACCAGTATTCACCTGATCGTAGTCTTCATCCCATAACGCAGGATCGTTTATCTTCCCCTGAATACAATTTCCATATGCTGCAATAAACGAAGCCAAAAGATTCAGATGATCTTCAGCCGATTGTGCACTCATAGGCATCTTTTTGTAGTGTTGAGAAATGGATGCTGAATGAGTCGGTTTTTCTTCTGGTTTAGAATACCCTAAGAATGCCCGACTACTAGTTTCATCTGACTCAAATGGGATAGGATCTTCTCCCGAGTAAAATGTTGTAGCTGACTTCAGTTCACTTGCGATTGACGGTTTTGTCTTTCCAAAATACATTTCTGGATCTTGGACCTGATCATATTCTCGTTCCTTCTTTTGCAACTGAAAGTTGTACGCCCTCAGCGTTCCTATTACTCCTCCTAGAGTAAGAGTCTCAAATTTTTCTTCATCATGCTTGATAAGCGCTGTGTACATTTCCTACTTCGCAGGTAAAGCATCAAGAAGCTTCTCTATCTTCTCAGTCTCTTGATGATCGACATTGTGATTATCAAGCTCCGTCAGTAAATGATAGAATCTTGTTATAGTCTCATCCAGCTTTTCACTTTTCAATGCTTTGAAAATGGCGAACTGTTGTTTCAGCATTCCAGTCCTTCCCTTGCGAACCCTTGGATTTCCCTCACACCTTTTTTCTAGAGCATCCCATAGCTCTTTAGCAAACCTATGATTTCTCAATGTGTGTAGAATTTCTTGAGGTAACGCCATACGGATAATCGAGAAAGCTCGGTTCTCGGCCTCATAAAGTTTCTTATCATCGTCCTTCATATTTTGATATGTTAAGACTCTTTGACGGCCCTCTAACTCTTGCGTAGGTGGAATGTAACCCTCATCGATACAAATCTACATGCGCATATCGTTGAAACGATCAAAATCAGCAAACCTATCCTTCCACCAATAGTAGTCTTCCAACTTCATCAGTTTTGGCAGAGAATTTGCCTTGCCGACCTCGTGGTCCATTTCAATGAATTTTTGCAAACTTGACATCCTTTCTAAACTTTTTGTTTTCGAACTTAAACAATTTAATTTAAAATTAATTTAAAACTAAACCCCTTCGAACTTAGGTAAGTTCGAATTAATTTAAGATTAAATTCGTTTGAAAATTAAATTCGAATTTGGATAAGTTCGAAATCAACAAGTTCGACTGACTAACAAGTTCGAAAAATATATGACAAGTTCGAACCTCTTACAAGTTCGAAGGAAACCTAATTTTCTGACAAGTTCGAATTTCAACCAAATTCGAATGAAGCCCTAAATTAAGTTCGTGAGGAGCGTATTTCTGACAAGTTCGAGTGAACCCTAATACCCCTTTATGTTCGAGCGCCGCAAGTTCCAGAAACGGCAAAAAATTCGATTTTTTCTAGTTTTCAGATTAAACCAATGTTTTTAAGATTAAGAACAATGATTTCGACTGAAAATATGAACCAATAAGAATTTTTCTCCGTTACTTTGCTTGTATAACTCGAAAAACTATGAAAAACGTGATTTTTCCGTCACAAACACCAAGAAACCAAGAATGTTTTAGATGAACACGAAGAACACGATGAACACTCTTTTGGCTCTGATACCACTTGTAAGGTCACCTACCTACGGATCCAATCTTGACGCGACACCGTCCATCGAGTGCGGAATCCTCGTTAGGGGTTTAACGGATTGATCACACACACGAAACACGGAGACTAACACGATGATAGACGTAACGACGAACGTCCCGACACGTGAATCTCTCCAAAAACTCTCTGTAAACACTCACAAGTTCGTAATCGCCTTTGAACACTAATCTCTGCAAAGATCGTTAATCAAAACTGATAAACCCTTAATTATAAGCCTTAAATTCGAACTTGGCCCAGACAAGTTCGTGAAGGCCCAAGCCCATGAACTTGTCCATCAATAAGTTCGAATCTGGCTTTGAACTTATTCTAGAACTTGTCTTTGAACTTGTTCTAGAACTTATGTTTGAACTTACATTTGAACTTATGTTTGAACTTATCTTTGAACTTAAGTAAACATCAATAACAAACAAGATCAAACATATATAACCAATATCAAACATATGTGTTAACTGGTAATTACGAAGGCTGAACTATTACAAAAGAACTATCTACATTTAGACTGCTATCGTCACACAGAATGTACTAACACAACAAAGTTAAGAATCTCATTATAAACAGATTGCATGTCACGAATAAGCTGGTCTGATGTCACTGAATCACTTGTAGGTTGATTTTCTCTGGGTCGTGCCAAAACATCTCTTGTAGATCGTTTCACAACATAATTCTGTGGAATGTCGTCTATTCTAGTTAATCGTAGTGCATATAATATGTGACGACATAGTATACCACGCCGCTCAAAAAGCTTATAACAAAATGATGCATCTGTGTTTCCGGGGTTCAACATAACCTGGAACACATTAATACAAAAATTCAATAAATGTAATATGATTGCTAATTCATGAAGGGTTCAGTTGTTATATGACCTTGCGTTCGATGCTCATCTCCATGTCTAAGACGGTGCATACCTTTCCTCCATCATCAGTGTCATCAAACATGTTCGATGACATACATTTCATTGCAGAGTTGTAAATCTCGATATGATATTCTTTGAATATTTACAGTGTAAAAAGCTCTGCAGCAACTCTTTCGGATCTAAACATTGTTTGAAACATAGGTGCAGTGTCCATGGTCTTGAGGTCAAGTAAACGTTGGTTCTCTTGCTGAGTATCCATTGCGGATTCAAATTGATCATAAAACTCAAGCAATGTGGATTTGCTGTTTGTAAACAACTTTAAAAAGAGTTTATGCTCGCCTGATTGTGATGTAGTATGCATCAACCCATTCAACGGGGTATCCAGCGAGAACGATGGAATCCAATTATCACGCATGTCAAACAACTCATTAAACCAGTGTATTTTCTCCATGTTATAGTCTTTCATCAATGTATTCCACATGTTTTCAAATTCATCGGGTCCATTCGTTTTGTTCCAAACAACACTACTCCAACGCCCAAGAAATGTTTTATCATTGCATAATTTAGACCCAACCTGGTAGACAAGCGTTATGCAAATCGATTCACAAACAACAGAGTAGTATTGTCGTAATTGTGATGCGTACCTTCTGTTGTAGTTTTGTGGTGATATGCCACATACAGAAATGATGCTTTGCAGTTGTGAATACAGTAAGGAATGCTTTGATGACAGCGGGGTCTTGGTTAGTAAATACAAATATTGGCTCTCTCCCAAACGTATCAAGGAATGCATTCATTAACCATGCATATGATTCTTCATCCTCTTTTGCGATTAGACCTGCACCAAATTTGACACACTTCTTGTGGTTGGTTATTCCTGTGAATGGTACAAACACCATTTTCATATCTGCATACCAAAATGAAAGGTTAGTTTATGATGCATTATCATGTTAAAAATATGATTTAAATGATCACCGGCGTGTTTGTTCGGTATGTTGCATCGAATGCTATTGTATCACCAAATGCATCGTAGTTTCGTTTAGCAACGTCATCGGCCCAAAAAACGCAAGACAATGCTCCATCACTATCACAGGCGTATTGCATTGAGAAATTGGAACCATCGCTGTTAGCTTTTTTTTTCAACTTGTCAATGAAAATTTGTACATCATTGTCACCGATGAAAAGTCTTATACCCTTCGGAAATTTTTGAAATCATCCTTTGTTGCGCCAATGTTGGTGACTGAACCATGTACTTGCCTTAGCAGTTTGTGAACTTTTGTTCGACCCATATTTATGTTTCCCGCCCTGTGTATAAGAGCTTGTTGTGCGAAGTCTAACCTCCGTGCGGACGTCAATAGGTGTCTATCTTCCTTGTTGACAAACTGATCATGGTTGTGGAATAAACGGTAGACTTCGTACTTGCCATTGTTTAACAGCCTTACCCCTGATGATGCAGGACAGTTTGTATGTGAAGAAGCAGTGCATCGTTTATTGCTGTTGGTCTCATCTTTAGTATCACAAGAGCCTTTATCACCGGCTTTGCTATATATTAATAATTTCAATGTTATTGCTCCAAGACGATTGATTTTCTACGTTGACTTACGAAATTACCATTCTCAACATTTAGTCATGTTTTCTAACTTCTGTAGACATGAAAAAAGACTACAGACATTTAATGTGTTAATGTGTTGTTTATTTTTTTCAATAGAGTTTTATTTTATTTTGATCAATATCTGAACCGAAAAAATAGTTTCATCAAAAGATTGTTTTTTTTTTTTGAAAGCTTTTTATTGTTTTTTCTTTGTTTTCTCCTTGAGGCAAAGATAACCGCTTTTAAAACAAAACACATTTTATTCTCTATGTATATTGCTTATTGTCTTTTTTTAGGGTGTTTGGATCGATTTACGTTTGAAAAAGTGTTGTAACGTTTTGGAAAATAATAAATAGATAAGTAACAAAAAGTGATGTCGGAAATTTAGTGTTTGGTTTAACTTTTACTGTTTGCTCTCACAATTATCAAATAATCAGTTTTTAAAATGTTTGATTTGCGTTTTAACTTGTAAAATGACTAAATAATCACTTATTAAGCAAATAAACTATATTTTTCAACTTATTAAAAAATGTGATAGAATTAATTATAAACGCAAATAGTCACCTATTAGTTATTAATGAATGCATCCAAACACTTTAAACCAATTATTTAAGATATTGTAACGTAATAATGTAAACCTTCTTGTTGCTCTTGAAGACCTTAAGCATAGACTTTTAAGCATTTTAAACATAGGAAATTAACGAACCAAATCCAACACTCATAATTATTGCTTGAACCAATGCAGAATTAAGAATTCATTATCCTAATCTAGTTCCTGTTAGCTTGTAATGTTGATTCCTAGGAGAATACAAACCGATATCAATCGGGTTTTGTCAATATTAGTTCTTGATGTATTTTGTCGATTTTGGTCCAACTTTGTTTCGATATGGTTGTTAGCTTCAGTGATTGAAGTGGCTTTTTGATGATGACAAACCGTCACGTTTCTGTTCTTGGTTGATTCTTGAGTTGGGATTTTCTAATTAATCAAATTCAAGAATCGATTCAGTTTTTGTGTGTTCATTGTTCAACAAGTCTCATGATTTCTTAGTTATTGAATAGATTTTGGGCTTTTCTTGTGGGCCATATGGCCCATATCATAAAAGTTTATTTTGTAGCATTTGGTCAGTGTCAGCCCACCAACACAATTGGGTCCATGGGTGATGGAGGGGGAAAAAATTCAGAAACCTCTTCAAAATGGTTGGTTTTGTCAAGAAGCAATGGTTTGATACAAGTTAGTTACTTGGGATTAAGTGTTATCTATTTGAATCTTGAATCTTGATTCAGAATTTGTTTTGGGTCTTTCTGGATTTGACAAAAACCGGGTTAATGGTCGATCGGATTTTGGATTTTGTTTCAACAAATTGTTTTTGGTTTGTTCGATATATATTCATGAACATTTGGGATCTTAGGTTCAATATTTTGGATTGATTGAAGTAATTCCGAGTCCGGGTATATGGTGCCTTTTGTGTGTGATCGATCAAATGTCAATATTTTGGTTCAAGAAATCGTGTTTGTTTGGTAGGAAATATTGTTCCCGATTTTTCAGTACTTCGTCATGGAATTCTTTGGCATTAGTTTGACATAAATTAAACAATATATGTTATATTCTCATGTACATTTCATATTATTTCGTAATACAATAGAGAAAAACTAACAAGTATGTGAATATGCATTTCCATTATAGAGAATAAAACATGATGAGAGGGATCATCAAGGGTGTTTAAGAGGTAAAACAACCTAAGATTTAAAGCGTTCAAAGGAGAGACGGAATTAGAAAAGTTTTAATTATGTAATTATATATGGATATTTTTTAAGTAGATAAACTATGTTTGTTTTATTCAAAAGTATTTGACCGGTTACCGGATTTTGTTTGTAAAATACAACTGAAAAAACAAAAAGTTTAGTGACTTAATCACTAAAATGTAGAAACATGGTGGGTTTTCTCCTACATTAATCAAGTGAAAAAACTATGGTTACTTGTTTGATGACCGGTCAAATATACATTTTTCAAAAAGACAAAAATCGTTTAGGAGTTTAAACAATAAAAAAAGGGATAATTACTAAAATAGTCATATCTCACACAACTTTATCAAGTTTTAGTCATTTAATAAAATACATTTTACCAAAATAGCCACATTTTACGTTACCACATTTACGTGATAGCCATCATTTACGTGATATGTACTTTTTATTCATATTTTAATGCATTACGTTACAAAAGGTGTTTGGTAACGTAAATGATTGTACTTTACGTGACCACTTATAAAAATATGCTCCTTCCCAATAAAAATTTGATCACGTAAAGTACAACAATTTACATTATCAAACACATTTTGCAACGTAATGCATTAAAATATGAATAAAAAGTACATATCACGTAAATGGTGGCTATCACGTAAAAGTGGTAACGTAAAGTGTGGCTATTTTGGTAAAATGAATATATATTGGCTAAAACTTGATAAAGGGGTGTGAGATGTGGCTATTTTAGTAATTATCCCATAAAAAAAAAAGTTTAGGGACTTAATCACGAAAATGAACAAAGTTAATAAGGTTTTTTCAATAATAACTCTAGTTTTACACTTTAAAAGTTGAATGTTTTCTTTTATATAATATTTTTTAAAAGTGAGTGTAATAAATCAGTAATAGAATATTATATTCTTGCTACAATATGAATATATTAAAATTTGGTGTTGGAATCTTTAACCCTTTTCATGATATTTAATGCATGGATTATTTAAATATTGTTTCTTATTTTAATAATATTGTAATTTTATTTTGGACACTTATTGGACAAGACTTAATAATATTATAACATTTTAAAAGGAAAAAAGTTTATATGTTATGTTGGTTAACCGATAACTATAACTATCATATGTATTAGTTTTTAACCAATAACTAAAACCGAATAACCAAAATCAAACAAAGGACAAATTTAATTAACCAATCATCTCAATTATGATTCAGTTTTAGAACTTAAACACCCCAACCCACCCACGCCATTCTTAAGAAATTGATAAGAAAAACTAAAGAGTAACAAGTTTATATACTAATCATATCAATTGTTTTAATTCCCTTTTCCCAAATTTACTCTTTATACAAAATCTTAATCACTTGATATAAAATTAGAAGAAATGGCTTTTTAGTCATTATTATGATGTTGTGAGGCACCTAAATATAATTCATCTTGATTGTACTTATAAGTACTTAAAAATTTTAATTTACCAATGTTTATAATGATGATAAACTTCGTAACTATAAATGTATACATTCAAAAAAATCCTCACAAATTTAAATGTATAAATATGAAGATTTTAAAAAAGTACACACCTAAAAGCGTGGAGATTTGGACTATTTAAATGTTAGAGTCAATTTCAATAACAAAGTGATGGTACCGTTGAAAAATAGTGTTAATATTGAAAAAACACTACGAAATTTCATGAATTTATTGATTAAGTCACTATATTTTTTTCAAGTGTTTAAGTCCCTAGACAATTTTTGTCTTATTCAAAACTATATATTTGACATGTTTAGCAGGTCACTAACCGGTAAACGGTACAGTGACCAAAACAAAAAAAAAAAAAAAAGTCCAGTGACTTAATCGTGAAAATTAGAAAAGAAAGTTAGTTTTTTTAATACTAAACTATTCGAGGAACTAAATGTGTTATCTGTTAAGCAGGTAGCAGGTTAAAAATATATAGTTTTGAATAAGACAAACTTTGTTTAGGGACTTAAATACTCAAAAAAAAGTTCAGTGACTTATCGATAATTGCATGAAAGTCTGTGGGGTTTTTTAATATTAACCCTTAAAAATATTTACCAAACTATGATACTCGAAAAATATTTATCAAAACGTAAACGGTATTTGGTTTTGCATTAAGATGGAGATTACTAGATTATTATGTTAGAACACCGTAAATAATTAGTTTAAAATGTTTGGATTGCATTCATTAATAAATGATTATTTGCATTTAGAATTAATCTTACCACACTTTTTCATATGTTAAAAAACATAGTTTATTTGCTTAATAAGTTATTATTTGGTCAGTTTACAAGTAAAAATGCAAATCTAAACACTTTAAAAATTGATTATTTGATAATTGTGATATTAAACAGCAGAAACCAAACCAAACACTAAATTTTTTACAACACTTTTTGTTACAACTATTATCTGATTATTAGTTTTCAAAATACTACAACACTTTTTCAAACGTAAATCCAAACACCTCATCGTTATTTTGAAAATTTTAAAGTAATTTCTTTTTCATTTTTCATTCAAGTTAAACGAACATAGGTTTTATCTAAAACATTTTAGGGTTAAGTATCATTTTGACCATTTCACTTTCAGATTTGTCTGATTTAGCTACTAAACTATTTTATGTCCTGATTTAGCCACTAAACTTTGGTGTTTTATTTTGAAAAAAAATAATACTAACAACCAAATCAATACAAAATATGACAGCTTAATGACCAAATCAGGATAATTTTTAGTGGTTAAATCAGTAAAAAGAAAGTTTAATGGCTAAATATATTACAAAAAAAAAAGTTTAGTAGCTAAATTAGGACAAAATATAGTTATATGGTTAAATAAAAAAATCTAAAAGTTGTATGATAAAAATAACACTTAACCCAACATTTTCTTTATAAACTTTCATATATAAACACTTTTTTCTTTATCTCTTGGCACATTGTTTATTACTTTTGTATTTTATTTAAGGGCAAATTACCAAGAAAGGTATTATAAAATTCAAAAATTGACGATAAATGTAATGTAAAATAATTTAGGTCAAAATAGATATTATAAAATTCAAATTTGACAAAAAGGGTATTGATGACCAATTAAAAATGTAAATTTTTAATTTTATGCTTCCTTTTTGGCAACTGTTGGCCTAAAATTTGAATTTCATTTTTTTTCGGTCAAAATAAGATTTTACATTAACTTTCTCGGTAATTTTTTTACAATACATTTATTGTCAAATTTTGTATTTTATATTACCATTATTGGTAAGTTTCCCTTTATTTAATTTCATATACAAAACTTTCTTCTCTATTTTATTTAGTTTTAACAAAAATCAATCTTTTCTTAACTATAATTTATAAACTTTACTATGATATATGCAACTCTACAAGAGTACATTAAAAAAATTTCCATGGTTCTATCAAAATTGCATGTTTGATCTTCAAAGGTATTTTAGTCATTTTTTTACTTTGTCTTCAACCTCTGAAGCTCTTGTTTTCATATGAACTAGAATTAAACCTTCAGCAAACCTCGATAAACTTGTGCCTTCGATTTAAACCAATATTCTACTTTCAACTCAAAACCACCATTAGGTTCGAGTCTTGCCAAGGGCGTTTCTCCTTAGGTGAAGATGTGGGGTTTGGTTCTCACCCTCAAGGCGTCTAACATTGGTGCTAATAACTAACCACTAACATGTGATGTTCAAAAAAAAAAATCAAAACCACCATTAAAAAAATCTGATTGTCAGGAAACCCCAAAGGCATACACTTTTGGATTTAAACCCATATCAACAATTGAGTAAGAATTAGGGGTCGAGCTGAGTCGATTCGAGGATCACCAAGTTCGAACTCGATAGTAATACCCGAGCTTGATCGAGTCTCATTTTCCCAACTCGAACTCGACTCAGTTAAGTACATGACACTATCGATTGCGGCTCGACTCGACTTAAATATGTAATATTAATTTATAATATTGAACAGTAAAATTTTTATTCTCAACTCGACTCGAATATGTTTGGCTCGACTCAAGTATGTAATATTTTTCAAACTCGAGTTCGACTTGGTTAAATGAATTTAATTTACATGGGAGTGATAAATATGTAATATTTATTATGTTGAATGGTAAAAATGTAAATCTAATAACTTAGATTTGATTAAGTTCGCCAGTCTATCGAGTCAATTATTTTGATACTCAAGCTTGACTCGTTAAATACTTGAGTAGTTTGAGCTCGAGCTCGAGCTCGATCGGCTAAATTAATAACGAGTCAATTTCAAGTTTTTTGATATATATCCCTTAATAAATATAAACAATTGGCACATTTTTTGTAATGGCCCTATTTCATGAGGTCTAAATTTACATGGACTTGTGACAAGAAAGAAGGTACGTGGTTATAACATGAAAACAATTGTTTTAATCACTGCCAAAACATCAGTTACACATATCCTTTTCGGTTAATTATATTGTGTTTGGCAAAGAGTTTTTAGGAGCTTCTACTTTTGATTTTTGGAAGCTCAAACTCAAAAGCTTTATTTGGTTGATAGAAGCTTAAGCTTTTGATTCGGATTTGAAGGCTCTCAAAAGCTTCAACGAGAGGCTACTTAAAGTAGTTTTCAAAACGAGTTGAGCTTTTGGTCGAACAAAATTACATTTTTACCCTCCAAATAATCATAAATTACACTTTTAATTACTGATAATGTCTATTTCTGTCATTTAATGCTAAAGGCTGCATCTACGACTACTTTTACCAAACGCATTTATATAAACAAAAAGTTCCAGCTCTTTTAAAAACCTACAGCTTTCTGGCTACTAAAAACTCCAACTAGTCGTCCCAAACATAGCTTAAGTATAAATACTAAATAGCATGATTATT
Organism: Centrapalus pauciflorus; assembly: GCA_020465985.1. Lineage (NCBI taxonomy): Eukaryota > Viridiplantae > Streptophyta > Magnoliopsida > Asterales > Asteraceae > Centrapalus > Centrapalus pauciflorus. Next base: position 417,597 of record JAANYP010002881.1, read on the forward strand.
CCAGATTTTTGTGTTCCTTCTGTAATAAATAGATTCATTGCCCACTTTGATTAATCAATGCAGAAACTTTCTTTTTTTTTTTGAACGATAATCTTTCCTACTTCTACTGCTAAACTACCACTTTTTGCCTCAAATGAGGATTTTAGAACTTACTTGCACCACCTAAACCATAACCTACATCCGACGGGAATCGAACCCATGACCTCACACTTACACGTCACCCCTTTTGCAGTAACTTTATTGCTGTTCTGTTTCTGTTGAAACTCTCTCACTGATGTAAATTTATGTGTCACTGTAAATTTCATATTCCTTCTATTTTAACTTGTTTTTAACCACACCCACAACAATCCAATTTGTTAGTTTCAAGATAAGAAATTGAAGGTTTCCAATGCTGTTTTCTGTATTTGCATATGAGAAACTTAAGATATAGTAAGGATCAATCATGCTACATAGCTGCTGTGCTGAAGGAGCATGCATGTGCACTCAGAATTTGCTGGCTTTTTTTTTCGTTATTCGATTTACAATTTGGCAATGTTACGTGCCGATTAAATTATTGCCACTGGTTACGGATCAAGTACTGATGGAGATGCCATTCTCTCATGTGTTGTCTGCACTACATGTCTAGGAATTCTTCCATCATTAATGACACATTAATCTCATTTTCTTAATCAATTTTAAAAGATATAATTAATTAATTAATTATGTTTTTTTTAATCACACCACTGTTGCCTGCCTGTCAAGGCTGTGTGTCTTTCTTAATTCAAGAGCCTTAAATCCTCATTTATTTATGGAAATCATGCTTAGTATTGGCTGCAGCAACATTATATATAGATGTATGCCCACTTGATCCATTCATGTATCGCTTTAGAGGTCGCGCGATCAATCGATCACCTCGATTTTTAGCAGTATATATATAAGTTAATTACCTCAAAGAAGTGAAAATGAAGCTACCTGTTCTCTAATTTGATAAAAATTAATTAGTTAGCTGTCAATTTGCTAGATTTTTGCATGGTAGAATGTGTCATTTTGTGGAACATTATAAATTTCATCCTTCACAGCTACTCCAGTTAATGGTTGTAAAACAAAATAAAATGACAGATAAATCAATCAATCATTCAAAAACATAATTACTTAACGTTATTTTTGTAATTTTATATTTTTACAGGGATAATTGCGCAAAAAGCCCTGAACTTGTCAGAATTTTATGATTAAAACCCCAAACCAATTTTCGTTGCATAGAAAACCCCGAACTAACTAAAAATCAGTAAATCAAGGTTTTATCAATGGGTAACCGGTTGAAACCAGTTATTAATCCTACGTGAACCGGTAAATAACCTACGTGGAATAAAGTTTAATTGTTGAAACCAGTTGTCAAGTATTACACATCATTTAAACCCCCGTTGATAATTTTTTACAAAGAAAAATGATTTGGGTCTTTAATCACAAAGGGCTGACAAGTTGATGGTTTTTGCGCAATTATCCATTTTTTATAAGCTAAAGCTACTTCCAAAGTCACTTGAAGTAGCTTATGGTTTTAATAAAACCTACTAAAAAAAGTAATTCAAACACAACTTATTAAGAAAAAAGACGAGCCTTTAAAGACAATATATAAGATTAAACTCTCATAACCTCTTATAAACTATGTGGAAAACAATTCCTAACAATATAACAACACTAAAGTACAAAAAGGGAGATAGATAGATTAATAACTAAGAATTAACTAGAAAATTAGGACTTCTCATAAAAGGCAAAGATAATTATATAAAGTGGAAGAAATTAAAAAGGTGCACAGGATAGATAAGGCTATTTAATGAATGCACATGTGAACATGATTTTTCTTATAATTATGATCGAAACTTATCATATCTTAATGATTTCATACAAAAGAACAAGATGTGGATATCTAGCTAAAACTATATAATGCACGAGTGGCATGCCAGATCTACCTATCGATCGATCACATGAGTGTGAAACTTGATGTTACAGAAGATTAATTAGTTATAATTCAAGTACAGCTAATTTGTTCTGTCGAAGATCTGCAAATATAATCATCTTGTATGGCATTCATCGTCACTGTATTTAAATTCTTGGTTTTCGATTGATTATGTAATTAAATTGTAAAAGCATTTTCATCATGGATAATCACTCGGAAATTTGCATCATATCATATCCTCCTTTCAAAAATGTGGTTAGCCAACTGATCACACATCGAATTTTTGGTTTGCAGTTAATCTTTTAAGAAAACGAGAAGTTAATATACATCTCTACAAGAAAAAAAATATAGAAAGATGTATCGTCTAAGTGAGTAAGTAATTATTAAGTAACCATGGACATTAATATATAGCCCTACTTTACATTTTACAGAATCAAGGATTCCCATCATCCAATGTAACACTAGACATTTGATAGGTGGAATAGAATGAAATAAAATGAAATTTAAAAACTTTTTCAAGCAATGTTAGTTACAATAAACAGAGGTTAACACTGAAAATGAGAGAAACCCATTAAATTCCAATTCTCTTTCTATTATTTTGATTTTCTCAATGTTGAAAAGGAAAAGAAATGAAATTTATACAAATTCCAATTTCCTATCCTCTCATTGAAAATCAATATTATCTTCACATAACAAAATACATGTAAATATAATATACTTTTGTTTTATTCAATTCCACCATACCAAACGTAGCATTATTGTATACAGTGAAGCTTGCTATGAGATCTTCCCAACACAACACATTGCATCTTTAAAACCACAAATTAATATCTCCTTTTCTTTGTTTTAAGAGAAAGACAAATAAGGATGCTTCATCTAATCTCTGCAGCCTTCCCGCCGTGTAAAGTTGGTGTCTTTCATGAATACCAAAGGTGATGATTGTTTACCTCTTAATGGAACCATTAACAGGTCATTTAACCTTTAATGAGCCTCTTAATGGTTCCATTAAGAAGTACACAAGCAACCTCAATTGTCTCCTTAACTATCTTGATTAATCTGAATTCCTATCAAGTAGTTATAAGAATACTACTCACCTAGCTTGGGGGTATTAGGGTTATAATAATGTTAGGCCCATTAAGTCTTTGGGCTTTTAGGGTTTGCGTATTTTAGGGTTACTTAATCTATATATAGGGCATTTGTTAGCTTCTCTAAAATATATCATTGTACTCTTATTTTTCATTATAATATAGATTAATCATTCGGTCATACCTATTTCTATATGGTATCAGAGCCGTCGATCTATGTTTGATTGTTTGTTAAGCACCGGTTTCGCGGATCGAACTGTCGTGTCTGGGTTTTGTTCGACGCCGCTGCAGATTTTTGGGGGTTTTTTGTTCGACGCCGCTGCAGATTTTTGGGGTTTCTTTTTGTTCGCCGCCGCCGTATCTGGTTTGCTGCCCTGTCGTGTCTGGGTTTTGTTCGCCGTCGCCGTGTCTGGTTTTGTTCGCCGCCGTCGTGTCTGTTCATTGCTTTGTTCGCTGCCGTTTCTGACCTGCTCACCACTGTCGTTCTCGTTTTGTTCACTACCACTTCTGATCCGCTCGTCACTGCCGCTGGTATGTTCATCGCTTGCTGCTATTAAAATCGTTTTATCGTTTTGGTAGTTCTAAGGGCTGTCAATGAGGATTAGTTTCAAAGAGGATTGGTATATTTCCTTTATTTGTTTACACTACGGCTGTTACATGCTATGTTGTTGGTGGGTTGATGTGATTTCGCATTAGAGTTTGTCATTTGCATGCTCTGTTAGTTTGTTGCGGCTTTGCTTGTTTGGTTTTGCAATATATTGGTATTGGTACTTGGTTGGGTGGTTATTTATCGTTATTTGCTCGGGTGTTCTTTTGTTTGGCTATTCTATCATGGTGGGTGGAAAAGAGGATTCGTTACAGGCTATTAGTGTTCAGTTGGATGGTAAGAACTATGGATATTGGAGTTACGTGATGAAAAATTTCTTGCGTGGAAAGTCTATGTGGGGATATATTTCTGGTACTAAGGTTGAACCTATTGATGTTGATGCTACTGATTATGTTACTGCTATTGATACATGGGAGACTAATAATTCTAAGATTATTACATGGATCAATAATTCTGTGGTTCAGTCTATTGGCATTCAGTTAGCAAAATATGATACCGCAAAACAGGTTTGGGATCATTTGGAGAGACTTTACACGCAGTCTAATTTCGCTAAGCAGTATCAATTAGAAACCGATATATGTGCGCTCCAACAGAATACACTGAGTATTCAGGAGTTTTATTCTGCTATCTCTGATTTATGGGACCAATTGGCTCTCACTGAATCCGCCGCTTTGAAGACCTTTCAGCCATATATCGATAGGATAGAGGAAGAACGTTTGGTACAGTTTTTGATGGCTTTACGGTCTGATTTTGAAGGATTACGAGGGACAATCCTTCACCACTCGCCTCTTCCTACTGTTGATTCGGTGGTTCATGAATTAATAGCAGAGGAAACTCGTTTGAAGTCTCAGGGTGATAAGGGGACTAAATCATATGTTACTGCTACCCCTGCTGTTTTTGCTGTCCCACAACGGTCTCATTTGTTTAACTCTAATCAGACGCGACATGCCTCTAAGATTGCTCCAGATGAGTGTGCTTATTGTAAACAGAAGAATCATTGGAAGTCTCAATGCCCTTTATTGCTCAGCAAAAGTAAACAGCAGCCAAATCGCTCTTTCTCGCAGAATAAGTCATCGGGATCCTCTACATGGACGTCTCATCCACCTCAGTTTAATGTTGCTGCTGTCACACCTTCTGTTGATTCGGGATCGATCTACTGATACCAATCCCTCTCCATCTGTTTTGGACCCTCACGTGTTTGAGCAGTTTTGGCAATTCCTCTCCACGACATCCACTGCCATGTCAGCCTCTCCTCACTCAGGTTTGTCTTCGTCTGGTAATTCAGGTATACATTCTTCCTTATGGATTTTAAATTCAGGAGCGTCCAATCATATGTCACCTCATTTGTCTTCGTTTGTTTCATTATCTCCTGATTCTTCTCTATCTGTTATGTCTGCTAGTGGAACACCTATGCCTATAGAAGGTGTTGGTACAGTTGTCTCCCCACATGTGTCTCTTACTAATGTATACTATATTCCTACTCTTACCATGAATCTTGTCTCGGTCAGTCAATTATGTAAATCTGGATATCATGTTCTCTTTTCTGATACCTATTGTTGTGTGCAGAACCCTCATTCTCAAACAATGATTGGGACAGGCCATAAGCTAGGGGAGCAATATGTTGTGGATGATCTGAAGCTATCTAATGTTGCCGCTGCGGGTGTTGATTTGTCTTCATTTCGTTTGTCTTCTTTGTCGTCTGATTTTTATTTATGGCATTCTCGTTTGGGTCATGTGTCTACTTCTCGTTTACAATTTTTAGCCTCTACAGGCGTTTTAGGACATTTGAATAAATCTAATATTTCTGATTGTAGTGGGTGTAAACTGGCAAAATTTTCAGCCCTACCTTTTACTAAAAGTTTGTCTTGTTCTTATGCTTCATTTGATCTTGTTCATTCTGATGTGTGGGGGCCTGCACCTGTTTGTTCTAAAGGGGGTTCCAAATACTATGAAACATTCATTGATTATTACACTCGTTATACATGGGTATATCTTATGAAACATAGATCAGATTTTCTCTCTATTTACAAGGATTTTCGTGCTCTTGTCAAAACCCAACATTCAGCTGTTATTAAATGCTTTAGGTGTGACTTGGGGCGGGGGGAATATACTTCTAATGAGTTTACACAATTGCTAACTTCTGATGGTACCCTATACCAAACTCATGCACAGACACTACTCAACAAAATGGCGTTGCTGAAAGGAAACATCGTCATCTCGTTGAAACTGCTCGCTCTCTGTTACTATCTTCTGAGGTTCCTAGCATTTTCTGGGGAGAAGCAGTTCATACTGCTGCTTATGTCATTAATCACATTCCTACGGCCCATAATTCTGGTCTGTTTCCTTTTGAAAAACTTTATGGGTCTAAACCTGATTACTCTTCGTTGCGTGTCTTTGGCTGTGCCTGCTTTGTTCTTCGTCCGCATGCAGAACGTAATAAATTGTCTTCCAAAGCTGCATTGTGTGTTTTTTTGGGTTATGAGATTAGTCAAAAGGGGTATCGATGTTTTGATCCAATAAGCCAAAAGCTCTATACTTCGCGTCATGTGATCTTCTTGGAACATATTCCTTTCTATTCTATTCCTGCCAAATCTCATGATATGACCCGATCTGACCTTTTGTTTGTTGATCCTTTCACTGATGATCTTGATAACATGGATAGTCAACCTTCTGAGACATCTACAACAATGGACGCCTCTGTTACAGAGACTCCTACAGCTCCGTCTGTGCCTACGTCCATCCCATCACCGGTTGAGAATGCAGAGGTTCCTATTGTACGCAAGTCAACTCGTCCTCGTAAGTCCACTAAACTTTCTGATTTTGCTTACTCATCATACTCATCTTCGTTTGCTTCCTTTATTGCTAAAGTTCACAGTCTATCTGAACCCAACTCTTTTAGAGAGGCTGTTTCTGATCCTCTTTGGCAGAATGCTATGGCTGAGGAATTGACTGCTCTTCATCAGACTCGTACATGGGATTTGGTACCGTTGCCATCTGGAAAATATTCTATTGGTTCTCGCTGGGTGTATAAGATTAAGACTAAGTCTGATGGATCTATTGAACGGTATAAAGCCCGTTTGGTTGCTAAGGGATATTTGCAAGAATATGGTCTGGATTATGAAGAGACTTTTGCTCCTGTAGCCAAAATGACTACAGTTCGTATGTTGATTGCAGTAGCTTCTATTCGCAAGTGGAAGATTTCTCAGATGGACGTCAAGAATGCTTTCTTGAATGGTGATTTGCATGAGGAGGTCTATATGACTCCTCCTCCTGGTGTTGCTCACAAGCCAGGAGAAGTATGCCGGTTGCGCAAAGCCTTATATGGTCTCAAACAAGCTCCTCGTGCTTGGTTTGAGAAGTTTTCCACCGTCATCACCTCTCTTGGTTTTCATCCTAGTAACCATGACTCTGCTTTGTTTGTTAAATGTACGAGTGCAGGACGGATACTCTTATCTTTGTATGTGGATGATATGATTACTACTAGTGATGATTATGCCGGTATTGAGTCCTTGAAGCGTGATTTAGCTCATCGTTTTGCTATGAAGGACTTGGGATTGCTTCGTTATTTTCGGGGAATAGAGGTTGCTCACTCTGACAAGGGATATCTTTTGTCCCAGTCTAAGTACATTTCGGATATGTTTGAACGTGCTCGCCTATCTGACAACACGACTGTGGATACTCCCTTGGAAACTAATGCTCGTTATTCTCCTACTGATGGTGTTCCTCTTGATGATCCGATCGACTTTGTATCGTACCATTGTGGGTAGTTTAGTTTATCTCACGGTCACCAGACCTGATATTGCTCATGCTGTCCATATTGTTAGTCAATTTGTGACTGCTCCTACGACTGCACATTGGGGGCGGTCCTTCGCATTCTGAGAAATCTAAGGGGCACTCAGTTCCATACGCTTGTGTTTCCATCGTCATCTACTTTTGATCTACGTGCTTACAGTGATGCTGATTGGGCTGGGGATCAGACTGATCGTAAGTCTACTACTGGTTTTTGCGTCTTTCTTGGAGATTCACTTGTTTCATGGAAGAGTAAGAAGCAGGATGTTGTTTCTCGCTCTTGTACTGAAACCGAGTATCGGGCTATGGCTGCTACTACTAGTGAGGTTGTTTGGTTACGCTGGTTACTTGCTGACATGGGGGTTCGCCTATCTCAGTCTACCCCGACACATTGTGACAACAAAAGTGCTATTCAGATTGCTCGTAATTCTGTTTTTCATGAACGGACGAAACACACTGAGATTGATTGTCACTTCACTCGCCATCATCTTCAGATGGGAACTATTTCCTTGCCGTTTGTTCCTTCCACTCTACAAGTTGCTGACATTTTTACTAAGGCGCACTCTGCTGCTCGTTTTCGTTTTTTATCGGACAAACTCTCAATGTTCATTGTAGTGGCATTGTGAGTTTGAGAGAGGATATTAGGGTTATAATAATGTTAGGCCCATTAAGTCTTTGGGCTTTTAGGGTTTGCGTATTTTAGGGTTACTTAATCTATATATAAGGCCTTTGTTAGCTTCTCTAAAATATATCATTGTACTCTTATTTTTCATTATAATATAGATTAATCATTCGGTCATACCTATTTCTATAGGGGGCACCATTTTAGTGTAATCGTTTTAATTAGACCATCTAAGATCGATATTCGAGCAGCACCCTTTATATATATGGTGTTTCGTTGGCTGGTGAAGGAGTACATTTATGAATTATCCCACAACATGACTTATGCAACCCTGCTTGGGACAAATTATTATCATCAAAATATGATTTCCATACACGATTAATTACAATATTGTAGAAGTTCTTGAGATTCCAAATTTGATCATCTGTATTTCATCTTGATATACACCAACCTCACTTCTTACCGTTAAAGCAAGTACATGGTGATTGATACTTATGATGTTTTTATATGTTTCTCCTGATTTATATCTCCTTCAATTCGTACGATATTTGCTCTCAAAAGTAACAAAAAAAATACATTTTTATATCACCATCAAGAGAGTTAATTAATTATGCATTAGGTAAAAATCAATTCTTATATGGTTAAAAGGCGATAGTTTAACCACTTGACTTAGATCAAGTGGCCACCTCCAATGGTGGGAGGGTTCACTTGGGTGAGTCTCGAGTTCAAGCCTTGCTAATGGCGTTTCTCCTTAGGTGGAGGTGTTGGGTTTGGTCCTCGTCCTCAAGGTGTCTAACAATGGTGCTAATAACTAACCACTAACATTTGTTGTTCAAGAAAAAAGGTGATGGTTTAATGTGGCATCATAACATTCAAAGAATTATACATTACCTTAACTAACTAAATTCAATATTATGTATGTTAAAAGAAGGCATCTAGAACAGAACAAGAGGCACCACATGATTTGTTTAATGAATTCATGATATGCATTTTCCATCATGCTAACTATTTTATTTAATGTCATGATTGAGTCATTACTATGAATTATATACAGCTAATTTCTTTTGCAATTGATTTGTAAATTCTTACCAATTATTAATCACAAAAGAGAGATGTTGAATTAAAAAACCTTTTGTAAAGAAAACATGAGACATATACTAAAAGGGAATAGCATCTATTCCATAATCATTAATTAACAAATAAAACAAAATTAAGCTTCTCTTGCCCCTTAAGGTCAACTATTTACATGGAAAGCACATGTAGGCTTCACATGGCAATATTCATTTTCTCTGATTCATTCATTCAATTCATCTTCCCTTTGTATATATACAAAGCAAAGAAAGTTTGAAACCACACTTGCCACCCAGCGAGCAAACTGTTCTTTCGCCTTTCACAAAACTTTTGGAGTTATATTTGACAAAAAAAACATTAGAAAATAATGGCCTCTACCTTTTCTTCAGGAGATCAAAATATTCATCATTTCCGCTCGGTTAGTTTGCCAACCTTAGCACATCCAAGCACTATTCAGGCCGAAGAAGAGATCTGTGAATTCAGAAAATGGGAGGCAACCACATCGTCTGTTCCTACTGCAGATACAATCTGTGGTGCACTAATGAGGCTGCAAGTATTATACGAATGTGTCGACAGTCTTCTCAGTTTGCCTTTAACCCAACAAGCCCTTACGCATGGCCAATACGCAAAGTTGGTCAATGAGTTGTTGGATAAATCCATAAGCCTTATGGATATTTGTGAATCTACAAGAGATTTGGTATCACAAGTTAAAGAAAACGCTAGAGATGTTCAATCAGCAGTGAGAAGGAAAAAAGGAGATGTAAGCATAGCCAGTTCCTTCATGAAGAACCTAAAGAAAGACACCAAAAAGGCTATTTCATCGTTGAAACAAATCGATGAAAAGATTGGTGGCATGCCTCCCATAGACCTCGATCATCACGTATTATCAGTTATTAAAGTAGTAAGAGAAGTTGGTGTAGTGAGGTCATCTGTCTACAGATCATTATTGTTGTTCTTGTCTGGATCTGTTGCAAAGTCTAAATCCACACGGTGGTCGCTAGTTTCAAAAATGATCAACAAAGGAGTAGCCGAGGAAAAAAATCAGGTTCAAATCTTCAACGGGGATCTAGAGTCGCTCTTTGAAGAAATGGAGAATGGTTTGGACTCCATGTTTAGGAGTTTGATCAAAACAAGAGCCTCTCTCTTAAACATTTGTCCCCCTAAACATTCTTTAAACTTGGCAAGTGTTACAATGGATCAAGCTTAATTAATCAATTAAGTTTCCAGGGTCTACAAGGTTTGTGAGTCACATATCAGAAATGTTTGATTATGGGCAATTCCAGAAGCATTTAATGCATGGTTAAGTTGATATGGAATTAGACTCATTGTTTTGAATGCATATCTATGTACTCCTTTTCTTGTTCTTTTTTGTTTCTTTCTGTTGTAATAAAGTTTTTCCAGATTAATGTGATATTGTAAATGTACACAAAGTGTGTACATTTCAACAAGATAGTCTGAATCTATAAATATGCAATTTGTGAAAGATTATAAAAAGTTGTACTTATTGTTGTTTCTTTTCACAAGTCAATAACGATAACCAGTCGAATTTGCGGTTTGATAAGGCCAAAAGATAAACTGTCAAATACTCAAATGGCTCTTGCTATATACAGAGGGAATGGTGCACCTTCTTAGGGAGAGGATGGTTAACTTAGCTACTTCTTTACACTACAAAAAAAATAACTTCAAATGTCCATGGAAAATGGAAATACCTAAAAATAACTTATGTTCATCGTGCTTATAAGTGTGTAAAAGAAATTCAATTTTACCAATATTGTTAAATTCAAAAGTTTGTAATTATAATGTATAGAAAAAAATTCTATTCGATTTAAATGTGTAGAATTAGTAATTTTAAGATTTTGAAAAGTCCACCGCTTAAAAGCATGAAGATTTGCACCAATTTGTCCATGTATTAAAATGTAAAGTTTTAACAAATTTGTTCATATTTTTAAGTGTAAAAATATAGAAATAATTTCTTATGGAGGCGCTAGGCAATAATCATAAAAAAGGCCAATTATATATCATTATAAAGTTCACTAGGCCGTCACTTAGATTTTGGAGGCTTTGGACAATAATCATAAAAAAAGTCATTTATATATATTCATAAAGTTCACTAATATTATAAAGATTACTATAGATTTTGGGTTTAGTCAACTAATATATATAATATATAAACATAAGTTAACTTTTTTGAGGCCCTACAAAAATTTGGGCCCTGTGTCATAGTCCATCTTACCCTTGGCAAGAACCGGACCTGAATCTCTACATACACTTTCAAAACAATTTGTTCACGCTCATAAAGTATATAACTATATACATATCTCAAAATAAATGCAGATAAGTGAGACATTTTTTGTAGTGTTTATATAAGCAAATTTGGGAATTGCAGCAAATGTGTGGCAAAGGCACAGGCACAGTCCAACATAAATCGTCCTGGCTTAGAATCACGGTTGGAACATTATAGGAGCAAGGACGGGATGTGGTCCGCCTAGTGCTGGCAATTGTGGGTCATTTTCTAAAATCTGGACATATTTAGGCTAAATAAAATGATTAATGGGTTTCCTTGTACTATTAATTTATAGAGATGGGGCCAAATTGGACCAATTTGAAATCCAGGTCTTTTTTTACGGGCCAAATTGGGTTAACCTAAACGCTAATTCAGGGCCTAAATTAAGTTGTGAATTGTGATGTCGTATATTCCCCTAAATCCCTAATCCCCCATTTCTGAATTCTGAAAGAGTGAAAGTGTGAAACTGACGAATTCTCCTCTACTCTTCGGTGACGACAAATCGGCAAATCGGCAATTCAAGTTCCGTCTTCCATTCACTATCGTTGTTCTCCTCTACTCTTCTAGGCATATGCTAATCGATGCTTCTCTGATGTTCATGAAGAATCTCCATTAATGCTTAGAATCTCCATCACTGCTCCTTCTCTTCATCTTGGTTCATTGCTTCTCAGTCGCAAATCAGGTTCGTCTTTCGATCGCTTTAAACTTTCATTTACGTTCTCTCTTAAACTTTCGTCTTTCTCTTAATCTGTGGTTCATAGAATCTGAATCGTTTATATATATATATATATATATATATATATATATATATATATATATATATATATATATATATATATATTGCCAAATTGATTTGAGGGTCCATCGTAGTACCAAAAAAATGTTTGTTTTTATATAAACCAAGTTCAGGTTTGATTTTCGATTTCAACATGTGGCTTTTTGGTCTTTGGTTTGCAATATTTGGGTCGGTTTTTGGCTTTAAAACCAAGAAGTGTGAGCCACTAAATTTTGGGTTTTAATGCTAATTACATTCTAAATAAAATGCATAATCGCTATTTGATTTAATTAAAAGAAAATTTTGTTAAACAACAAAAGTAGATTACGACTTCGTTTGTTATATCATCAAACATTGATGATTTAATCAAGAATGTGACTAAAATAATCATAGACTTGATTGAATTGAAAGAAAGTTCCAATCAAGGTAATATGAAATGTCAATCGAAATAGTGGTACGAAATGGATGTAAATTGTAAGCGGAATGATTATGGTTTGTAAATTGCAAGTTATACCTTAAAATAGTCTTTATAATAAGCATCATCGTTTATATATGTGTGCATAGTTAATCAAAGATTGTTGTATTTAGACTTTAGCTTTTGATTTGTCAACTCTCTTGTTTAATCTTCTATTTATTGATTCGGCGCTTTTGTTGTAGATAAAAAGAGAGTTCTTTGTAGACACAACAAATGAAAATGAGGGTAGTTCATCAACCTTTTTTAGAGATCGTTCTTTAGTGTGGGATTATTTTGCTAGATTACCACTTGGGGATGATGGAGTTCAAAAGGCAAGTTACACCGCATGCAGAAAAGTGTATAGTGCCAACCCAAGTTCAGGCACATCTCACATGAAACGACATATCCCCAAGTGCTTTAACACTGATGAACCCGGTCCTCCACAAAAACGATATCCTTTAGATCAAACTGCATATAGGGATGGCCATGGCGATAATTAAACATAATTATCCTTTTAGTTATGTTGAACACGATAGAACAAGGCATTTGCATAAGTTTCTACATTCTGATGCAAGATCCATTACAAGGAACACGGCAAAGGCAGATGTTTTGAAAGTTTATGAGAAAGAAAAGAGCAAATTAAAAAAGGAGTTGGAAAAAGTAAATAGTAGAATATGTTTGACGTCTGATTTATGGACTTCTATTACAGGTGATGGGTATATGACTTTAACAGCTCATTACATAGATGATCAATGGTTTTGAGAAAAAAAAGTGCTGATATTTAGACGTATATTCCCTCCTCATAGTGGTCCTCTTTTAGCGGAGTATATAATTAATTTTTTAAAAGATTGGGGCTTTGAGAAAAAGATTTGTTCTATCACGTTAGTTAATGCAAAATACAATGATGGTTTAGTCGAATCATTGAAGGATCATTTACGATTAAATGATGCATTACTTTGTGATGGAGATTTCATACATGTGCGTTGTGGAGCGCATGTATTAAATTTAATTGTGCATGCAGGATTAAAAGTAATAGAAGAGGCCATTGAGAAGGTTCGGGACTCGATGAGATATGTAAGACGAAGTAGTACAAGGAAATTTAAGTTTGCGGAATGTATTACACACCTTCAATTGCAATGTAAGAGTCATGTACGACAAGATGTTATGACAAGATGGAATTCCACATATCTTATGCTTGAAAGTGCATTAGTTTATCATCGTGCTTATGCTCGATTGCAGCTAGTTGATTCAAATTACAATACATGTCTGTCACAAGAGGAATGGATAAGGATAGAAAGGATCACAAAGTTTCTAAAACCTTTTCATGACATCACGACTTTATTTTCTGGAAGCTCATATCCTACTTCTTATTTGTATTTTAATTCTGTACGGAAAATCCAATTGCTTCTTCAGGAAGAGATTCAAAATTCTGACCCTCTTATAAGTATGATGGCGAGTGATATGAAAACAAAATTTAATAAATATTGGGAGAGCTATAGTACGGTGTTATCTTTTGTAGTTGTTTTAGATCCTCGATATAAGCTTGAAGTTGTTGAGTATTGTTTTGCAAAACTTGGCATGGAGGATGATGAGCGTTTGGAAAAAGTAAGAAGTATACGCGATAGTTTGTATGAGCTATATGATGAGTACAAGATTTTGTCTACTGTGGCACACGATTCATCCACTGCATCGGGTTCAAATGTTCATGTAGAAGATACACATGATGACTTCGATGGGCTCGAATTGTTTCAAAGTCAACTTAACCGACCTGAGAGGGTTAAGTCACAGCTTGATATGTACTTGGAGGAACCTTCAATTGATAGAAGACAAAATATTGATATTTTGCAGTTTTGGAAAGATAATCAAGGGAGGTATCCAGAATTAGCTTTCATGGCTCGTGATATTTTGAGTATACCGATCACTACAGTGGCTTCAGAGTCATCTTTTAGCATTGGTGGTCGAATTATAAGCAAATATAGAAGTTCATTGTCATCTTCAAATGCCGAGGCATTGTTATGCTCACGTGATTGGTTGTTCGACATAGAAGGTATTATATTTCATTCACTTTGTATCTTTATCTTTATGTATTTCATATATTTTATATTCGACTATTAAATATTAATTTTAAGTTGTTATACATGTTTAGATATTGAAATGACGTTGAGGAAGAAGACATCGTGGAAGATTTTGAAGCATTTATTCCATCGTACTGATAGTATGAAGTTAAAACGTTGAAATTGTTTGTTAATTGAAATTTTTGATGAAATTGGTACATACTTTAATGAAAAATTTTTGTTAAAAACAGCTCGTTTTGGCCGATGGTCCGTTTTGCCCAACCCATTTTAGCCCATGGCCCATTTGGCCCGTTTTTAAAATGGCCTGTTTTGGCCCATGGTCCATTTGGCCCATTACCAAATCCAACCCGGCCCGCCCATTTTGCCACCTCTAGGTCCGCCCGACAATTTATTTTTTATAAGTAACTAGTTTATGAACCCTCATATTACATGAATAGTTTTTAATAAATAATTTGTTAGATAAAATGAATGCAAATTTTAAATTAAACGATATAATGTTAATTCTTTTAGAACATTTAAATAAAAGTACAGTTATTTGTCATATATATTATTATTCTATAAATTTTTAAATATTCATAAACAGTAGTTACTTGTTTTCACATTCATTTAAATATTTTATTTCGAAATTTATATATATTTGGGCCTACATTTTAATTAATCTCAATTAACTTTTTCGCGAACCTACCAAAAACAACCATGCATGCATCCATTTAGTGAAACCGATTTGTAATTTTAAAAAGGGTTAAGTATTTATTTGACCACTTAACTTTCAGATTTGACCCATTTAATCACTTAACTATTTTTTTGAGCTCCATTTAACCATTAAACTTTAATTAACCGATTTAATATGGGGTAAAAACGTGATTTTGGTACTTGTAACCTACTCAACTGGTTAAAGCCCTTTTAACCCTTTAACTTGTAACTCTAGCTCTATACAACGATCGATCTTCATTTTCCTATTTTCAGATTTCATCGTTCTTCCACGTGTAGCACGATCGATCTTCCACCTGTAGCACAATCGATCGACCATATCTTCTTCATCTCGTATTTCTAGTTGGTCCATGGATGAATTTCCAATTGATGATGGTTGCCTTTGTTTTGTGGAAAAAAAAAAACCTCGTCAATACATCTTGGAAGCCCACGAATCCAGCAAGGAGGTTTCTTAGGTGTCCTAATTTTAAGGTATGCAGATGTAGATGGATTAAATTTCTGAAATACGAGAGGTTGAATTAATTCGATAACTTGTATGTATATTTGATCCAGACAACCTCAAGACAATGCAGCTACTTTCAGTGACTTGATCCTGAAATGGAGAGTCAATAGTACAAGGTCACAATGTCTGATATGCATTCCCAGTTGAAAAAGATAAAGCAAGTAAATGATAAGGATGCTCTCCCCGAAACTGAAGCCCCAAAAGTCTTGAAAATAGAGTTGTGGAAAAGCAAAAGAAAGTTAGTTGTGTATAGGAAATGTTTGTTTTTTTTATGTGTGTGTATTAATTTGAGACACATGAAACACACATACACCTTAATGTTCCATTAATTACCTAATTTGCATAATTTTATGTTAACCATGGACCATTGACCAAATCATGATAAAGAACAATTTACGTGGAAATTGACCGACTACTTTTTGTCATCAACGAGTTGACGATCAAAAAACGAAAATTTAATATAGTTTTGAAACTTTTTTAATAAACAATTTGTTTAATACACCATCAATTCATCATTTTCTAAAATTTAATTTTTTTTATAAAATTATGTTCTATGAGTTATTTTAACCCTTCCGTTCCTATGTTATAAGCTGTAACTACAATTATTTTGTTCTTTCATTCACCATTCACCCACTACTTGAGAGTGTTGGCAAAGTAAGTTCCCTATGAATTTCATTAAACTCGCAAAACTAGGTTGTTTTCTATTTCTGTTTGCTATGAAAACAAGGTTTCATTAAAAACTTGTTTAACTTGGGCCTTGTTGCTTTTAATGTCTAATATTATAATTGTCTCTAATTTTTAATTTAGTCAATAGAATTTAACATCATCTTTTTATTAAACAGATATAATAAGACATTAGGCGTTTAATCACTTAAAAAACAAACGAGCCCTTGGTGTTAAAAAAAAACCTCTACATCTATTTTCTTTGAACTCTTCCTCTTCATTACTACATATAACATATGCCTTAAGAAATCATCCACCAAAACAACCTCTGCCTTGTCATTGACTCCCTAAATTGTCTAAATCTGCTTTCTTTCTGCCCCTATTCAACCTATCTTCATAAGCAATCGACGAAATAATTTCGTCGAAATCATTAGTTCGTCAAAATTATAGATACATAGTTCCTTCATTTCTTTAATTGCAACCACAACTTGAATTATATCCATTGCCAAATTCCCCAAAACTTTACTCACTACAGTTTCATTGCTAATATTTTCATCGTACATCTTCACGTGTCTGGCAATTTCAGACACTTTTGAAAGTAAAACTCACATATCTTTTTCTTTAACGGCCGAAGCCTCTAATTCATGATGGAAGGGACCATAGTTTTTATACCTTCAAGAGGAAACATGACCTCATCAACCAATTACACTAGGGTGTGTCTGGTCCGTAGAATAAATCTTTTTTTAAAAACTGGCGATTAAATTATAATCTTTGGTGTGTTTAGTGTCATTGGATATATGGGGCATAATATTTAGTTTCCGCTAGAGAAATGTCGAAGAACTTTAAACATATGTAAACAGAATTCCTACCAACAATCCTATGCAACAGCAATGTAGAAGAACTTTAAACAACAGAATGTTCTTATGGAGATGAAAATGCTGGATACAACACAACCTTGCTAGAAAAACTTGTATAATTATTTCATCTGTAAGGTTTCATATATATATCATATAATGAAAACAAAAAAAGATTTACCTTCTGTTTTCTTTTTAACTACGTTAGCCAAAATAGTTCAATTCCCTGCAGCCTCTGCTAAACATATCTGCTGTCTGTGAAGTTGTCTTGAACTCCACGTCCTATTCATCGTTGAACATGGAAAGATGATGGTTGGCAACCTTGATTGTTCGTTGACATGAGGGAAATCAATGGTGTAATGGAGTCCACGGCTTTCCTGTCTAGCCAACGCACTGCTCACCACCAGTTTTGCACAGCAAAACAAGTTCCTCATTTCACAAGCCTCTAGGCTAACCATCGTTGGTTCCCACCCTTGTTGAAACAAGTAAGCCTCCCATTCAAGTTCGAGTTCCCAAATCCTCTGCTCAGCGGCGTTAAGACGTGTGGTAGACCTCACGATCCCGACATACTCCCACATGATCGACTGCAGTTCCTTCCTCACTTCTTTTGTCCTCCTGATGATCTTGTCCAGAGTGTTGCACCCTAGCTGCATAGGAACAACAGGTGGGTCCCACCATCGTGAAACAGTTTGATCTATGTGGGACCCTTTCATGTGATCTATTGACGGCTTCACAGCCCTGCTCGCAAATACTAGTGCTTCTAGCAACGAGTTGCTAGCAAGCCTGTTTGCTCCATGTAAGCCTGTGCATGCAACCTCACCTAAGCAATCAAGTTAACAAAGATCAGATTTTTAAGTTAATGTTCCATTACAAAAGGGCTTCTAGCCTAACGTGAATCCTATTGTGGACAAAACTGTAGTTTTAGTAGTAGGAATAGGTGATCCGTGTTCTGCTGTTCAAAAAAAAAATTAATTTTCCATTATTTTATAAAACAATTTAGGACGTTGTAAAACACTTTAGTATACTTTCGGAAACTCATGATGAATTCACACATTTCACTCGTAATTTTTAATCTAAATATTTCAAATTTCATCAATTTGACCCGTTCTAAGATTGATCCATTCTCAAACAAGTGATAAGTAACCTTGCTTCTTTTATATTTGAGGTCAAACAAAACAATTTGAGATTTGGAAATTAATATTGGTTTTTTTTATTTTTGAATATTTTGCACTGCTAAAGGTTGATAATTACCATAGACAACATTTTAAGAAAAAGGATTGGTGCTAAATTTGAATAATTTATATCAAATTTAGAGTAACAGCAACTTAGTCTGTTTGACCACAAAAAGTCAAAAACAGAGGAACAGAAAATCTCACCTGCCACATAAAGTCCACGAACGTTAGTCTCCCCTTGAAGACCAGCTCGAACCCCTCCACACATGTAATGAGCAGCAGGAACAACTGGAATCGGCTCACGGGTTATATCTAGGCCATACTTGAGACACTCAGCAGCTATGTTAGGAAAATGAGAAAGAATTTTGTCTCTCGCTTTATGACTGATATCTAGCAAAACATACTTCTCGTTACGTTTTTTAAGTTGATCATCTATACTTCTAGCCACAACGTCTCTTGGTGCAAGCTCGGCTCTTTCGTCATACATAGGCATGAACCTTTCCATATCAAGATTGTACAAAAGGCCCCCATCACCCCGCACAGCTTCCGTAATCAAGAATGCATTTTCCCTTGGTTTGGTTGGTGTAATCGGGAGACCTTCATCTGCTAATGCAGTTGGATGAAACTGCACAAATCTGCAGTGAAAGTACGCTTAGAATTCAACAAAATTGCAATCGCCACCTACAAGAATCAAGATTTCTTACTCCATGTTTGATATTACAGCTTGCGCTCGATGTGCCATGGCTATTCCATCTCCAGTAGCTACCTGTACAAGAATCAAGATTCCTTACCCAAAGTGACATTATAGCAACATCATTTATTTTTTTATCATTAATAGCATCAACTTTGGTAAAAGGCTTCTAGCCCTAGTGGTATAAGATGTAAAATGTGATCCCAAGGTTCGGGGTTCGAGTCTCATTGTGGACAAAGGTGTAGATTTAGGACTAGGATTTAGAGTGTGTGCGTGCTTATCAGAAAAAAATAGCATCAACTTTTGTATTTTTTGTTTATAGCAAAAAGTTAAAAAAGTTGATGCTATAATCAAAAGAAATACAAAATTTGATGTTATTAATGATACAAAATATAATAGTTGATACTGTTAATTATAAAAAAGGTCAATTACTAAAAATAATAACAACTTTTTGAATTTTCATCATTTATAACAATATTATTTATTTTTTTTATCACAAATAGCATCAACTTTGTATTTTCCATATGAATAACATCAACTTGTGTATTTTGTATCCTTAATAGCATTAACTTTTGTATTCTTTTTATCAATTATAGCAACAACTTTTTTAAGTTTTGCTATAGATGATAAAAAATATAAAAGTTGATGTTATTAATGATAAAAAATAAATAATATTGCTATAATTGCTAAAAATGCATAAAGTTGCTTCTATTTTTATCAATTGGCCCTTATATAAAATACAAAAGTTGTTGCTATTATTGATTAAGAAAATAATGTTTTTATAAAAAGTAAAAAAAAACAAAATATTGTTGCCATTTTTGGCAATTCAGTAATTGAGCCTTAAGTAATATTATATATATATATATATATATATATATATATATATATATATATATATATATATATATATATATATATATATATATATATATATATATATATATAGATAGATTTGGGTTCAAATGAGTACCACTAGTTTTGCGGAGTACCGGAGGTACCTCGCTTAAAATTATTTTTTTTGAAATTTTTTTTCATAATCATGTTTAAATTAATAATATAAGACTACTTGCAAAAAATCACACATAAACACACACTATAACTATGTGAAACGTGCAAGTTCACATGAACTGCACTGTTGTGAACGTATGTTCACAGCTAAGCATGTTCACATGAATTTTTCCACGTTCACATGACTTTTAAGAGGCTACGAAGTGTGAATGCGTGTAATCCTTTTACAAATATGCTTATATTATTTGTATCTAAATGAATATGAAAAAAATTTAAAAAAAAAAAACTTTTTTCGGAGCATGTTCACATCTTAAACCCGTGTGTTCACAGGTACTCACGGTACTCTGCGTTTTTAAGGTACTCACACGAACCATATTCTATATATATATATATATATATATATATATATATATAGGGGTGGGTTCAATGGAAAACCTATATGCATCGGAAAACCCGGGAACCATTTTATAGCCGTTGGATCAGGTGACGCACCACGCAGAAAGTCGATGCATCACGCGGGAATTCGGTGCATCACGCAGGATTTTGGTGCATCACGCGGGGAATTTGATGCATCAGCATGAATTGTGATGCATTTGTGGTGGTGCATGAAGGTTTTCCAAGGTTTTCCAATGCATGTTGGTTTTCCATTGAACCCACCTCTATATATATATATATATATATATATATATATATATATATATATATATATATATATATATATATATATATATATATATATATATATATATATATATAAAGAAATTTTTATAACCAAATAAATAACTATTTGATAATCATACCGGTGGATTTGTGGTAGACGGATAGATATGTCCAGCACCCCCAGAAGCTAGTAAGGTCACCTTTGAAATGAATCGAACTACCTACAATTTCCGTCAGGTATATACAGATTAGCAACAGGTAGATATCAACTTTGAAGTTTGAACATGAATGTGACCGTCACCTTGTGTGTTTCTGTATTCATAGTGTCAACACCATGGCAAATCATCTCAGATCCATCCTGCAAACCGAATAATATCCATATCATGCAATTATTTCAGACCAAAAATAGTTCATTAGAGTTCAAATTAAAATCATATTGGGAATTAATAGACGTCGCAAATAGGACAATCCATGGGTAATTCTTTTTAATGTGGATCAAAATGGGTCTGGTTAGATCAGGTTAGGTTTTAACCTGTCAACATTTTTTTGTACATTTTCTAATTTTATAAAAATTAATAAGAATTATTTATGATCACAACAACTATGGTATCAGTATCATGACAATAATCTTTTTCTTAAACGGCAGAACACACACACCCTCTAAATCCTACTCTTAGATCTACATCTTTTGTCCATTATGGGACTCGATCTCGTGACCTGGAATCCAAGTTAACACTTTGGTACTGGTTTAGGGACTTTCAAACAATTTAACCGAATTTCATATCATGATATTATTATAATAAAGCTATGTAGAAATTGTAAGCATTTAAAAACACTTTAGGGACTTTCAAACAATTTGACCCAATTTCAAGTAACTTGGCCAGCAATTTTTTTTTTTTGAAAGGCAAATGCTTTATACCTCAACTGCAAGAAATCCAAACAAACGACTCGACTGACCTGTGAGAAACAGATCGACCTAACATGACAAAGAACTACACAACCACACGAGAGGATCAGAAGGGAACTACCACTCAAACTACATATGCAAGGATGAAGGCAACATAATATATAAACTTCATTTTGAAGCAAACCTGAGAAGTCAAAAGGTCAATAGCAAAATGATGCTTGAAAACGAAAATGTTGGGATCGTTCTCAATTGCATTGAGAAGTGCCCTTTCGATTTCTCTTCCTGTCATATCAGCTGCATGCACTATTCTACGATGTGAATGACCACCTTCTCTAGCTAAATGCAGATTTCCATCCTCTCCATGATCAAACGATGCGCCCATGGCTATCAATTCCCTTATTCTCTCGGGTCCTTCTGTGCACACCACCTGCCAGTAATCATAACTCGATATATTTTCAACTTGAACGAGTTTGTATAATTGTATCTAACCCAAATCAAGTGTTTGAATTAAAGCTTACTCTAACAGTCTCCTCATCACATAAATAAGCCCCTGCTACAATTGTATCCTGCATATGACTCTCCACAGAATCCGAAGGGCACAACACCGCGCTAACACCACCTTGTGCGTAATTGGTATTGCTTTCATGAGGCTCGGCCTTTGTTATTACAGCTACACTGCCATGTTTTGCAACCTCAAGGGCATACCGAAGGCCAGCAACTCCACTACCAATAACAGCAAAATCGAAATACTTAGTGGAATCGTCTTTGATGCATGATGTTATGACGGTTGTACAGGGTCTCCGAGTTTCACCAATCGGATAACTATATCTCTTGATTTGCATGTTGCCAGATACCCCTGGTGACCTATATTGTACAGTAAAAAATGACAAGACCAGTAGACCACATCATACTTCAATAAAAAGCGGTAAATTAATCACATTTAGCATCAAGAAAGACAGGTAAAAGTTTGATAAGACTTCTGTACCATGGCAACTTCTGGCAGCATTTCTGCAACACCGCCCGAGAATAGAAACTGTGTCTTGGGTAACCTGTCTCTCGGAATTGTAGATTGGCACTTCCGGAAGCTATACTAGTTGCCATTGTTTTGCTACAATTATAATAAAACCATTAAACATGATATAATGGCCATCAATAATGCATGTAAAGTTGTAAACTTTCCATAAAGATTCATCAAACTGAGAGAGATCAAATCAGAATTGAGCAGCAATTTCAAATAACAAGAACAATGAACGACGATCTAAAGATCCTAAACAGTAAAACAACACACAAAACATCTCAATTCAAACGAATGAAAAATTGGCATAAAGTTCCATAAACCATCATCAAATTCATATTTTCAGTTAAATATATACTCAAATCTGAATGCACAACTTTATTTGTAGAAATAAAGAGTTTTTGAAATTAATAGCTTAAAATTCATCAAAAGATCAAAGTCCTAATTTGTTAAACTTTTAACCATTTAAACAACAGAAAATTGTGCCATTGGTTATCAAGAGGAAGCAAATTCAGTCCACCTCCACCATGATCAAACAAATTATAGAATACATCTTTTAGGGGTAACAATCATAAAGTGATTGATTCAGTGATTGTATATTTGTATTGTGATTAATGTAGTAAATACCTGAAATTTGGCAACTTTGAGGAGATTATGCAGCAATTACAACGAAAAGTTGTTTGAGACCTGTTAAATGTAATTGGGGATTAGGGTTTTGAAAAATTTCAAAGCAATTAGACAGCAAGAAAGCATGTTGAATTTTGGGGAAAAAAACATACCCAAGTCGAGAAGTTGAAGCCGAAACGAGAGAAGCAGACGAAAATGGTTGGAACTTGGAAGTTGGGAGAGGATGGGTACTTTTGGGAAAAGTGAAATCGAATAATATTATATAATATTTTACTAAATAAATAATAAAGTTTTTGTCATCACTCATTTTTTGGCAAAGTCGATTTTTGCATCCACAAGTTTTTATCACTCGTTTCGGGTTGGCTTTCCTTAGGAAGGTGCGAATAACTCAAAATTCCATAAATCTATACTTCTATGGTATATAAAATAAGAAAACCATTTAGAGGTTCTGGACCATTGGATAGAAATAAATCAATGGTCTAGATTAATGACAACTCATAATTATTTATGAAATGTCTCTTATACCCTTAATTAAAATCAATAATTATACCTATGTCATTTTTTTAATTCATTTTCTAAATTTACTACATTAGCTTAATTACATTAAATTTTAATTTTATTTTTTCATTAATGAATTTATATTTACCTAAATAAATATGTGTCATTATTATCCTTAATGATCATAGTTAAATTCAAATGTAAAAATTTGGATTTAAATGTAGAAGTGTAGTAAATAAAGTTAAAAATTTTTGTTAATTATTTTGCTAACAAGATTTAAAATTTAATTGATAAAACTTTACTTGTAAATATGATAAATTTTGATTGTTGATTTTCAGATATTCCATTTTCATATTTTATCATTTTCAAAATATATAAATATTCACATAATTGAAGTTTTTTGTTTCTTATATTGTTATTTCATATTTGAAGTTAATAAAAATTAAAAAAAAAAACATTTTTTGCAAACACATATTAACTGTTTTTTATAATACAATATAATAATATTTTTTTTATTTAATATCAAACAACTAAGTATATTTTATCTTTAATTTAACTAGCTTTCAATTTTTTTTATTTTAATTATATATAAATTTTATAATAATTTATTAAAATATAAAAAAAAAATATGTATTTCTAAGTCAACACATGTAATACATGGGTTCATTAACCTATATATTATAATAAAACAAAAAAATTCATGTCATATGTCACTTCTACAATACAAGAAAATTTTGTTTTTCCACCTCTTTTTTCCAAATTTAACACCTTAACTTAATTGCATTAAATTTTGACTTTATTTTTTTCATTAATTAATTAGTAATAAATTAGATTCTGTAACATTTAAAATTAATATTTACCTACAATAAATATCTATCATTATTATCCATAATAATCATAATTAGATCCAAATGTAAAAACTTTGAATTAGTTGTGGAAATCATTATTATTATTATGTATAATAAAGGAAAACATCAAATGTCACGTGTCACATCTACGTTCACCAAAAAGATAATTACAACTTATAAAAAATAAAAGATAAATACAATTTAATATTTTTTAAAAAGATAAATATACTCTATTTTTTAATCTGTAATTAATAAAAAATAAACACAAATATTAATTTTTGTATCTTTTTATTTTTACTCATATACATTTTATATTAATAAATTTAATTAAAAATACTCACGTAATACGTGGGTTATAAACTAGTTTATACATTGAATCTATCTATACTATTAAAAGAGTAACTAAATGTCACATGACATGCTCTCATTTAATTTGTCACATGTCGCTCTCTCATTTTGTCACGTCATTACTGATTTTATTTTTGAATTTTGAAGTAATCAAATCTATGTAAACCTAATATGGATTAATTTAATAACTAACTAACTAAAATTAAGCAAACTTTATTATTCATATAATTATTATATTATACACATATATAAATATCAATTTCTAAAATTCACTCATGTAATACATGGATATTAACCTAGAATGGAATATATTACGAAAAAATCAACATGTTATCATTTTTATACGTTTTCGTCTTTCCATGTTTTTTTTTTCATAGAAGTCCTCAAGTTAATTTTTTTCTTTTTGATTTACTGTAATTTTGATGTTAGAACCCGGTTTTTCAGTTTTTAAAAACTCGGTTTAGTAATTATAACCGGGCTCTAATTGTCAAATTTCACAAACCTAAAAAAAATTAACTTAATAGTTTTTCTGGAAATAAATAACATTGAGGAACGAAAACGCAAAAACTGTGAAAACATGTTGGTTTTTTCATAATGACAATATATAATTTTTTTAGAAATATATTTAAAAAATATTATTACTGTTAAATATTTATAAAGAAAATAATTACATATCAAATTATGTGAAATTAATTTTTTTAAATTGTACATTAATCACACAAATTTAAACAAAAAATACATAAAATATAAAAAAATATATAAATCCATACCTCAAAGGCTCAAATGCATAAAATTTTACATAAAATACACAAATTTTTAATCAATGGTTCTCACGTAAAAAAGAATTTTTATACTAACTTGACTCATATATAATCTATCTCTATAATATAGTCTTTCTAAAACAAACTCTATCTTTAGACATACTGAAGTAGGGGTGAGCGACGGGTACCATTTTCCGAACCTGAACTGGTACCGGTACCGACCGATACCGAATTAATATATTCGGTTCGGTATTCGGTTTTTAAATTAGCTAAAATTCGGTATTCGGTACTCTCGGTTCGGTATTTGGTTTTTAAATTAGCTAAAATTCGGTATTCGGAACCGAACCGGCACCATATAACATTATACGGTTCGGTATTCGGTTCTTTCAAAACTAGTATCAGTTTCGGTATTTTCGGGATCGGTACCGAGCTCACCCCTATACTGAAGTAGAATAATTTTGTTACATGAGGCTTTCCTGACCGGTTACCTTCCGTTATTTTTTAAATCTAGTCTACATCTAAATTTAGGCTTAATATTGAAAAAATCTTATCAACTTTTTTAACTTTTACGATTAGGTCATTAAACTTTTTTGATTGTTTAAATCCCTAAACAAATTTTGTATTATGTAAAAGTATACATTTGACATTTTGGTTACTGGTTACCAAATAAGTAACATTCGTTTTCTCACTCAGTTAAGATTAAGAAAACCACACTACCTTTCACATTTTGACGATTAAGTACCTACCATTTTGTTTTACCAGTTGCGTTTTACTGGCTCATTCGGTACTTAGTCAAAAACATATACTTTTCATTAAAACAAAATCACTTTAAGGACTTAAACAATCGGAAAAAAATTCATGAAATTAATCACAAAAACAAGGAAAGTTTGTTTTGTTTTTTCAATATTAACCCTAAATTTAAAACTAACTTTTATTTTATATCATTATACTAGTTTATTGGCTCACGTATTACATTAATATTTGCAATTATTTCTAGTATGGAATGAGTCAATCATCTACTTTGGTATCTTGTTGAACAAAAATGATAATGGTGTTTCCCGTCGATCAAGAATTTTAATTTTTGGCAAGTCTCATGATCATCTAGTAAAAATTATTCACTTTATATGTGTGTGTGTGTGTGTGTATATATATATATATATATATATATATATATATATATATATATATATATATATATAATGATTAAATAAGCACCATTTAATAATAAGTACCGTGGGCACCAATAGAAATTTAATACATCGGTGTCAATTGAATCATTTTTACGTTACAGGATAAGTTATTTACATAGTTTGAATGTGATTAATTTAATGAATCTTGTGTATATTATAATTTGTAAATTCAATAAACCTAATGAATCTTGTATATATATAAAATAAAACACACAAATATTCAATCATTTAAAATATATATAAGAATAGTATTGTTATGTGTTATAATTATTATTTTTCCGGTTTTATGCATAAATATGAATAAAAGCTACTTTTTTCATTATTCTTTTAAAAATTTTATTTATAAATTTATATATTTTAATGGAGGTAAATTAATATTTTATTTATGTATAATATAAATTTATTTATTTAGATAAACACATAAATTTATTTAAGGCGTGTTTGTTTCACAAAATCTATCAGAAATCTGTGAAATTGAAATGAAAATTTCATTTATTTATATGTTTAGTTGACTAAAGTAAATTAAAGCAAATTTCTTTTTAAAATAATTTTTTTTTATCCATTGAAATTTATTCTTACTTACTAAGTAAATAATTAAGATTCAATCCCCATAATATGTTTTTTCATCGACACTACTAACCTGGCCTTACATCACCTTATCCACTCTATCCTACCTAACCATACCCACATTACCTTACCCCACCATAATAATACCCCACCCTACCCACCTTATCCGAATCCTATCCCACAGTTACCCTACCTTACCCACCCACCCACCCTACTCTACCTAACCATATCCTACCCACCCATCTCATTCCATCCCTATCCTACTCTAACTACCCACCTTACCCTATCTAACCATACTCCACCCTCCAACCCCATTAACCCCTACCTAACTTACCTCACTAGAATTGAAAAAACTCTGAAAAATAAACAACTCGACCGGTAGGACAAGAGGAGCTTCCCTTCCTAGTCCTAGATCCGTGGGGTTCGGTCCTCCAAGGTTTGTTTCTCTTCAACCTGCTCATGGCTAGATCGATTGGTTTCAGGTCAAATAGGAAGAACTAGAAGATTCCACCACTGGAAAGCGCCTACACCTAATGGCTTAAAACGCTTTTCCCATTTCCTCGTTGACCCATCATGCAGGTCTAATTCAACATACTTACCTAACCGGCCATACCCCACCCCTACTCAATCTTACACCACCTATCATACACACACTCACTTCGTCGCACTTTACAAACTAAACAGAAAAATAACAAACAATGTAATTTAGTCCCTTTTATTCCAATTCTATCAACCAAACATCAAGTAATGAAATTTAATTTCATCCCATTCCATTAAAAACTAATTTATGTGTTTATACATTTATTAATATATAATATGAAAAAAAACAACATGTTTTTCACGTTTTTGCTGTTTAGTCCCTCCGTGTTGTTTTTTACCAATAAAATCCTTAACTAATATATTTGTTTGTGATTTTTGGAATTTTTATTTTTTTTTTCAAAAAAGTATTCAAGTTTGTGGACTTTTCGGAGAAAAATAGTGGAAACGTGTTGGTTTTTTGAGAAAAAGGACAGTGTTGATAATAAAAAAACAAAACTTTTCCGAAAACCGGAGTGAAAACAATAACTTGAGAACTTTCCTAGGAAAAAATAACACTGAGAGACTAAATCACAAAAAACATGAAAACATGTTGGTTTTTCATATTAAACCCTTAAAAATAAATACAAATTCTATAAAAAAAAGGTTATAAATATTGTTTGAAAAAAAATAATAAGTGCCGTATATATAAAATCAAATATTGTTATTTATTATAATATACATACACACACACACACACACACACATATATATATATATATATATATATATATATATATATATATATATATATATATATATATATATATATATATAGGGTTGGGATCATTGCAGAACCTTAATTTAGTGCAGAACCATAGAACCAATCTAAACCATTAGATTATAATATAACACTAGGGATAAGATGGTAATTATACAATTAACATTGAATTAATAGCGGCCTACCAAGTTTGACTGTCCACTTTGACTTTTTTTTTACTCTTTTAATATATAATGGACATGCAGTGTTGCATCGACGTTAAATATACGATATCAAAGTGTTCATTCGACATCGAATGGTCGTATGGGTAAAAAAATTTACGAAAAATAAACACGTAAATTTTTTTTCAAAAAAATATATTCATGACCGTTCTCGTTAAATCCACCAACTTTGACTACTAATTTTGACTATTATTTATCTCTGTTAATAATGAACGTATATGCAGTGTTGCATCGACGTTAAATATACGGTATCAAAGTGTTCATTCGATATCGAATGATCTCATGATCTCACCATGATATATTGCATCGTGGTCTGGGTAAAATTATTTTTACCAAAAATAAAAAAATATATATCATAACCGTTCTCGTTAAATCCACCAACTTTGACTACTAATTGTGACTATTATTTTGCCTCTGTTAGTAATGAACGTATATGCAATGTTGTATTGATGTTAAATATACGATATCAAAGTGTTCATTCGATATCGAATGATCTCATGATCTCACCATGATATATTGCATCGTGGTCTGGGTAAAATTTTTTTTACGAAAAATAAAAAAATATATATCATAACCGTTCTCGTTAAATCCACCAACTTTGACTACTAATTGTGACTATTATTTTAGCTCTGTTAATAATGAGCGTATATGCAGTGTTGCATTGACGTTAAATATACGATATCAAAGTGTTCATTCGATATCGAATGATCTCATTATCTCACCATGATATATTGCATCGTGGTCTGGGTAATTTTTTTTTTTACGAAAAATAAACACGTAAAATTTTTTCGAAAAAAATATATCATGACCGGTCTCGTTTTAAAGAGTATAAAATTCTCGTTTTTATGGTATAATTTTTTTGATTTAAAAATTAATAATATTAATGTTATTTTAATTTAAAGAAAAAGGATATTTATTTTGCTAATGTCAATCTTTTTGCTATTTCCAATCTTTTCCTTTTTTACCCCTCCAAGAATTAAAATATCACTATTACCAATCTTTTTTTCACTAATTCCAAACTTAACTCTTTTAATCAAGATCATTAGATTATTTTAATCTATGGACGATATTGGTTCTACAGTTCTACACTAAATTTAAGTTCTGCAATGATCCCATCTCTATATATATATATATATATATATATATATATATATATATATATATATATATATATATATATATATATATATATATATATATATATATATATATATATATATATATATATAAAGTTATGTCTATGTGAAATTAAGGGTTTAGATCATTTTTAATCATTCAACTTTTAAAGTTGTTTCATACAACCATTAAAATTTAGTTTAATGTTCTATTTTATATTAATGATTAATAATAATAATAATAAAATGTGTACAAAATATGATAGTATAATGGTTAAATGTGTACAAAATATAATAGTTTAGTGGTCAAATGTGTACAAATATAATATTTTAGGGGCCAAATGTGCATAATTTTTAGTAGTTAAACATGGACAAAAATAGTTATATGGCTAAATGTGTACGTAAAACAAGTTAATAGTTAAATTTATGATAAATAATTTAGTAATTAAATGAGTCAAATATGTAAGTTGGATGGTTAAAAATGATCTTAATTCTAAAATTAAATCAAATTATAACGATTACATATATATAATTTTAAAAACAAAAAGGTTTAAAAGTATGATAAAAGCAAGGTAGTTACTATTGACGTATGTTCATAAAACTAAAAAGATAAAATTCATGATAAATAAAAATAATATTATTGTAAAAAAATAATATTTATATATATTTGTTTTATATGTATAATAATTATTATTAAAAATATACATATAATACATAATTAATATATAAAATAACTAGCATGAATATTTTATAAATACAGTAACGAGGAGACAATGATTCATGCCTGGAAGTTACTCTACGAGAACAAACAATTTATGACATTGAATGTTGAATGTTACATGGAATTGGAAAGGCTATTTCTTCATGCACCACCTCTAATTTCTCATACACCACCTCTATGCATTTGACCTATAAATATTTATCTTTTGATTGGACAAAAGAGTGTAAAAAAATAAAATATAATGATGAGTTATGAAAAAAAAGCATGTTTTAGGTCAATTGTAGGATATAGATGTGGTGCATGAAGTAATACCCCGATTGAAAAATCAAGGGTGATTTAAGTAAAAAATATAAATTATAAAACGTTGACTAATGCACTAAAAACTAAAAATATTGCGTTTCTATACATGCATTCCAAAAAGTCGGAAAATCAAAGGTGAATGAATTATTTGAACCGGTGGTATTCTACCATTAAACTTTGTAAAGAAAAAAAAGGGTATAATAATACCATCATTATTAAAAGTAACGCAAATGATCAAAAATAGTAATAATTTTTGTCATTTTTATCATTAATAGTAAAATTATTTATTTTTTATTATTAATAACATTGATTTTTATATTTTTTATCATTTATAGTAACAATTTTTTATTTTTTTTTATCAAAAATAGTAATTGGTGACCCACAAACATATTTAGTAGATCACCAACTTTTCAGTCATGAAAAATAGTAACCATTTTTCATATTTTTATCAATAATAGTAACATATCAAATTAAAAACCTAAATTTTTTTTATTAAGTTTTCAATAAATACCAAAATAAACTCAAATATATATTTCAAATTTTGTTGTGAAATTTTATAATAAAATTTTAGTTTTTATTATTTTTATTATTATTTATTTATTTTAAAGTTTACTTAATTATATTATTACTAACTTTAGTAACTATTTTTTTAATTTCATTAAATTTATTTATTTATAATTTATAATTTTTTCGTAAATTTCATTGTTTACCAAAAAAAACAAGAAGAAATACAAATAATACATCACAACTATTATAAAATTATATTGTTTTTTATCCCATAACACCCTTTTGTTAATTAGTATAATTTACACACACATGTATATAGACTCAAGTTCCATGGATTCTCATATAAGAATGAAATCTTGAAGTTCATATCAAATGTACATATTTATTAAGATAAAATATTTTATTTTATGCAAAAATATAATATACAAATGTTCAAAAGTGTAATACTATTGACCAATTCACATAATTTAAAGTTCATAACGATACAAATGTGATATTTCATAATAAAAATAAACATTTTATCATAATAAACATGAATATTTAATATGAGACTCCAGGACTCCATTATAATACCGGACTTCATTAAACTCAATTCTATATATATATATATATATATATATATATATATATATATATATATATATATATATATATATATATCAGGTTTATCAGCATACTTTTGAAATTCCAGCGTACCCTTACGTGAATGATCATACACATATAGTTTTTTTTAATAGACATGTATAAGACAATATTATAAGACTTTTTTTCAAAAGAAATAACATCATAAATCTTGTGAATAGTAAAAAAATCATGTGAATGGTGTGGATGATCATTCACTTGAATATGCGTTCATGTGAATTTATAAGTATAGCATCATCAATAATGATTTGTATAAAAGGACATAATTCCAAAATATTAAAATCATTTCTATAAATGAGGGGTTAAAGTGAAACATAAATTCTCCTTTGTGGACAACTAAAATGGCAATGAATGAATGATGTGTGTAGAGTCAATTTTAACTTTTTAAGTGTTAATTTATATGTAGTCAAAGAAAGCAAACTAACATTTGATGTCACTTATCATTCCAATCTAATAAAAAAAATGAGCCTTGTTAGTTACTTGTTTTTTTTATTCTTTTTCTTTTTTTTTTTTTCGTTTAGTTACATCTTGAAGAGAAAACTTACAAGCTCAAATGTAACTTTTGGTTCGTGTGATGAAATTCCACGAAACTTGAATTTAAATTTAGCTTGTTAAAATTTTTGATAACTAATGTAAAGAGTTAAATTTTATGTATATTCCATAAAATTTTCTTGTTTATAGAAATTTGATATTTCTTCCGGCTCATACGTGAATTAAATTCAAATCTATACATGAATCAGATTTCCGACTTACATCTCTAACTTATACTAAAAATCATCTTTTTATTCACCATCAACCATATTAATAACTAAAATTTAAATTTCAATTCATTCGAATTGTATTCTGAACCAAACGCAACAAAAGTGTACAAACAATTTAGCTAGTGATGGATTTTTAAGAGAAATTGCATCGAGCGCACGTGTTCGAAACAAACAATTTAGCTTGTGATGGAGTCGTTAAGGAAAAACATTATCAATTTATAATACGAAACTTTATTTATACATAAATTCAAGTTATAATATGAAATTTTAATTTAATAATGGAGAGATGAGCTATAATATATTAGAAAGTGTGACTTCTTATATTATAATAACTAGTTTATTACCTGCGTATTACGTGGATATTTTTAATATATATAAAATATAACAAATAAAAAGATAAAGATATAAATATTATTTTTTAAACAAAAGTATATAAGATGATATTATTATTTATTATGACCTATTAATTTTGTATATTTCTAAATATATATGAAGAGTAATTATTTTCTTATATATTTTTTATTATATTATCTTATAATTAATAAGTTATTATATTATTAGATTTTTTTTATTTGATTTGATTTGAATTTAAAAGTGGATTATATTAGATTTGGATAAATTTAATTAATAAGTTAGTAGAGTATTAGATTTTGTTTGATTTGATTTGAATTTAAAAGTGAATTATATTAGATTTGGATAGATTTGATTTAAATTTCTTTATTATTTTTAAAAATCTATACATGTCACGTGTCGATTCACGGTGACGACACGTGGCTTCACCAGAAATGAGTATAATTACTCTTTTAATAGTATAGAAGAGAAGATTTGAATTTAAAAGTGAATTATATGAGATTTGGATGGATTTGATTTAAATTTCTTTATTATTTTTAAAAATCTATAAATGTCACGTGTCGATTCATGGTGATGACACGTGGCTTCACCAGAAATGAGTATAGTTACTCTTTTAATAGTATAAATAGAATAGATGATAAGTAACTCGGGTCTCCCTCCTCATCCTGCTTAATTTACGAATTAATTTTTCCATCTGTTTAATCTGTTACCGTATAAAATGACATATATCAAGTTATAGTTATTTTAATCATTTTCCGCTAACATTCCATTTTAGATACTAAGGCGGCGTTTAATGTTTATTCCCGGAATGGAATCTGTCAAGGAATGAAATCCTGGAAGGAATGAAATCTGTCGGAATCCAAATACTGCAACTTGTTTGGTTGGCAGGAATGGAATGGATTTCAGATTCAATTCCATTCCTGTTTTCTGTTTGGTTTGTAAATCTGTCAAAAGAATTGTAATGGATTATTACTAATAATCAACATACGCAGTTATATATTTTTTTTAAATAGAAATCTTGGTGATTAAAAATATTTTGAAATTATGACTTTCTTTGTTTAAGTTTTGCTTTATTGAAACAATTTTTTTATTTTGCAAGTTCATAAAATAAATACCTAAAATGATAACAATAAAAATGATTGTTTTACGTCATAGTTAAAATATCATTCAAAGTACAAAATATAATTCTAAACCATTCAATACTAACATATCCAACATCAAATACCAAATACCCATAAAGTCATAGTTAAAATATCATTCAAAGTACAAAATATAATTCTAAACCATTCAAAACATATCCAACATCAAATACCAAATACCCAAAAAGTCATAGTTAAAATATCATTCTAATGCCAAATACCATTCTAAAGAAACATCAACAATCTTCTAAAATCAACTTCACAAACGTTTCTCGTTGTTCTTCTTTGTAACCCCAAAAGGACAACACGAGATCGGGTTCCTATGCTATCTTTCGCACCGCCTTATACTTATCAATGTCGGATAATGATGTCATTTTGTCAATCTTTGAAACCAATAATTTTTTCATTCTTTGTAACTCAACTTCTGGAGAGGCATCTAAAAGAATCTACAAAATATCATTGCCACCGGAATTTATATTTTGGATGACCATTTCTCAATTTCAGACAATTAACGTTTTATTTCTTAAACTAAATACTAAAAAAATAATAACTAAATTGTCACGTGTCATTTTTCATTTAATTTGTCGCGTGTCTGCATTTCAATTTCTCATATGTCATTTGTAAAATCTAATTTGAATTTAAATCAAATTACATATAATATGATTTAATTAATTGAAAAAATGATTAACTGAAAATATAATAAAATCTAATTTATTATAATCAATTTACATATTTTATTGATATTTGTTATCAAATCTATCTATATTATTAAAAGAGTAACTAAATGCCACATGGCAAGCTCTCATTTAATTTGCCACATGGCATCCTCTCATTTAATTTGCCACATGTCGTTCTCTCCTTTTGCCACGTCATTTACTCATTTTATTTTAAATTTTAAATCAAATCAAATCTATGTAAATCTAATATGGATTAATTTAATAACTAACTAACTAAAATTAAGCAAATTTTATTATTCATATAATTATTATATTATACATATATATAAATATCAATTTTCAAAGTTAACCCATGTAATACATGGGTAATAACCTAGTATATATTTAAATTAACTCGTACAGTATATGGGTGCATAACTAATCTAATAATAATTAACTATTTCTAGTAAACTTTTAGTTCTTATAATTATTTTATATATCTACATAAATATTTATAAATCTTTTAAACTAAGCTCATGTAATACATGGTATGTAACCTAGTTAAAGATTATTTGTTAATTCTTGGACTAAATATTTTCCTTAAAAATGTGGATGTTATAATGCAACCAAAATATATAATTTTCATTTACGAATATTCATGTATTTTCAACGATATATAAAATCGTAAGGTGTTAATTATTTTGATTCGACTATCTTCCTTACGTGAAGATGTCCGAACTTCCAAGTTGAAGAGGTTTAATTATGTTACTTTGCTGGAATCTATATGAGTAAGTTACACAAATGGTCCCCGTGGTTTGGAGGTTTTTGCTCTTTTGGTCTCTCAAATTTTTTTTTTTACACCAATAGTCCCAAAATTCCTAACCTTTAACACAAATGGTTTCTGTCGTTAAATGGAACCGTTAGGCCAGTTAAGTCACAAGGGCATTTTCATCATTTTCATCTCAGGGACCATTTACGTGATTTTCTAATACTTTATATTTTTTTTTGTTTTTTCTATTTGAAGACCTCATCCTCCTCCGGTCAACCACCACCGTCTACTCCGGCAAGCCATAACCACCACCGCTATCCGAAATAGAAAAACGAAATCAAATCGAAATCTTTAATACAAATCCATATTATTTTATCATCAAACACATAAAGAAATCAAAATTGAAACTAAGAAATCAAAGCCTCAAATCTGGAACAAATGATTACAGATCTATATAATGAAACCCAGAAGTCTTCAAATCAGGAATTTTCATCCAAATCTGGAACAAACGATTATAGATCTATATAATCAAACACACTTAAATCTGATTCACAAACCATAAAGAACACCCTCTTTCTCCTGTTGTTTTCTTCATCAAATCCAACCTCAAACAATCGACTGAGTCTGTCATCAATGGGGTTCAACTGTTTTATGTTTCCTTTAATCTTCTTCTTTCCGGGTTCTGTTTTTGGAGCTCATAATGCTCGCACCCATGTCCAGAATATGAATCCCAATGCTTATTCACTTCTTGCCGGAATCGAAATACTTAATCATTCAAGTTTTAATGGCGTCTCGTCGGCTGCTTCGGAGGGCGACTTCTCCTTGCCAAAGAAAACAGAATCCGGTGGTGATGATTTTGACGTGACGAAACCGTCGGTCAAGCTCCGGTTAAAACACCGATCATCGAGTCAAACTCCTGTACCCGCAAAAGAATCATTATTACATTCGACCGCTAGTGATATGACCAGGATCCAAACGCTGCACAAAAGAATAATGGACAAGAAGATTCGCAACACGGTTTCGAAACCCAAGAAAAACACCGGAAAACTCAAGGCTAAAGAAGAAAAATCGCCATCGCCGGCGGTGGTGGAGAGTTACGCCGGAAAACTTATGGGTACTCTAAAATCAGGAGTAACTTTGGGTTCTGGAGAGTATTTCATGGATGTTTTTGTGGATGCGCCTCCTAAACATTATTCTCTAAATTCTGGGTTTTGATATGGATAATAATAATAATAGCATAAAGAAAAAGAAAAAGAAAAGATAATTAGATAGAAAATAAAATAGAAAAAAAATAATAAACTATTAAAAAAATTACGTAAATGGTCCCTGACATGAAGAATGACGAAAATGCCTCTGTGACTTAACTGGTCTAACGGTTCCATTTAATGGCAGAGACCATTTGTGTTAAATGTTTGGAATTTTGGGACTATTGGTGTAAAAAAAACTTTGTGGGACCAAAAGAGCAAAACTCACAAACCACAGGGACCATTTGTGTAATTTACTCAATCTATATCTATTTATAAATACTATTTTCTTCATTTCAACTTAAATGTCCACCAGACAAAAACAAACAGTTTAGAAAGTTGATAATTATTGTTCTTTTTATAGTTAAATGATAATTTTACTCTTATTTATTTACTTATCAATTTACTAAAAAAGACAACTATATTATAAACATAGGGTTATTTACTATAACTTAGAGCTCGTTTGTTTTTTAAGTGATTAGACGTCTAATGTCTTATTACATCTGTGTAATAAAGAGATGATGTTAAATTTCTATTGACCAAGTTAGAGA
This sequence comes from Centrapalus pauciflorus, assembly GCA_020465985.1. Taxonomy (NCBI): domain Eukaryota; kingdom Viridiplantae; phylum Streptophyta; class Magnoliopsida; order Asterales; family Asteraceae; genus Centrapalus; species Centrapalus pauciflorus. The sequence continues at coordinate 455,588 of JAANYP010002881.1, forward strand.
TTAGAGATAATTAAGATATTAGACATTAAATCAAACAAGGCCTAATGAACTATTATTATATATTTTCGTAAGTGAACATTTAATTTGAGATAACTTAAATAGAAATATGAACATTTAGGGCTCGTTTGTTTTTTTAAGTGATTAGACATCTAATATCTTATTACATTTGTTTAATAAAGAGATGATGTTAAATATCTATTGAACAAATTAGAGATTAGAGACAATTAAGATATTAGATATTAAATCAAACAATGTCTTAGATTGAGACGAAAAGAGTATTAAATGAGTAAAAATTTGTCAATTTGTCATCTTCTATTTTATTTTGGAACTTCTAATCTTCTCAATTTGTCACGTCTATTACTATAATATAATTTAAAATTCAAATCAAATCAACTCTATTAAATATTAACTTAACTAATTGAATAATTAATTAATTCGCTAATTTATTACTGTTATTATCTCCTGTATATTAAAAATATTTATTTTTAAACATAGATTATTTTTAAAATAAAATAAAACAAAAAAGAAAGTACAATTTATTATTTCAAATATAAAAAACAATCAATTCTAACTACTATTTGGCATGATCCAATAATGTTATTTATCATAATAAATTAGATGTATACACGCACACACACCCATATAAAGTGGAACACCTAAATGTCACATGTCATCTTCATATTTCATCATAAAAAATAAATACAAATTATTTTTAAAAGATAAATATAAATTATTTTTTTTTAAAAATAAAATAAAAGATGAATGCAATTTATTATTATTAAAATCTATAAATATTAATAAATTATTAACTTTATTATCTATAATACATATTTAACAAAACTATTTTTTGAATCAACACATATAATCTATCTTTAAACTTTAAATCATATTTATAAAAAAATCCATAGTTACACTAAATTAAAATATATAGATTTTTAAAAGTAAAATATTAAAATAAACAAAAGTTATTTTTAGAAAGGAAAAAATAGAAATATTGATAAAGAATATGTTTCATATTTTTTGTACTGTAAGTTTTAATTATATCAATTGAAAACATATAAATTAAAAGTAAAAATATGATTGAATTAAAAAAAAATTTCATACTCAAAGATATATACAAAACTAGAAAAATAATAATTATAATAAATAAGGCTATTGTTCTTTATGTTTTTTTTATTAACATCAATATTTATATATATTACTTTTGAGTTTATATTCATTTTATATAAATATTGTTATTAAAAATATTCATATAATATTTGGGTTAGTAAATTTCTTTATCGTTATTTTTATTATCTATAATAAATGCTGTGAAAATATTAGTTATGATAAATAAAAATAATATTTCTATATATTTTTCAAATAATTGTTATTTGTATGTGTCAATTTTTAATATTTGTATGTTTCAATTTTTCTTATATACATATATATATGTAAGTAATTTTATTAAATATCCACAGGTGGGTTAATATAATAGTGAAACTCTTGAGGGCTGTTCATTTGGGTTATTTTCGGTGAATTTCCATTGAAAACAAGAGATTTTTAAAAATGCGTTTCCATATGTTGTTTTTTTTTTTATGTTTTCAATATTTTATTTTCGGTTTTCAGTTTTCAATTTACAAGCACAAATTGAAAACACCTTTTAATGTTTTCAAGTATGGTTTTCATTTTCATAATACTATTAGAGAGAGAGATAGGAGAGAGGGTGAGAGGGTAAAAAGTGAAGGAAATGAAAATGTTGAAAACAATTTTCATATATACTGAACACATTTTCATCCTCAAAATATGTTTTCTAAAAATCCTTTCATTTTCAGTTTTATTAATAACCGAAACCGAAAATTTTTCGTAACTAACGTCACCTTAAATTTTTGAAACTCTTAAGTGGTTTCTTTATTTTTCGGATGATCATAGAATAAGGCGTAACCCAAACTCCCAAAGTACACGAAACAAGAAGATAAAGAGGCTTATCATATACGACTGTCAATATGGGTTAGAAGGTGTTTGGATTTGCGTTTGAATGTGATGTAGCGTTTTGAAAACTAATAATCAGATAATAACTGTAACAAAAAGTGTTGCCAGAAATAAAGTGTTTGGTTTAGTTTCTGCTGTTTGCTATCATAATTATCAAATAATCAGTTTTAAAGTGTTTGGATTTGTGTTTTAACTTGTAAAATGACCAAATAATCACTTATTAAGCAAATAAGCCACATAATTTAACTTATGAAAAGTGTGGTAGGATTAACTCTAAACGCAAATAATCACTTTTTAACATATGTAATCCAAACATTTTAAACCAATATTTGTGTTATTGTAACGTAATAAGCTAATAATCTCGTTTATAACGCAAAATCAAACACTCTCTTAATGGTATCACGTTTCATGTGCACCACTTCTATATTTGTATGTCATTCGGTCGTACTATTTTTAAATTAATGAAAGTGTTCCCATGCTTTGCGTGAATTTGAATTAATTAACAACAACTGTCTATACATAATTACTTATATTAGGCTAAGACGGAACGGTATGGGCACCCCGTTGGGCTTGACAGCTTGGGCATCTCAGCAATCCTGGTGGGAACACCACCCCTCCCATCGGCGGCCCCATTGGTTTTTCCCCGCGGAATGGGTCATTCTCTGGTTGGCTTGTTTCTCTCTCTTTACCTCTTTTCTCTTCCTCTCTCTAAAATTAATGGGTAAATGAGTATTGGGATAAAATGTTGAAAATGGTAGAAAGAGAAAAGCTAATGTGACGCTGAGGTATCCAAAATGGTGGATTTGATAATGGTTGGCATACCCACCACTCTAAGAGGAATACATACGCTTCCTAAAGTCACAGTTTGGATATCTTATAGCGTCAATCAACTTTTATATCTCTACCATTTCCTTTCTAAAACTTTCTATCTTTCTTAATTTTTTTTATTAAAAATAAAATCCATTTATAATTAATAATCAAAACATAAATTTTTAATTTTATAAAAACTAACTTTAAAAAGTTATGTAAATAAAATTAAAAACTATGAAACCTAAAATTAAAAATTACGAAACTAAAGATTAAAGATTACAAGAAATTAAAAATAAAAGTTACGAAATTAGAAATTAAAAGTTACGAACTACCCGTCTAAATTTGGTATATGGGCAGTCGCAATGTGTTCCACGATATCCGAGTAAAGGTTTGTTGTGTGATTTCTAATAATTATGAATCTCCAATAATGTCTGCAGATTTAATTATTTGGAAGCAGAATGTTGTTGAGATAGAAGTTCCTCTTCTTGAAATGTACATATAACATTGCCTTCGTATTGTAATATGACACAAGCATACATTATGCATCTAGTTTTCGTGGGCTTCATGGTCGTGCGTGATTGTTTATTATAGCGAAACGAGTTTTGAGGACCAAAACCTCGTTCAATGTTTGTTCTTGTTGACTATTGTGATGCCTTGAATCTTAATCACTTTTCACCATTTGAACATGAAAAAAGCTTTCACAAAAGTTGTCCACTTGGGGTATATCCTGTTGGCGAGATAGTAGTCATATTTATATTCTGTTCCATCAATTATAAACGAAGCCTCCGGTGCGATCCCATTACAAACGTCGTTGAATAATGGTGACTGGTGAAACATGTTGATATCTTTATTGCAGCCAGAGAATCGTGGGATGCAACCGCTTCTAACATAATCGTTGGATGATCATGATCGTCTCGCATGTATTGACATCGTCATGCCGTTGGACAATTTCTCCATGCTCATTGTATATAGTCAACAGGGCCGGCCCTTGGCCCGATGCACATGGGCCACCGCCCAGGGCCCAATTCTTTATAAGGGGCCCAAAAAAATCTTTATGCTAATATAGCCCAGCCATTCAATATTAGATTATATGTTTTTTGCGTGATAAAAGACATAAACAATGTGTTGGTTCAACTGGTAGTTATTTTATCATGGATTCCTAATGGCATGGGATCGATACCCAGTATGTGCATTTTTATTTTATTTATATGTCATCACTACCACTTGGATTTTCATTTACATATAACTTCAGTTTGCTTTATATCGTTCGATATTTATATTTTTGTTTTTCAATGAGTTTGATTTTTTTTTATTTTTGTTTAACACAAGGTTTATGTTATTTATTATACATCTATTAAAAATATTAATGAGATATGTATATATTTTTTAAGATGTTATTTATTTTTTGACAAATATGTTTACTATCCATATTATGAATCATTAAAATTTAAACTTTTTTTTCTCAATTTACTAATAAAAATATAATTTAATATTGTATGCAATTTTTGCCCAATATACATACGATGTTAGTATTAAATTTTTTTTTCATTTTTTTTTTGGATTGAGGAAAAATTCAGGGAAGCATCGTTAAACCATTACGCATTTACGCAATGACAAATTGAGAAGTTTTTAAAGACATGACATTGACAATGGTGCAACAAAATAAATATTATTTGATTGTAACTTTTTTAATATTAATTTTGCTTATATATATAGAGGGCCCTTTCTAAATATGTGTCCCGGGCCTCAAAAACGATAGGACCGGCACTGGTAGTCAACACTACCAAGCATTCCACGAAATCCATGTTTTGGTTTAGGATGCACGTGTAACAGATGAACATCGTTTGCAGTCGGTCTACATATATATTCTCGTCCGTACAACTGGATAATCGTCTGACAAAATTCCTGTAAACTAATTCGTCGCCAAAATATATGATTACTAATCGTACGAATCTAGAACCATGTCATATGCTTGTTGCCGAATAGCATATGTGCATTTTTGTAATGTTGTAAATCATCTTCTACCTCTAGCATCCCATCACAAGGTAAAAAATTCATAATTTTATTCCATATCTTATGAATTTTTATTTACGAATTCGGAATCTCCTTCTGAAAATGTCAGCTCCATAAGCGGGTTCTGTAAAATAATCGTGCAGAAGACGTTGATTTGCAGCTTCAGGACAATTCCTTTTCTATGTTGATTATGTAGCGCATTCAGAATCGCTGCAATACCTTGTTGAGTACGCACAAATCCACCTTCAAACAAATCATCAGAATCTGATATGAAAGAAACTGGCCGAAGCCAGTGTTGTGTTAAACTCCGCGGTTGGAAGGATTGCTTTCTGCCACTTATTGAGAAAAAAGCGCTAACGCGCCTTTACTTTTTTTATTGATAATGACGATGATGATGAAGACGTGTACATATTCATTTTGTAAAATATGGATGTGCATATAAATAATTAAATATTGAAATGGAATAAGATTGAAATTTTGAAGATAAAGATGGATTTTGTTTTAATGTCTTGAGAAATTGGTTTGGTATGAATTGAAAGAATTTGGATGGATATTTATAGGGAAAAAAAATTACACACACATACATATAAAACAAACAATCATATGACCGTTTTTTCAAAAATAAAAATTCGAAGGAAGCCGTTGGGGGAGGGATTTCTGTGTGCCCGCTGGGATGGGGACGGTTTCCCCTCACGATGGGCTCACGTGTCCAAGCCAAGGAGCTAACGGCTCATGTATACCACTCACTCTTAACTACCACACACACACACTCTGTGATATGGCGGTTTTCATTTTCTCAGTTTCGAATTAAACGGTCTGGCTCGAATTGTCGATTTTGTTAGAATATCCAACAAATGGATGGTTGATCTTAAAGGGTTTATTATGGAAAAAAAGACTAATATGTTTTCATGTTTTTTGCGTTGTCGTCTATCCATGTTATTTTTTCCCATAAAATCCGTGAAGTTATTTTTTTCTTTTTGGTTTAGTGAAATTTGGACATTAAAACCCGGTTTTTCAGTTTTTTAAAAACCCGGTTCACAAATAATAACCGGGTCTAATGTCTAAAATTCACTAAACCAAAAATAAAAGAATAACTTGAGCTTTTTTTATTAAAAAAATAATATGAAGGGACGAAAACACAAAAATTATGAAAACATGTTGGTTTTTATCATAATAAACCCATTTTTAAAAGCGTTTCCCACATTGTTTGGATTCATTATTTCTGGAATGCGTTTCTCTAATTTTATGGTTGAGAATAAAATAAAATAAAATAAAATTTTCCAACGTCAACTTTTGTCTGAATTTATTTGTGGTTTTAAAGACCAAATAAAATGTGGCGTGAGTTTGTCGGTGGAATCATTGGTTTGTCTTTTACCACAAATTATAGTTTAAGTGTCCACGTGTCAGGAAATATATTATTTAGACAAAATTACATAAATGGTCCCTGTGGTTTATATGAAATTATGGTTTTGGTCCCTGAAAGAATTTTATTACACCACTAGTCCCTAAAATCGAAAAGTTGTAACATTTTGGTCCCTGAAATTAACGGCGGTTAACTTGAGCCGTTAGTTTCAGGGGCATTTTCGTCCTTTTGAATTTCAGGGACCATTTATGTACATATCATACATTCAGGGACCAAAATGATACTTTCTTTTTATAATTTAATTTAATTTTTCATAGTTTTCATATATATATTTAGTATTTCTTTCTTTTTATAAATTAATTATCCAAATATAACATTTTATTTTTTATTCCTTTTGTTTTAATTATTAATTTTTATTTGTATGTTTATTGTTATTATTAAGGTTAGCTTTTTTTTATGTATTACTATATTTATTTATTTAAGAATATATATGATATACATGGTTCATTTTTTTCAATTATTTATTGAGAATCCAAATTTTTTTCTGTTCTTTTTTCACTACTTGTAGTTTTTTTTTCGTTCGAAAAATCTAAAATCGAAATGATTTATTTCTTTTCTCCGTTCAAAAATGTTCAAAATAAGGACGTGTTGAAGTTTTTTTTTTCATTTTGAAAAAGAAAAAAATCAAAATGGTACGTAGTTTCTTCATTGCAAATAGTTAATAAAATTTTTATATCTAAAAGGTCTGAAAAAATCAAGAATTGGAATGGTTAATCGCTTTTTAGTAAAAAATAATTACATTCCGAATGATTTGTTGTTTTTTATTAAAAAAATCGAAGTTTTATTGATTTTTTATCTACGTTTAATTAAAAATAAGAATGATTTTTTTCTTTGAAAAAATCAAGAGTTGGAATGGTTTATCGCTTTTTAGTAAAAAATAAATAAATTAAGAATGCTTATTTTTTTATTTTAATTTTTTGATCAAAAAACGATGAATCATTATGATATTTGATTTTTTCAAACAAAAAACCATTCGGATTTTTAATTAAACGTAGATAAAAATCAATAAAACTTCAAATTTTTCCAATAAAAAACAACAAACCATTCGAAATTAATTTTTTTTTTTTACTAAAAAGCGATTACCATTCGAATTCTTGATTTTTTCAAACCATTTAAAATTAAATTTTTTATCAAGTATTTGCAATGAAGAAGCCACGAACCATTTTGATTATATATTTTTTTCCAAACGAAAAAAAGCTTCAACACGTCCTTATTTTTAACTTTTTGGAATGGATAAAAGAAATAAATCATTTCGATTTTAGATTTTCCAAACAAAAAAACTACAACTAGTTTTTATTTTTCTTAAATGAAAAAAAGAATAGAGAAAGATTTGGATTCTCAAGAAATAATAGAAAAAAATGAACCATGTATATCATATATAATCTTAAATAAATAATTATAGTAATACATAAGAAAAGCTAACCTTAATAATAACAATAAACATACAAATAAAAATTAATAATTAAAACAAAAGGAATAAAAAATAAAATGTTATATTTGGATAATTAATTTATAAAAAGAAAGAATATATATATATATATATATATATATATATATATATATATATATATATATATATATATATATATATATATATATATATATGACAACTATGAAAATTAAATTAAATTATAAAAGAATCTAGTTCCTTGTGTGTGAGTTGAGGATATATCTGTCTAAATTGGTGTGTCTTGGTGCTTAAGTTTTTTTTTTCACAAGCTGTATATATATTTTTTTGGGTGTGTCTTGGTGCTTAAGTGTTTTTTTTACAATTTGTATATATTTTTTTGTATAACATGGCTGATAACGAAAACACTCTTATTAGTAATCTGGAAATCTGGATCTTGGTAATCCTCTGTATTTGCATGCTAGTGATACTAGCAGTAGCCCTCTAATCAATTTGAAACTGAAAGGAACAGAAAACTATAAAGCTTGGTGTTATGCATGGAGCTTGCTTTACAAACTAAAAATAAAATGAGGTTTGTTGATGGTACTTTTGAAAAATCTCTCACAAATCCTGTTCTTGCCCAACAATGGGACAGGTGCAATGCTGTGGTTCTGTCTTGGATCTTAGGATCCATATCTGATGAACTTTATAGTGGTCAAATATTTCTAAAATTGCTTCGTGGAATGAATTAAAAGAGACCCATGATAAAGTTGATGGATCTGTTGAGTTTAATCTTCATCATCAAATTAACTCCCTCACCCAAAATGGTATGTCTCTTTCGGATTACTACCACAAGTTAAATTCCTTGTGGAAATAATATGACATTATGTTCAAAATTCCTCAATGCATGTGTGAAGCTTCAAAAGAATCTCAAAATCGTTCTAATTGGTTGAAACTCACGCAGTTTCTAATGGGCCTTGATAACACTTATCAAGCTATTAGAAGCAGTATCCTAACTAAAGATCCTCTTCCAAGTGTTAAGATTGCCTTTTCTATCATATCTAGAGAAGAGTCTCACAGATTATCTATCTCTAATGAACACAAAACTACTGGTCAAGCGTCCACGTTTGCCTCTAAAGCTACTTCTCAGCAAAGATCTGTCTCTAACCCTGCATTAAAGTGTCAAAAATGTTAGAGAAGTGGGCATACTATTGAAAGATGTTTTGAAATTATAGGCTATCCTCCAAAAACCAGTAACAATAATTTGAAGTGTTCCAAATATGGAAGAAACAATCATACTGTTGATAAGTGTTTTGAAATTGTTGGCTACCCTATTTCTTGGAAAAAAAAAAGACAATTAACAACTCTGACCAAGTCTTTGGCCCACATTTGAATACAATCAATCTTGATCTGACAAGTGTTTACTTGTCTAAAGATCATCTATCTAAACTTATGAGCTTTCTTGAAGACAAGCAACAACCTGTGAACTCTCATTCCAACATGTCTAGTACTTTCTGCAACTCTAATTCCTTTTTTGTTTCTGGCTCGAATATGGATTTCCAGTCTAAAAATAATTGTTGGTTAATTAGTTCTGGAGCAAATCACCACATGTCTTTCACTGATAATAATCTCCTTTACACTGTTGATGCTACAAATCTGAATATCTTTGTCACTCATCCGAACGGAACAGCTGCTAAAGTCACCTAAATTGGCGACTTAAAATTAACTGATAAAGTCACTCTATATAACATTTTAATTGTTCCCGAATATACTGTGAATTTGCTGTCCGTTTACCGTCTTGCAAAATATAGTGGGTTGTTTGTTGGATTTGATGAAAATCACTGTTACATTCAGGATTTGTTAACAGTAAACAACATGACGGTCTGTACAATTTCCACACTAATGATCAAGGTAAACCTCATAAGTCTTGTGACATAGCCTTTAGCAATGAATCTGCCTTATTGTGGCATGAACGACTTGGTCACCCTTCCGACTAAGTCTTGGGGGTCCTTAAACAGTTTTTGAACCTTGAAAATTACAAAATCACTCAACCTTGTGATATTTGTCATCTGGCTAAACAAATCAGGGAACCCTTTCCTCTAAGTGAACACAAATCCATCCAACTCGATGAGTTAGTTCACTTAGATGTTTGGGGTCCTTATAGAATCACCATTAATGAAGGTTATAAATATTTTCTCACCATCGTTGATGACTTTTCCAGAGCTGTTTGGATTTTTTTTTGTTAAAATCTAAGGACCAAGTGTTTGAAAACATTGATATTTTCTATAATCTAATAAAAACTCAATTTAATAAACCCGTCAAAACCTTTAAAAGTGACAATGGCACTGAGTTTGTTAATAACAATATGAATAACTTTATAGAACAACATGGAATAATTCATCAAACAGCCTGTCCTTACACACCCCAACAGAATGGAGTTGTAGAACGAAAACATATGCATCTCTTAAATGTGGCCAGAACCTTATTGTTTCAAGGAAATTTGCCTTTGTATTTGTGGTCTGAGTGTATATTATCTGGAACCTATTTGATCAACAGGATACCATCATCTGTTATTAAAGGAAAAAGTCCATATGAGCTAGTTTATGAAAGTAGGCCAAACCTCTCTCACATTAGAACCTTTGGCTGTCTGTGCTTTGCAAAATTTCTGAATGTGTCAGATAAATTCTCTTCACGGTCAGAAAAATATGTTTTGGTTGGTTTTTCAAATGTTAAAAAGGCATATAGACTTTACAGTATTAGAAAACGTGAATTTCTATATTCCAGAGATGTAAAATTTTATGAAACCATTTTTCCATACAAGTCAACAAAAGACAATCAACACATGTCTCTCGATCAGAATTATCAAACCTTTTTTGATTAGCTAGTCACTGTTCAAGGACCCAATGATGAGAACAATATTGTTAGTGATAGAGAGGGTATAGACCAAAGTGACCATACTCGAAATGAGTGGGAAGATTTCTTTGAAGACTATCATGCAACACCAAGTGATGGTGAGGCCAATCAGTCTCAGAATTCTTCTCTTCATGGTGAGGAAGGTCCTTCATTTGAGTCTGATGCAATTCTAAATGAAAATGAGGGAGCCTCTGAGGGTAGACTTACTATTAGACGATCAATGAGAAACTCCTCTTTACCTGCTAAATATAATGATTTCGTTGTGGAAAGTAAAGTTAAATTTGGGCTTGAGAATGTTGTCAACTACTCTAGGTTGTCTAATTCTAATTTCTGTTTTATTTCCACTTTAAATGAAACCAAAGAACCCGCTACTTACTGGGAAGTTGTTAAATATCAGCACTGGATTGATGCAATGAATTTGGAAATGGAAGCCCTTCATAGAAACAACACTTGGATTTTAGTTGACTTACCTTCTAATAGAAAACCCAGTGGATGTAAGTGGATATATAAGATAAAATATAAATCCTCGGGTGAAATTGATCACTACAAAGCGAGATTAGTTGCAAAAGGGTATAGCCAAAGAGAGGGTCTTGATTTGATGAGACTTTTTCTTCTGTTGTGAAAATGGTTACAGTTCGATGTTTACAAAACTTATCTATTGCCAATAACGGGCCTATTCACCAACTTGATGTTAACAATGTTTTTTCTGTATGGTGAAATAAAGGAAGATGTTTATATGTCCCATCCTTTGGGCTATTTCAATAAATCTGAAACTAAAGTCTGTAAGCTTCTTAAGTCCCTTTATGGGCTTATACAAGCTCCCAGAAAATGGAATGAAAAATTCACATCCGTTCTGATAGAAAATGGGTTTGTTCAAAGTTGCAATGACTATTCTTTGTTCATTAAATCTGTCAATTCATTGTTTATTACCTTACATGTTTATGTGGATGACATTGTTGTTACTAGAAATAATCTCAAGGAAAATGAAAATTTCAAACTATTCTTAAGCAAGATGTTTCAATTTAAAGACCTTGGTGTTTTAAAATACTTCCTTGGGATTGAAGTTCTTGATCTTCCTGATGGAATTTGTTTGTCTCAAAGGAAATACTGCTTGGATCTTCTTTTTGAATTTGGCATGCTTGCTGCCAAGCCTGCTCAAAATCTCTTGGATCCCAGTGCTTTTATGTCTTCAAAAGGTTATGAGTCTGCTACAGACATGGCTCTATCTAATATTACTGTTTACCAAAAATTAATTGGGAAACTTATTTACCTTACTTTAACCATACCTGATATAACATATACGGTTCATGTTTTGAGCCAATTCATGCATCAACCTCGTCAGTCTCATCTCAAATGTGCATTCTTACTACTTAAATACTTAAAAAATGAACCTGACCGTGGCATTAGGTTCCTAAGGTCTCCCTCTCACCATCATGTGTTAACAGTTTTTGTTGATGCGGACTGGGCTAAGGTTGTCATGTTACGTAAGTCTGTTGCAGGTTTTTGTGTTTTTCTTGATGGAAATTTAATTTCTTGGAGAAGTAAAAAACAAGCCACAATTTCTCGGTCCTCAGCTGAGGCTGAGTATCGTGCTCTTGCGTCTGTTACTTCTGAAATTATATGGATTATTAAGGTCTTACAAGATTTAGGTATTTCAGTGGTTTACCTGTTACTATTTATTTGGACAACAAGGCAACAATTTTTAATTGCTGCCAATCTTGTTTTTCACGATCGTACTAAACACTTTGAGATTGATTTGTATTTTGTTAGAAAAAAAAATTACTGCATGTGTTATTCAAACTGTCAAAGTTGAGTCATCTGAAAATCCTGCTGATGTGTTTACAAAAGGGTTGTCTATTCTTCATCACAACAGGTTATGTGCTAAACTCAACCTTTTGAATATCTTTCACAATTAACTTGTAGGGGGTGTTAAAATGAGTTTATTTTATTGGGCCTATTTTTATATTTCTTTTCTTCAAGTTAATTGTGTGCAGATTGGGCTTTAGTTGCTGGGCCTATTTTGTTTGTTATTGTTCAGATGAGAAGGAGCAGCCCAACCGAGCAGCAGTCCAGCTCTTTTTTTCTTATTGGTTTTCTGCCTATTTAGTAAGTGCAGTGCGTTGGTAGGTGGAGCAAGCAATCAACTTATTTCTCTAAGTTTATTTTCTCTCGTCTCTTCATCTTCAATAGATTTAGGGTTTGTTCTTGGAAAATGTGTCTTTTGTAAATCTTTTCGTTTCCGTTGTATTTTGGTTGAGTGGATAATCTTCATCTGTTGATGAATAATCATTGAGTGGTTGTAGTGAGTTTTAAGTTGTAACCATAGGTATTGGTCTTCGGATCGGTTGTTTTAGAGTCTTGATTAATGAAAGTTTATTAGTTGGTTATTTGTGGGTTCTTGGCTTTCTTTTACAACGCCTCACAATTTTGTTTATGGTAGTGCCACAAACAATCCAAAACGCGTCTCGATGAAAAGAGACCAACTCAACTATGTAAAGGTCTATTGGTTCTCTGCACTGTTGATGTGGAATGTCACAGTTTATGATATTAAGTACAATTTTGATCCAAAATTTGGAGTTTATATATGTTTTGGTTATATATTTGCTAGAACGCTTTTAATTGAAACAATGTTGTCATACATGTACACATGACAAAAACATAAAATCTATATTAAATTGAAATCCAAAAAGAAGTAAATTGCATATAGATAGATTTTCCCTGTCCAAAATAAATGTTCACATTTTTTTTACTTGTCCCAAAATAACCGTATTAATATATAGATAGATACAATTTGTATGATTTTTATTGTATCTTTGATTATATGATCTAAAAAAAACTTTTTTTTATAAGTAATTAATAATTAGGGATAAAATTTTTATATTTTGATTAAAGGTTGTAATCATTATTTTTCTTAAAACTATGTATTTTTTGATCTGTGGATATTTATTTTGGGATGAAAAATTAATACATTTTAGATCAATTCTATTTTTGGTATGAACTGATCAACATTATGTTTGTCATAAATAAATGTACATATTTTCTATTTTGAGTTTTTCTAAATGAAGTATATACCGTCTTACATAATATTCCAATGATATTATGAGACCAATATAATTGAAGTTTTCCAAAAAGACAAAAACAATGATATTTTGATTAAGCTAAAGTAAACAATTGATATAATTTGAAATATTCTTTGAAATAGACATTTTTTTTGGATGATTGTGTTTTATTCCAATAAAAAGTTAATAAACTTGTCAAAGTATTCAAAAATGGGTATTTACATTTTCGGCATGTAATTTTGGTTCTTCATTAGAAAACGTACTTAAAAGTTTTATAGTCCATTATATTTTATGGGATAATACATAGTTTGTTACTTTAAACTTTGGGTTTAATCCATAAAATTGCAATATATTTTTTCTACATTTTATCGATATGATACATCTAATTTTCTTGATCGATGTGGTATGTGTACCCATTGTTGACCATCAGAGTTTAACCTATCGATATGACACGTCTAACTTTTTTTATCGATACGATACACCTAATATTTGAAAAAAACACCAATAAGTTTCAAGATCTGAATAATTTCAAGAACTCAATACTCCATAAAAAATCTAACAAATCTTCAAATTTGAATCGTAATCAAAATGGAGAAGAAGAAGAGACAGGCTGCAGTAGTGATACAAAAAGGGGAGGGAGAACGATGGTGATGCACGAAGGAAGCAGACCACCTTCACACACCATATCTATCGATAATTTCGTTTTGATTTTTTTTCCTAAAATAAGTGTATATCATTTTAAATAATATTCTAATTTATCCTTAATTATGAGATCAATGTAATTTAACTTTTTTAAAAGGTCCAAAAGCACTTGCATTTAATTAAGTTAAAGTAAAAATGCCATTTATTTGATTAAAAAATTGTATTTAATGTAGATTTCTTGAACTATGTGTGGATATTCTTTTAAAGACAATTATTATTTGATGGATCGATTATGTTTTATTCCAATATAAAGTTAACAAACTTTTCAAAGTATTTTTTATTTTTGGTTTTTCATGAGAAAAAGTAATTAAATTTAAAAGCATGGTCTGATGCTTTAAACTTTTCATTGGAAATTTGCAGTTTCCTTGTGCATAACTGACTTAGCTTTTAAAATACGTTTAACCCAAAAACTGAATTCAAACAAAACCAAAATATTATTCGGTTTTGATTTGCAAAACTGAACTTAACTTTTGTTTAGTTTTTATTCATGTTTTAATATAAAACCTATCAATTTTATTAATGAACCCAAGAAAACAACAGAATTATCAGGGCATTATATTGTGGCCCAGATTCGGCCCAATTTATATAAAAGCAGTCCATATGATTAAACTTTTACACGAACACAATAAAACTGGCATTTTTGAGCAAATGGGTCTGGCCAATTAAAAAAAGGAACTTTTAAAACCTAAAATGGTCCAGATTGTTAAACCGGCCGAATCAAACCGGTTATAATGTTTGACAGGTCTGATTTAAAACGTTAGTCTGTCTTGTGTAGTCTTGAAGACGTAAAATACCAACGTAATTTTCCAAGTGTATCAGTATTGTACATGAAAGTTTTTTTTACCCCATATGATACATGTATTTTAGTTATTCTATTCCAATATGATTCATTTTTACATAGAGTACGGTTAAAAAACGACTATTTGTATGAAATACAAAGCTCTATATAAAATCATATTATATTGAAACAGAAAACTAAAATACATGTATCATATGACCAAGAAAAAGTTTATATATATCATATCGATACATTTGAAAAAGTACGTTGATATTGTACGACCTTAACCATTGTTAAGGGGAAACATATAAAATGATGACCGGATGGAATTTAATCAAACATAAAATGTTCTAGAAAACTCCTTTTTTTTTCTTTCAAAATGTTACGTTGTAAATCAGAGCTTGTAATTTACCAAAAAAAAAAAAAGGTTAATTTAGAATATAGGGTTATATGCCAAAAATAGCAACAATTTTTTTTTGTAGTTTTACCGTTTATACCCACATTATTTATTTTTTATCATTAATAGCAACAGCTTTTGTATTTTTTTACCGATTATAACAACTTTTGACGTGGAAACCTGCTATAGCCGGTTACCATCCATTAATACCATAACTTTTATCTTTTTACCAATAATAGCAACAACGTTTTATATTTTTACCAATAATAGCAACGAAAATTTTAACTTTTTACCAACAATAAAAACATATCAAATTAAATTTTCCTTTATCTTTAACTAATCATTATATTAAAAAACTAAATTAATGAAAATCGAAACACAATCAAATAAGTTCATAATCCATTTTTTTGTTTAAATTTTGTTAGAAATAAATCAAATGCAACGTGTGCCTATAAAAGAGATAAAAAATATGTTTTGTATAGACATTAAAAAATGAAGATTATCTTGATGTGTCATATTTTCATGCATAGTCGGGTTTTAGAGTTATGATAGGGGCAACCAATTTAAGTGTAACATGACAACGTGAAACTCAAATCATTTTGTATAATATATCACAGAAGTATAATAAACACATTATGCTACATTTGTATTCTTTTTTAGATACTTAGTTCAACAATATTTGCATTAAATATTTATTTGATAAATAAATGAATAATATTATAAATAATTATGATCTAATCATGGATAATTAGTTTTTTATTTATTTGATAAATAAAATGACAATATTAAAAAGTTGCATCCGTTATTTTATGAATAATAATATATGATTTAATAATCCAATTAAAATAATCTCTGACAAAATTTGGATACAAATATAAATTATGAACTTATTTGAACGTTATCTGATTTTCATAAATTTAAATCATATATAATCATTTATAAAATAAATGGATGTATCATTTAAATATTACCATTTTATTTACCAAATAAATAAAAGACTAATTTTCCATAATTATATCATAATTATTTATTATTATTCAATTATTTATCACATAAATAAATAATGCAAATATTGTTGTAATAAGTATCCAAAAAATAATACAAATATAACATAATGTGTTCATTATATTTCTGTAACATCTTATACAAAATGAATCGAGTTTCACATTGTCATGTTACACTTAAATGGCCGCCCCTATCATACCCCTATAAGGCTATGCATGAAAATATGACATATCAAAATTAGGAGTGTGTAAAAAAACCAAAACCAATCTGAAACCGAAAAAAACCAAAAAAACGGAACCAAAAAACCAAACCGTTTGGACTTTGAATTTTCAAAAACCAAAAATTTCGGTTTGGAGGTCAAAATAAACTGGAAAAAATCAAACCGAACTGAGATTTTATTATTTTAAAATTTATAAATTCTCTTCTTTCATTACATTTCTTCATTTAGGTTTTTTATTGAAAGTTTTTTCTATTTCAATGTCTAAATTCATAAGAGACTAAAACTCACTTCGAATATTATGATGATTATTGTTGTTTTATTATTATTGCATTTGTATGTTGTCATTGTTTTGAATGATAAAATGATTTAATGTGTAAATCCTGTTTGTGAAAGAATGTATAAAGTGTTATATATTTTGATTTTATGTATCCATATATATGTTTATTCCAATATATATATATATATATATATATATATATATATATATAACACCTTGCTTTTATTTGCATTTTATTTTAAGTATTTTTGAGCAATTTGCGTAAATAAGCCCGAGCAAGTATTCAAAGCATTTTCAGTACTGTGAGTAACAGTTATTCTTGTTTACATGTTTTATATGAAATTGAGACATAAATTGCTTCTATGTGACTTCTTTGGAATTCAATAGACTTTTGTGAGTGAAGGCGAACACTGTGGTACAGGTGATGCCCAGCTTAGCCGGATCTTACATTTGATCTATTAATATGCATATTTATCTGCTATTTGTTTATTGTTCTGCATACTATACAACAAACTTTGTGTTAGCGTTTCTTTGTGCATCTCATAAGCATAATATTTAGCGAGCAAGCAATTCTGATGTTCACCACTATCCCTTGAGCATTATGCGGGTAGCTAGCCCCGCATTACAGATTGATCATCTGTCAGCGGTAAACCCATAGTGGTGGCATCTCCGTTCTGCGTGAAATGTCTCAATTGTGCAGCGTTCTTTCTGGGTATTAAGCAAATGAGCAAGCAAGCAAGCAAGCAAGCATAACAGCCTTTTTAGGCACTTTCGCCTCATATTTTACATGCATTCATGAATATCTGTTTACTCACTAAGCATTAGCTTACAGTTGCTATTCACAATTTTTACAGGAAAAGGTAAAGAACAAGCTGGACCTTCTGCTTAGGTCTATTATCTGATCTGCCCAGAGGACTTAGCTCATTTTCAGCTTGTGGTATAGCTTATAATGCCTTGGGTTTTGGGTAGCTGCTTTTATTTATGTTATGATGTTTTTAGCAACTTAGTACTGTAACCTTGAAGCATGTGTAGTGCAAGACTTATTGTAATATTTTATTTAGCTTTTTGTATTTATTATTATTCCTGGGATAAGCAAGCGTGTTTTGAAGCAAGGATGTGACAATATATATATATATATATATATATATATATATATATATATATATATATATATATATATATATATATATATAGATTGGTTTCGTGCACCGGGGCACCAGTGAGAACTTTCGTGCACCTTAAATCCCAACAAGGGTGCATTGAGGGCATAGTAGGAATTTTAAAATATTACATTTATTTATTTCTGATTTTCTTAATTGCATTAATATTCCCTGAAATAAAACAACTTAATTATGGAATTATGGATAGTATGCTACAATCATGAGATTTTGTTATCATTTTGACTTGGCATATCACACTCCATCCATCGATCTCATCCTGTAACCTGCCAGTATCCGCCATTTCCAGAACCCCATATCCAACCTGCATCCAACCTGCTTCGAACCAGCATCCTTCATCGAACCTCTGTCCTGCACATCGAACCAGCGTCCTACTGCGAACCTCTGTCCTTCAATCAGTCCTCAATGTCTAGCAATCAACCGAGCTCCACAGAGCCTGAAGAAACTATTTTTCAGAATCCAGTGAACGAAGAACACACGGAGGATCCAGAGGAGAGTAAGTGCATTAATAAAAATCCAAAAGAACATTCTTATTTTCTTCTGGTTTGTCACAGAATTTCTATTTGTATGCACGATTGAGAACTTCCAGAGAATATGATTCTGTTTTGTTGTTTTTATGCAACTATTAATATTGTTCTGTTGTTTTTACCATAATCATTCTGTTTTTATGTAACTATTAATCTTATGCACGATAAGTTTTTCATTACATTTCGTTTTTATGCAACATTCTGTTTTTATGCAACATGTTTTTCATTACATTTCGTTTTGTAAATATGCCCTCATGAAACTTAGGAAACTTATGCAAAATTCATATTCTGTTTTTCAATACTTTGTTTTTTTATTACACTTTGGTAATCATACCATGGACACCTCATGAAACACACACAACTATTTGTAATCACTGAAAAGTTAATATTGCTCAAGTTCTTATTAGCATACTCTTTGGAAAAGTTAGTTTGAAAAATATCATGGTTACATTTTGGTAATCATACCCTGGACACCATCATTACTAGATACATATCACAGAATGCACATCACAAAATGCATATAAATGTTGTGGAAGCATGCATTCAGAATACACCAGTTAAAGTGTGTATTGGTAAACCACAGTAGGCATAAATAGAGGTAAACCACAGTAGGCATAACTGATTGTTAGTATTCTCCTTGTAAACCACTAGGTGTAGGTAACATATATAAGCTATGCATTCTGTATCATATATAAGCTATGTTAAAGTGTGTATTTATAAATCACACTAGGCACAAATATTGACGCAGTATGCATAACTGTCTGTGTAGGTGACGATATTCTTAATGAGGTATGTGACAGCAATGAATGTGTTTCCCCAGGGGGATCTATGTATCGTAAACCTATTTTGTCTGGTACCCATATCCCATATATTGGCATGAAATACGATTCCCTAAACCTAGCCATAAAATCATATGAAAAATATGCAGAAGCATCTGGGTTTGTTACCCGTAAGTCAACACAAAAGCGCAAACGCGATGGAACAATAACTTTAAAAGTATTAGTACGCAACAAGGCTGGTGACAACACTATACGCAACCAAGACAGTGCCAAAAAACGTTGCACATCATCAATGCGTACTAGGTGTCCTGCATCAATTAGATTTTCCCTAGTCAGTGGCAATAGGTACAAAGTTTATCGTTTTATTCCATGGCACAACCATGATTTTGTGAACCCCGAAGATAGACATCTATTAACTTCGGCACGTAAGTTAGACTTTGAACAAAAAGCATTAATTCACAAGGCTGGTAATGTGAACATTGGTCCGAGTCGAGTGCATAACTTGATGAAGGAAGTAAAGGGATCATTTGGTGACATTGGTGCAACAAAGGTTGATTTTAAGAATTTTAGGAGGGATATACGGTTGTTTATTGGTGAGAATGACGCGCAAATGTTCATTGACAAACTAAAGAAGAGATGTGAAGATGACAGTGGTTTCTCGATGCACTACACATGCAACGCCGATGGTGTTTTAACCGGTGTCTTCTGGGCGGACTCCGTGGCAAAATGTAACTACGAGGCATTTGGTGATGTGATTTCATTCGATGCAACATATCGAACAAACCAGTAAGCGTCGATTTAACTTATTGTGCATTTACATTTTTACCATTAAAATTATTACTGACTATGAAACATGCATAATGTCATGGAGTGTGACTGACAACATTCGGCATGTCTTTTTTTTTTTTTTGTGCAGGCACTACATGGTTTTTGTACCATTCACAGGGATAAATAATCATAATAAGTGTGTTACATTTGGTGCGGGCCTAATGGCAAGGGAGAACGCGGACTCGTACAAGTGGCTCATGGAAGCGTTTTTAACGACTTTTGGTAAGGAGCCTACATTTGTTTTCACTGACCAGGACCCTGCTGTGATACAGGTGTTTGCGGATGTGTTTAAACACGCAAAACATCGATTTTGTATGTGGCATATAACAAGTAAGCTACAACAGAAGGTTAGATGCATACTGTGGTTTTTAGGTATTTATAACCATATAATATATAGATATGCATACATGTGATGAAATTGTATATTGATTTTCTAGATAGGTTCTCGACTGTGCAATGACGAGGTTTTTTTAAGACGTTTCAATAGCATAGTGTGGAGCAAGACAATTGATGATAGTCAATTTGAAGTCAGCTGGAAACAATTGATGCACGACTACAAATTTGAAGAGCATAATTGGTTTTGTGACTTATTTGACATGCGTGAGAATTGGATACCAGCATTCTCATATGACTTGCCGCTGGGTGGTTTGATGCGCACCACCTCAAGATCGGAGAGTGAAAATTCATTTTTTGGACGCTTCACAAACGGTGATTCAACTCTCTTTGAATTCTACGATCAGTTTGAAACTGCTATGGACCACCAACGTGAATCACAACGTACTCTTGACTTAAAGTCAAGAGAGAATGTTCCTGCTTTTAAAACAAAATTCAAGTCAGAGAAGGAAGCAGCACGATTGTTCTCCAATGCAATATTTTTAGAATATCAAGACGAGTTCTACAAATCCGCACTGTCATGCATGTCAACCGAAGGAGTAAACGAATCCAACAATGGGATGCGCATGTCTACTGTGATTGACGTTGAGACCAACATTGAATACCGGGTACGTGAACCAAATTTTTTTGTATGACGTCCATATATAACTGGTGTTAACTTACATTGATACCAAACCAATCTATATATGCAGGTTGTTGTTGAGCCAGAGGATCGATATGCATCATGTACATGCAAGCTATTTCAACGTGTAGGAGTTATATGTCGACACATGTTATATGCATTGAGACTGTCCGGAGTCGATGAAATACCTAAAAGATATGTCGTAGAAAGATGGACAAAAGATGCCGTGCACACTCGCTTGACCAGCATAACAAACAGTCACACAAAGGCAACAACAACAACCAGGTTACTCCGTGAATTGAAATCCACATTTGCGGAAATACTTAACTATTATGATAGAGACGACGAGGCAATACGTGCAGTCATAAACAGGATGAACCAAATCAGGGATGACATTGCTCAACAGAACAAGGACAAAAATCCATGCACCAAGGATGATTCCATTGAGCTGATTCTTGGAGCGTCACAACCTGTGGAGGTTTCAATCCGTGCACCGTCGGGGATCAGAAACAAGGGGTCTCGTAACAGAAAAAGGTTGGTTGGGGAAGGTGAAAAGGCTGCCACGAAAAGTAAGCGTAAGAAGCGTATGTGTAAATTTTGTGGCGAGGCTGCTCTACACGATTCACGCAACTGCCCAAAGAAGACAACAGAATAGATCATGATTTGTTGAGATATTGCATTGTGTTCTTTCAATTTGTTTGGAATTTGTTTGCATGTACTTCAATCAATAACACTCTTAAGTTAAAAATAATGCATTTTTTTATGGATTTTGATTGTAGGCGGGTTTGTTTGTTTCTTTTTATTGTACATACTTCTCATGCATTTTATCAAATCAATTCTTTACATGCATTGTTGCATGTACAGTCGCACAACAATTGTACAAACACATTAACTTTGTAAACACCAAAATCACAAAAACCATTCAAAAACTCATGATTATGGGCAAACTCAATCTAACAAACCAACCCTTGTTGCATGTCAAACAATACGAAGTATACTGACTTGATACCTAAGAATAATCAATTGTTCATAAAACCACTCCAAACAATATATCAAAAAATCGGAATTGACTAGTACTCAAATGAATGGAAAACCACATCATGTTCTTTCATGCATCGTAGGCGTGTTTTGTTTGTTTATTTTTATTGTACATACTTCTCATGCATTTTATTGTTGCATGTGCAGTCGCACAACAATTGTACAAACACATTAACATTGTAAATACCAAAATCGCAAAAACCATTAAAAAACTCATGATTATGGGCAAACTCAATCTAACAAACCAACCCTTGTTGCATGTCAAACAATACGAAGTATATTGACTTGATACCTAAGAATAATCAATTGTTCATAAAACCACCCCAAACAATATATCAAAAAATCGAAATTGACTAGTACTCAAATGAATGGAAAACCACATCATGTTCTTTCATGCATCGTGACAATTGTCCGGGTCATTACGTCAATGAAACGTACTTGTCAAAACGGTCTTCTTTGGTCTCATCCGCAATGGTCGATAGCCTTGCTTTATCATAATCCGAGAGTTTGTCGTACTCCATGAACTCTCTTATGAGATTTTCACATTGCTTGTTGATGGGATGCATCAATATTTTTGTAAGATAATGCCTCCTTAGAGTATGCATCTGTCTCGCTTGTTTATCAACATTGAGCGTGAGACCATGAGCCCACTCCCTTGTTGGTTTCCCCATGTACGTCTCCATATGTCGCATCACAAAAACCCCACAATCTACGTACTCTTTCTGCACACCCCAAGGCAAAATTGGCTTTGTTGGTACGACACTAGCCAAACGTACACACATAGGATGCCCTAACGAATCCAAATATGTTGAAAACAACCTTTGCTGCAAAACAGAAGCACATGCATCCCATTAAAAACGAAATTCTCCAACAATTTTTATTGCATTCAATGAACTATTTCCAACATTATCCTTACCAGTCTATCAATTACTACACTGTATTTTACTTCAATTGAAACTTCTGCATGAATGTTGTCCAAGATTGTTACTGTTGCCTTTTTTTCATGTCGAAACAAACCAGATAAAAGTGGAAGTGATTTATGACTGGGAAGAACACCTGATGCACGCGTCAGAAGTCAAATGTGCATATATGCTAGGTTTATATGAATTTTTGTTGTGCATAAAATATGAAACGATGTCACTTACCAAATCCGAGTTCCTGACGGTGTTCAATGTGACGTCACCAACAATGCATAGCCCGACGTTGGTGGAAAAAATCTTGTACATATCGCTAAACTCAATTGTACAATCCAAAATATTTTGCGTCTGCATTTGTAGAGTAACACAACCGAATATATTACACAACACTAAACATTATGCATCATGATTTGTACAACACGCATATGCATCAAAAATAGTACTTACCATGCATTATGATGAAAAGAATATCCGAAGCGGGGAACTACCACTTCGAAACTGCTCTTCGTGGTTCAAAATGGTTGACCAACAATCTATGACACTGTTGACAACATTTGCTCCCGGACTCAAAGTCTCGAGACACACCCGGATACAATTCATATTCATTTCCGTCTCGAACACCAAGTCACTACAACTCAAAACTATATATTAGAGATACCATAAAGCAAATATACTCACTACTAGAAAGAAACAAATATGTTTCTTACTGTGGATCGTGTTGCATCGAAAAGAATGCATTTGATACTTCTTTCTCAAGCTTCATCAACCTCGCATCAACATCCAAGACTCTTTTAAGGAATAGAGACTTCATGCTTGTACCTGGTCGTATTGCTCTCTTCGGACGATCCACTCCAACATTAATGGGTTCATTTGTTCGGCCCGCATTGCAACAGATGTCCACTACACATATATTCGGGTCTACAACAGCGAGCGGCTCTGGTGCATCAGGTGCATCATAACCAGCAACGGATAGGTTCACCGGTTCAATCTGTGTCATTCCCAGACTGAAAGATGGTACATCGCTCATCAATTCCTCACGACGCTCTTTATCTCTGCTTAATTGCATAATTGTTCTGTCAACAAAGTCAAGTACCGTCTATGAACATATCCACTGCGTGTCACTAACCTCATCTCCCTGTTGCATACATAAATCACTATGGTTCCAGAAATGAAACAAATCTTCAGTGCCAAAAGCTCGTCGTATATTTACAGAAAAAACACATCACTTTGGTTAATGAAGCACCTATTCTGAATACATTGACCATTTCCAGTTATGAATATGTTTTAACGTTCATTAGTGCATACATTTCATTCACGATACCAAAATATTTTTACAGACCAGATTGCATGCAAGTGATTTTTTGTACTACCATAATTCACAGTTAAGCATTTACGTTATTACAGACAATGTTCTAAGGTCCAAATTTCCTGTAACCTGCATTGAGTCGTCAGTGCTTGAAACTGGGACCTTCATATCCGGAGTCTTAAACATATCATCCCCCCTTTTGCACCTAAAGATGATGCAGCGGTGAATTTGATCGTTTCTAGTTTGACCAACTCGGAATTCAAATGCATGTGCTCGTCAATTATCATCCTTCTCCACTTCTTGGCTCTGTCCGCCAACTCAATAGAATCTGGATAGCACAACATTGTAGATACCAAGGTGTTCTTCATGATGTCGGTTATATGTGCGAACTGACTGAAGCTTTGGTCATAACACCGAAGATACTCCTGCACGAAACACAAGAAAATTGTAAATATCATTATACAGTGCACATAATGTTCGCCAATTAATGTGAAATTCACACATTAATATCACGGCCAATGCATGTTTACTACTGAATTGTAATAAAAAGTTATCACCTGTAATGCATCCCCAGTGCACTTCATCCGTACCACGTTCCATCACGTCCTTAGCAGGAACATCTACACTCGCAGTTTGAGCACTCGTTACCACCCTCGCATCTTTCAACACAACAACTGCATATGAACTTATGCATCAATTGTCATGCAGTTAAATGTTCATACTGGACATTATGTTACACAATCTAAACAATTACAACCTCTTAAGATTTATGCATCACAAAAATTATTGGATACACTTAGTAAAGACATGAACCATATATAGGAACTTACACATCATTTGATAAGAAATTAACAGTTCATACATAACAATCTGTCAAAACCATTAACCCTATAAAACCAGCATAGAAACATGTGCATTAACTATCAAAAAATCAAAAACTGTTACTGACGCGTGTAAAACACACCTCAGGTTTTAATATCTAAATGAACCCAAAGTATAAATTACACAACTGGCAGTGTACCAATCGTGTGCAATATAGCCTTCAGAATCACCCAGGATTTATCGAACTCAGGGAACGGAATAAAAATTGGAGACTCAAATACTACAACCTAAACCAATATTTAGCTATTTTTTGACGTTTTGAGGAAGTTATCAACTAAAGACAATACTTAAATTTAACTAACAGGATAACTATAGCAAACTAAGTAACAAAAGAATAAAAAGTTAAACTAATATTTTTGGATTTTAAAGATTAAAATAAAAACTAATTTTAGCAAACAAGAATTAAACTAAACGACTAAAGCAAGCAAGTAACGACAACTGAATCAAACTCTTATATTACGAAAGCGTCACCCACTTGGAATTAGAAAACTATAATTAACTGGCGATGGATTGAATTGATTGACTAAAGACAAATCGGTTGATAACCAATTTTTAATTCAATTAAGCCCGGATTTCAGTTTAATTTACCGATTATTTAATTACTTCAAGTTAAAATATTTAATCTTGATAACCACGTGGCGAAAACAAAGCAACTCATCAAACTCCAATATTAACCAATTAATCTTATAATCGCAACACAATGCATAAAGATAATCGATTAACACCGAAATCCAACAAATTGACTTTGTCACTTTAAAAATCAAACTTTATGATTTGCCAATCCTATTATCGCAACACAATGCATAAGAACCAACAAACACATAAAATTCTAGATTAACAATCATCTATCAAATCATTATCGCAACACAATGCCTAGAAGAGATAGTTGACTATTAATTTTTCATTTAAAGCCTCTTTCTTTTTAAAACGCAGATTTAATTAATACTCTATTATCGCAAAACAATGCTAAAAGATTAATAAAAATCTGATTTTTAACAAGAAAATATGAAATAATCAAGAATCCAACAAATATAAACCAAAATCCATCAATCAATCCAATAATTTACCAATTAATACATAGAATCCGTCATCCCAAGCGGGTGAACAAGAAAACTACTCACTAATCATGCTAACACTCAAAATTAAACTTAAATTAATAAAAATCATTATAAATTCAGAAAGTAAAGGAACGAATGTACCAAATCGTGCCGCTACAATAAAGAATTTGAATCCAAAACTCGAACCAATGCTTCTAATCCAAGAAATTCGAAAACTTTAACTAAACTATGATAAAAATTCGTGAAAGATGAAAGAAAGCTCTGAAATTCGCCAAAATCGTGTCTGAAACGCACGAATTAATGCTGGAATAGCCCCGAATGCTCTAAAATCGAAGAAGAATGAAAATCCTCAGCTAAAACTATGATAAAGTATGATTATCTACTGAAAACCGAGAGGAGTTTTGCCAAAAATCGTCTGAAATTCGCCTCCAATCGACTCTGAAATCGGAACTGCCGCCTCTTAGGTTTTAAAAACGATTTTTGATGGGCTGGGCCCGGCACGCGGGCGCGTAGGGGAAAGTCACGCGGGTGCGTGGACTTAACCTAGTGTACGCCCCTGCGTGGGCATGCTACGCGGGCGCGTGGCTTGCTTTGACTGCAAATGTGCACGCGGGCGCGTGGGAAGTTCTACGCGGGTGCGTGGATGCTCAACTGGACATGGCTACATAGGTGCGTGGAGGGTCTTACGCGGGCGTGTAGAGTCACTTTTCGCCAAATCTTTGCTTTCGATCACGGGAGATGGCTGGATCATAAAGTCTCGTCATTTTAGCCTTGATTTCCGTTTCCATGTTGATTCAATGGCTTCTGACCTGCGGAATACACATATTAATGAAATCAGTATCTTTTTCACGCGTTTCGGTCTGAAAACCACATAAATTGGAGATAAAATGATATCAAAAACATGTATAATTTTGCACATATCAAAATACCCCACACTTGAGCTTTGCTTGTCCCCAAGCAAACTGCAACATAAATGTCTCTAACCAAGGCCTCAACTCAAAACAAACTCTCAAGAAACACATAGACTCTGAAACATTAAAGATCCATAAACTATGAATTTGAAGCCAAGGCAAGAATCAATGAGACCACAAGATGCCAAAAGAATATAATGATAATGTCAACAACTTCCCACCTAATCACATGACTCAGCACCTCATAGCTTTCACTCATCACTCAAGTGTATAGGCTCGTGTGTTTTCACAAATTTCGCTCAATGCCAGACGTGTTAAAGAATGTGAGCATATGCTTGAGAGTAAATCACGCCGCCATCACTCAGTGTTTGAAAATAAAGCACATAAAGGTCTTAAAGGGCTGTAACGAGGCTAGGCTAAGGACATGGGAACTATATGGCCAAAGTGGGCTGAAAGAATGGGATCCCAGATCAAGCAGCAAGCAATAGAAGCGAGTAACCAACAATGGACCAAATAAATCACTGAGAGGATTTCCCAAGCAAACTGGATTGATTTTCACATCTAATAACAGCTCAGAAGGACAAAAAAAACTTTATTTTTTTTCTTTCTTATTCCAATTCCTTCTCCTCTCTTTTTCTTTTCTTTTCTTTTCTTTTTTTTTTCTTTTTTTTTCTTTTTTTTTGTAGCGCTGAATTTTCAAGCACCGACTATGTCCATTCTGTACCCAAAAAGAACTCTCTTAACCATACTAGCATTGCTGCGGTACAACACTAGAAGAGTCAGGAAGAACACAAAAGCATGGAATTACATATGACTCGACTATTATCAAAACAATCCATAATCGTCAAGGCTCACAGCGGACCAACTAACAAGTGAATGATCCCAGATAAATATCTATAGCTTGCTACTAAATCACGATCCCAATTCCGGTCAAACGATAGACAAAAGGATTATTTGGCTGATAATGTGGGTTGTCACCGAAATGAAAGGCTCAGGCTCAAACGGGGAGACTATGGGAAATAATGCAGGTAAGAATGTAATTGGGGAAAAAGGGTATCCTAACTGTGCCTTTATATAAGTGCTAGATTCTCAAACGATGTGATCTTGGCATGCATTTGACAAACAAGTTCTACCTTAATCCAATTAACACCGACAAATTCACACCGAAAGAATAATGAGCATTAAATATGAATGCTAGATGGGCTCAAATTCTCACGAAACAAATATACAGGGTTATTTGTGCTTAATCATGGAATTTCAGTCAAGAAGCGTGACACGCACATCAAACATCCTGTTACCACAAAATAATCTCAAAATCACTTGCTCAGCTTCGCATGCATAGAAAATAGAACAATACTGCAAAAGAGTCCAACATGCCAAAAATAGAGAATAAATTTTGAAAATCAGCCCAGTTTTTGACAAAAATGTTGCGACTTTTACTGAAGTACATGCAAATCTCAAAATCAACATTTTTATACCCCCACCCCACACTTAAATCTGACAGTGTCGTCACTGACATAAACCATGCAAATCGAACACGCAAGAGTAAATTGGAACGAGAAAAACTCCCCTGATAATGAAGAAAGCACTTAGGCGGCTCTGAACGATGAAGCTGAACTTACTGCCAGCGAGCATCTCTACCAGTGTCCAACCTTAATCAAAAGCAAGCATAATGAACAACCAGATATCAGCAATGATAAGTAACAATAAGCTAAATAACTGTACATCAATTAATAAAGTAAACAATTAGATACAAATGATAAAGTAAAACCCAAAAGAAAATAAAATAAACATCCTGAACACCCATTACGGCTGGGAACGCCTGACACGGCGACGAGAATAAATATGCGTGATAGTAGAAGCTCTCGGCCGGTCGATACGGGAGGCATCCAAACGGCGCACAGGGGGCCTATCATCAGAGACCGCAGGAGAGGAGACAAAAGTAGACGCAGATAAGCCCATATCAGCGGAAGTAGGTGAAAGATGACGTGGTGTAGGCGGTGGTGACGAGTGAGGTGACTGGTGTGGGGATGGCGGTGGCTGCTGCTCCTGACCCATATGAGTATCAGTAGGTGTCGGGTCCACAGATGGAACAGCAGGGGTGGGGACAAGGGAGTAAGGAAGGGGTGGTAATGATGGCAATCCAGCAGCTGCGAGTAATGAATCTGTGGCCTGGTATGTGTGTAGTAGGGCAGTAAGGGCTGCATAATGGGCTACTGGATCGGTAGGGAGGACTCCGAAATGTAGGGTTGGAGGGGTCGATGGAAAGTGGGCGGAGGTGGAGGGATACGAAGGCTCAGGGATATCAGGGCGGGGAGCATGGAATGGGATATCAGGCTGGGCTCTGGGCTGAGGCTGGGGGATGACGAGATGGTTGTGCCTGCGATCTACGATGCCCATGTTGCGGAGAGTCTGCAACTGAATCTGTATAACACCATGCTCCAGCACTCTCGTAAGGCGGCCCTCAATATCTGGAGTCAAAATGCCCAACCGGCGAGCTAAATGTGTGATATAGGCTCCACCAGTGATGGCACTACTCGAACGAACGCCAGAACAATGGCGGAGGAAATAGGCTAATCGGTAAGCAATCTGCACAGGCCGCTCCTCTCTCAAAAATAAGTGCATGCTCTCCAAATCCTTGATCGATACACTGCATGCACCTACTCCCCTTCCACATAAGGTCTCTGCCAAAATCCTCCAAAATAGCCTATGTATCGGGTCTCGGAATGATGTGCCTTTGGCTGAGTTTGAGTATCTACCCGTTGCAAATTCTGCCCAGAAAGATAAATGATCAAAGTCTGTAGGGGCGTCGCGAACAGCATCCTCAAACATAGGCGCAGAAGCCTCCTCTGCTGTGTATATGCCCATAACTGTAGCAAACTGATGCAGTGAGAACTCCCTCTCAACCCCTCCTAGCCTGAAGCCTATCATGCTAGTGTCATCGTCAAAAACTACTGTGGCTAAAAATTCTAGACATAGCTCTCGATACACAGGCTCTCGGATAGAAAGAAGACGCTCAAAGGCTGGAGGGTGGTCCAAATCTGTAGGACCATGCTGCATAATGTGCCGTAGGCGATCAGTGATGCCAATCGTGGTCATGTCGGCCCAGCTTATGGACGTTGTCGATGCAAAACTCTTGCCGGCTAGTCTGGCAAACTCTCTCATATCATCGTCCCTGGCGAAAATCAGCCACTGATCGAGATCAGGAGGGCCTGCCACGGCCTCGGGGTCATCCTCTGGTAAAGGAGAGGAAGGAGGTGATGGGATACGTCGCGGTCTTTTGCCTCGCATGATCTGATCAAAAGATAACACATTTCAAAGTTAGTTTGAATTAAAAGTGCAAGAAATGTGCATCAAGCAGATATAGGTGTACAAGGAATAAAAAGACACAAATAAAGGCTAAAATCTAAGAGAAATTAGGACTATAAATTGATAAAAATAAATAAGAAAAATAAAAATAAACAAGAATAAAATAATAATAATAATAATAATAAACAAATAAATAAATAAATAGAAATAAAACAAAAATAATAATAATAATAATACTCGAAGGTACCCAAAGTAAGAAATGCATGCTAAACATACCTGTGAGCGAGAAATGACAATAGAACAACATGCACTTAAGAGCCGAAACATGAGCATTAAAGATGAACATGATGATTACTGGCCAATTGCGAACCATATCCGCACATGAGATGAGGACTAGCTATGCTAACTAGATGGATGCCAAGTGCATAGAATCAGCTAGGGAGAAACAATTCCATCAACTAATGTGTAGCATAACAACCACATGAATGATATACCTACTCACTTCGGCTCAATTCCAGCCCCAACCCATGATATTCAATTGATCAGTACCAATATATGCATAACAACCAGCTAGGGGTGATATGTTTCAATTCTAAACCCGTAGCTGCACACATGCGAAGAGCAGATAGAAAGATAAACAAGAAAACCTTAAACTAACTAGATACGCAAGAAAGCAAGCAAAAAGTGTAATAAATCTGAGAAAGGCAGTGCTTGAGAGCGTGATTCACATTATCCTGGACACTAAGATCAAAACCCTCATCACAAGTATTTAGCAGTCCAAGAGCATGCAATGGTGAAGGACAACCGGATGAACAGATTGCGTTTATGAAACACATGTTGATGAATCAACATACAGCTTGAAATAATCAGAAACTACACCAGGGGTACTGATAAACATGAAAATTAATGCTAATGAATTCGAACCAACTCCACTATCTAAACAAGCAAGTAAACCCCACTAGAGTGATAAACAGGATGAACAAGAAATTGAATCCAAATTAACTCGAGTCTGTGTGTGCAGTGGCTCAAGAGGGAACCCAGAATTAAGTCTACATTTAATACCTTGCACAAAGCACGAAACACACAACTCAACAAAATAAGCAAGAGATTCAGCAATAAAACAAAAGCCTCGTCTGAAAATCGTGACCAGTCCCAAAAAGTCCCCTCAACTTATTCAAACTTGAATGATAATGACCAAATAAGCAAGAAATAAAACAAATCAATCCATTGAGTCAACCTAAGAAGAGGACTCAAGCTGCATTCTGTGTTCGTGATGGTGTGTGTGTGACCAGAGAAATAACCAAGAACAGTCCCTCAAACTCCTCAATACCTGACTGAAATTATCTATCAAGTGCACAAGATTAAGCAAATAAATCAACCAAGCAATGGGGTTCAGGCTCGTTTTAATGTGCATGTTCTGGTGGGTCACAACAGGCCCAAAATTTTTGAACCCTAAAACCTGTAGTTGCAGAACCCGAAGAGATGGAAAAAAAAAACGTGATTGTGTGCCTCACTGTGTATTGCATAACAGCCCCCCAAATAAGAATAAAGAAACACACAATTCAATTAAATGAGCAAGACCACCAATCAAGAATCAATAAAAATGTCAGGCCTGGGCGTTATTTGAAAATTGTGAGCAAAGAATCTGTATCCAATCAAGAATCAATAAAAATTAGCTCTTATGAACACTCAAACCAACCGAAACTCATGCAATCGCCCTAAGTATGCATAACAATGCAAAAACAGCAACCTTGCGAAATAACTGACACACAACAGACACTCAACTTAAAAATCATGATAAGACAGAGCTGGAGCAGTAGTGTGCGTGTGAAAGGGTTTCACGACAGCCCCAAGCAAGAACAATCCCTCCACTGAAATGATACTAACAGAACAGGCAAGAACTCAAACCTCAGGTTAACCAAACGAGGGGGTTCAGATTTTTATTCTGAGTTCGCTCTTCATACATCAGCCCCAAATAAAAACCCTAGAATTTGCAAAAGAAATCGAAAATGGAGATGGAAATGGGAAGAAATAAACCTGAATTGAAGAAATTCAACTAAAAACCGAGAAGAAGCTGTTGAGATCGACTGAAAATGCTGCTGAGAGGAGGTTGCTCGAACAAGCCTGCGTGCGTGAAGTTTGAAGGTCTGTGTGTTCTAAAATGGCGCTGCAATGGGGTATTTATAAATATCAGATCACGCGCCTGCGTGAAGTAAGTCACGCGGCTGCGTGCTCGTGCAGAACAGGTACGCCCCTGCGTGGGTTTCTTACGCACCAGCGTAGAAGATGGGGTATTTTCAGCAATACGCGCTTGCGTGAGTCATTTACGCGCCTGCGTGGATGAGAAGTAGTACGCAGCTGCGTGATATCAAGACGCGGTGCGTGGGGGTTGTGGGCAGGAAGGAGAACATAGGCACGCAGGTGTGTGGCTTCTGATGCGCGGGTGCGTGGGTCGTGTGGGACAAATGGTCACGCAGGTGCGTGAGTAAGCCCACGCGGGTGCGTAGGTAAACCAGCAGCAGATACATCTACTAGAAATGGCAACAGCAACAGCAACCGTTTATCATACAATTAAAACAACGAAGGGGTCGTTAACCCAATTGCAGTACTAATACCCCTTACACAGGCACGTATCAATGAAGACCATCAATCCATATGGCAAATTAGGTTCTAAAACAAAGTGCGCAACGTGACTAAATCATAGTTGCAATAGCACACTTCAAGCTAAGTATATCACAGATAGGACACTTAAAACCCCAAGAATCGAATACATGCCTTTGACGTTCCAAACACATCAAGATCATAAACCCATACTCAAGTAAGGATACTCAAGCTCAGAAAGTGGTTAAAAGTACTAAGGGACAGATGCGTTGACTTTAAGAGTCAAAGTGATGAAACTCTAGATGTGCAATTAAGGCGATAATCGAAGCTTCAAGTTTCGGCATAGCATGGGATACGAAACTATGGAAAAACGTCAATGAGGTGCTGAAAACGACACACACAAACTACTAATATCGAAACCACAAAAGAGTATGCAAATTCAAAGTAGTTGACTCATAAAAAGTCAAACTCAGCAATGAAGGCAATGACCCATCCCATACTTAGCTCCCAAACTTATGGACTCAAAAAGGCAACACAATATGAAAGAGGAACCAAAACAAGCAACGGACTATGCAATTACCTCTACTATGCATCACACACCTCACCCCACACTTATATGCTTGAAACTCCGGAATTATGCAGATGATTAAAAGATTTAAAACAGAACACAGGAACCAACTAAACATGACCAAGTGGACTTTTAGAGTCAAACTGATGAAATTAATGGAATGAAATTAAAGCAATGACCAAACCTCAACCGTGGACGAAGCAAGGTATATGAAGGTATGGAAAAGCATAAATAAGATGCTGAAAATTACAAACACAAACTACAATTATAGAAACCATGAAGGATTAAACAGATTCAGAGTTGTTGACTTCTAAAAAGTCAAATTCAGCAGTGAAGGCAATATCCTACTCCATATTTGACTCGAAACTTATGGACTCAAACATGAAACATGCAATGAAAATGAAATCAAAATAAGCAATGAACTATAAAAAGCATTATGAGAAAGCGCACTAGATAAATCAGAAAAATTCACACAAATAAACACACTAAAAAAAAAATGCAAATGACGGAAATAAGAAATCACACCAATATACAAGAGTGGCTTGAGTTATGAATGAGTCTCAAGCAAGACTCGCCACAGATAATTAAGCTGATAAGTCGGCCAATCGAAGATCGGCCTCACAAACATTCAATTCAGCTGGATTGTGATATAGCTTCAACCGATGCCCGTTTACCTTAAAGTTGCCATCAACTCCAACTAATTCAACTGTCCCATATGGGAATACCTCGGCAACAGTAAACGGGCCGGTCCAACGAGAAATAAGCTTACCTGGGAACAGCCTTAGGCGTGAATTGTAAAGTAGAACCTGATCACTGGCCTTAAAGTCCTTAGGCTGAATCTGCGCATCGTGCCTCTTCTTGGTCTTCTCCTTGTAAATCCGGGCACTCTCATATGCTTGATCTCTCAACTCGTCAAGCTCGTTCAACTGAAGTTTCCTGTGATCACCTGCAGATAACAAATCAAAGTTAGACCATTTAAGTGCCCAGTAAGCCTTATGTTCTAATTCCATCGGCAGATGACACGATTTGCCATAAACCATCCTATAAGGGGTACAACCTATAGGAGTCTTATAAGCAGTGCGGAATGCCCAAAGCGCATCATCTAACTTATCCGACCAACCCTTCCTATGCTCTCCTACAGTTCTCTCGAGAATCCTCTTTAAACCCCGATTCGTAACCTCAGCTTGTCCATTGGTTTGCGGATGGTAGGCTGTAGCTAGCCGGTGAGTAACACCATACCGCTGGAGAATCTTATCGAACTGAGCATTACAGAAATGAGTACCCCGATCACTAATGATAGCTCTCGGTGAACCGAATCGAGTGAAAAGCTTCTTAAGGAAGGAACATACAACCCTAGCATCGTTGGTGGGTAAAGCCTGTGCCTCAACCCATTTAGAAACATAGTCAACAGCAACTAGGATGTATTTATGACCACGAGAGGGAGGAAAAGGTCCCATAAAGTCGATGCCCCAAACGTCAAAGATCTCACACACCTGAAAGGTGTGTAGAGGCATCTCATTCCGATTTGATATGTTACCTTGACGCTGACATGCATCACATTTCTTAACCAGATCTTGGGCATCTTTGAATATAGTGGGCCAGAAGAAACCAGCATCGAACACTTTCTTGGCTGTGGCATTGGCCCCGTGATGACCACCTGTAGGACCTAGGTGGCACTCACATAAGATTTGGAATGCCTCATCGCCAAACACACACCTACGAATGATCTGATCGGCACATACCCGAAATAGATACGGGTCATCCCAAAAGTAGTTCTTTACATCTCGTAAGAACTTCTTCTTTTGTTGATGAGTTAATCCTTTAACCAAAACGCTACTGGCCAAATAGTTTGCATAGTCAGCAAACCACGGGCAGTCATTAGTTGCCTGAACTGCACATAAGGACTCATCGGGGAATTTCTCTTTGAATTCAGACTCATTCAAAGGAGGCAAGTCTGAATTTTCTAATCTGCTCAAATGATCTGCCGCTAGATTCTCAGCCCCTTTCTTGTCTTTGATCTCGATATCAAACTCCTGGAGCAGAAGAATCCATCGAATCAAACGTGGTTTTGCGTCCTGCTTCTGAAACAAGTATCTCAGAGCTGCATGATCAGTATAGACCACCGTTTTCGAGAGAACCAAGTATGATCGGAACTTCTCAAACGCATAAACCACTGCAAGAAGCTCTTTCTCTGTCGTAGTGTAATTACGCTGAGGGTCTGTAAGAGTCTTACTCGCAAAGTATATGACGTGGAACCGTTTATTCCGACGCTGACCTAACACTGCCCCAATAGCAAAATCGCTCGCATCACACATCAACTCAAATGGCGACTCCCAGTCGGGTGCCACCATGATAGGAGCAGTGGTTAGCTTCTCTTTCAACGTGTTAAAGGACTGCAAACATTCATCATCGAAGACAAATGTTGCATCCTTCTCAAGGAGCTTAGTCATAGGGCGAGCAATGAGTGAGAAGTCTTTAATGAATCGCCGGTAAAAACCAGCGTGCCCTAGAAAGCTACGAATCGACTTAACAGACGTGGGAGGAGGCAGCTTAGATATAGTCTCAACCTTAGCCCTATCTACCTCAATTCCCTTACTCGAGATCTTGTGTCCTAATACTATACCCTCTCGGACCATGAAATGACACTTCTCCCAATTAAGGACCAGATTGGTCTCCTCACACCGGGTTAGCATCTTCTCCAAATTAGTCAGGCAGTCCGAGAAAGAGTTACCAAACACAGAGAAATCATCCATGAAGACTTCAACACACTTCTCGATCATATCATGGAAGATGGTTACCATACACCGCTGAAATGTCGCAGGTGCATTACACAGACCAAAAGGCATGCGCCTATATGCGAACGTCCCATAAGGGCATGTGAATGTAGTCTTGTCCTGATCTTGGGGGCTGATCGGGATCTGAAAGTATCCTGAGAAACCATCAAGGAAACAATAGAACTCGTTTCCAGATAGTCGCTCAAGCATCTGATCGATAAAGGGTAAAGGGAAGTGATCCTTACGAGTTGCATCATTGAGCTTGCGGTAGTCAATGCAAACTCGCCAACCCGTGACTGTCCTTGAAGGAATTAGCTCGTTCTTATCATTCTGAATGACAGTCATACCCCCCTTTTTAGGGACTACATGCACAGGACTTACCCACGGAGAGTCAGAAATAGGATATATCAACCCGGCATCAAGAAGCTTCAGTACTTCTTTCTTAATAACATCGTGGATCTTTGGGTTGACTCTCCTTTGGGACTGAATAACAGGCTTGATGTCCTCCTCCATCAGAATCTTATGGGTGCAATAAGCAGGACTAATGCCTCGTATGTCGGTAATCTTCCATGCAATAGCCCGCTTATGCTCTTTCAGAACTCTCAAAAGTTGCGCCTTTTCTTCGCTAGAAAGATCCTTAGCAATAATAACAGGCAACTGAGATTGCCCCTCTAAATAGGCGTACTCAAGATGAGAGGGCAACTCCTTAAGTTCGAGAGTCGGTGGATCTTCAATGGACAACTTAGATGTGACTGACTCCTCACGATCCATAGGTACAACCTCCTCAGTAGGCGGAGACGTATCAACGGCACACAGATCAACAGGATCGTCAGAGTGGACAACGAAATCAGAGTCTAAAGAGATTGGATACGAGGATAGATCATCATCAGAAATACAATCGTCTACATCCGGTGATGTAGACGTCTCATGTCCCGACATCAAAGACTTCAACAACTTCTCATTATCTTCTGGATAATGCTCTCTATCAGAGAAGTGTGAAGACTTAACAAAACAGATGGACTCGGCTGTGTCATTAGGCCTTTGCATTGCCTTATCAACATCAAAACTAACTTGCTCATTCCCGACCCGAAGCGTAAGCTTCTTATCAAATACATCAATGATAGCGCGGGACGTAGCTAGGAAAGGTCTCCCTAGAATGAGCGGCACAGTGCAGTCCTCGCTCATGTCCATGATCACAAAGTCGACCGGGAAAACAAACTTATCGACTTTTACCAGCATATTCTCAGCGATACCCTGTGGGAACTTAACTGATCTATCGGCTAGCTGAATACTCATGCGTGTAGGTTTAGGATCCCCTAACCCTAACCGAGCATATAACGAAGAAGGCATGAGATTTATGCTAGCTCCCAGATCAGCAAGAGCATTAGTAACGTGGAGGGGCCCTATATGACAGGGTATTGTGAAACTACCCGGATCATCCTGCTTGACTGGAAGCTTGTTCTGGAGGACAGCTGAACATTCAGCATTCATCTCAACTGTAGCTAGATCCTCAAGCTTCTGACGGTTAGAAAGGAGGTCCTTCAGGAACTTGGCATACTTAGGCATCTGTGTAATTGCATCAACAAATGGAATGTTGATCTGCAACTGTTTAAACAGGCCCAGAAACTTGCCATAATGCTTATCTTGCACCTCTTTCTTCAAGCGATTAGGGTATGGGACACGTGGTTGGTAGGGATTTGCTGTAGGGACTTTTGGAGATGGGACTTGTGCGGGACTCACTAATTCTGGTGGGTGCACCTCATCCGTAGTGGTCTCCGGCCCTTTCTCAGCTGAGGGTGAAGAAGGAGGAGGTAGGGGGTTAGACGGTTCAGGTCCTTTGGTTGTCTTTCCACTTCTTGTCACAACCATCTTTGCTTCCCCCCTGGGATTTGGAATCGTATTACTAGGAAGCTCCCCCGACTGCCTCTCATTCAAGGTCTTAGCCATCTGGCCGAGCTGATTCTCAAGATTCCTCATTGCTGATTGTTGATTACGATTGATCACAGACTGCTCGGCCATGTACTTTGCCATCATTTCTTCCAAACCCGGCTTCTCTTGAGTAGGAATGTTTTGGTTCTGCCCCTGATATTGTTGCTGATGGCGAGGATTCTGAAGAATTTGAACATTTTGGTTTGGTACAAATCCTTGGCCACGAGGTTGGAACCTCTGACCTTGCCCCTGCTGAAAGCCTTGGTTATACCCCTGATTATACCCTCCCGAATTACCTTGATTGTAACCTCCTGAATTACCCTGATTGTAACCCGTGTGAGGGTTAAACTGTGGGTGAGGGTGAGAGAACCCTGGAGGTCGAGGACGAGGGGGGTTAGAAAACCCCTGAGGTCTAAAGGTGTTCTGAGAGGAGTAATTCAAATTATTGTTGGGTCTTGGAAAACCTTCGGGTGTGTACTCATAATCTCCAGAAGAAAGGTAAACTTCCTCCTGTTGGTACTCAGCAGCATATGCAGCCTGACACTCATAACCAAAATGAGCTCCACCACAAAGTTCACACCCTTGCTGTATGGCGTGCACAGGGTATGATGATGAAGCTTGTGATTGGTCATTTGACTGCTTAGTTAGAATGGCTATCTGAGCAGTGAGATTAGCAATGGCTTCAGCTTGCTTTGAATCATTCGCACCCCAACCAAAGTATTCACTCGGTGTCTGAGTTTGACTTAAGACCAGATCATCGATTATGTCAAAAGCCTCTTCAGGAGTCCTCTTATACACCGACCCGTTACAGGCTGAGTCGATTAGTGAGTGATACATGGGGTGAACATTCTCATAGAAAACCTTGACACGATGATTAAGTGTCATGTTATGATTAGGGCATTTCATGATAGATTCTTTATACCTCTCCCATGCATCATATAGAGACTCGTCAGGTTTCTGCTTAAATGAGAGAATGTCACTCATAAGCTTAGTGGTCCTAGACGGAGGGCAGAATTTAAGTAGAAATTTGGTTTCCATTTCGTCCCAAGTACGAATCGAGTTCGAGGGAAGGGACTCATACCACATCATGGCACGTCCGGAGAGAGAGTAAGGAAAGAGCATCAGTCGAATTACTTCCCTTGGAACTTGATTTGCCTTATACCCACCGCATGCTTTTCTGAATTTCTTCAGGTGGGAATACGGATCCTCAGAAGATAGACCGCAGAATTGTGCGTTATTCTGAACTAAAGCGATAAGGCTCGACTTTAGCTCAAAATTAACGGCATCGAATCCAGGAATAACTATTGCACCTTCCGAGTCATCGGTGACCGGTTGGTTAAGCTCAAGCATTGTCCTTCGGTCTCCCATAGTGAAAGATGAAGAGTCAGAAGAAGATGAAGAATCAGAAGATGATGAAGGCGAAGAAGGTGAAGAAGGTGAAGGGTGAAGGACTAGAAATTGGAGGTAACTGAACAAAGATGTCTACGTGATCTTCCTCCACCGGATGAGAAACAATATGGTCCGTAGAATCCGATAAACTTGACAGTCCCTCAACTAAAGGGTGCGATTGTTCACGACGACGGTTACGGAATGCTCGCTCAGGTTCGGAGTATGGGCTGACGATATTAGGATTTCGACG
Source organism: Centrapalus pauciflorus (assembly GCA_020465985.1). Taxonomy (NCBI): domain Eukaryota; kingdom Viridiplantae; phylum Streptophyta; class Magnoliopsida; order Asterales; family Asteraceae; genus Centrapalus; species Centrapalus pauciflorus. Next base: position 495,802 of record JAANYP010002881.1, read on the forward strand.
ACTCATACACCGAACACCCCTTTTAAAGAAAAGTGAAATTAGACAGAAAATTTAACTTTTCAGGGGGATTGCCCCTAAAAAGGATCAACTAAACTACCATCGTTGGTTGTTTCTTAAAGCTCGCACCGTTCCCCGGCAGCGGCGCCAAAAACTTGACGCGTGTAAAACACACCTCAGGTTTTAATATCTAAATGAACCCAAAGTATAAATTACACAACTGGCAGTGTACCAATCGTGTGCAATATAGCCTTCAGAATCACCCAGGATTTATCGAACTCAGGGAACGGAATAAAAATTGGAGACTCAAATACTACAACCTAAACCAATATTTAGCTATTTTTTGACGTTTTGAGGAAGTTATCAACTAAAGACAATACTTAAATTTAACTAACAGGATAACTATAGCAAACTAAGTAACAAAAGAATAAAAAGTTAAACTAATATTTTTGGATTTTAAAGATTAAAATAAAAACTAATTTTAGCAAACAAGAATTAAACTAAACGACTAAAGCAAGCAAGTAACGACAACTGAATCAAACTCTTATATTACGAAAGCGTCACCCACTTGGAATTAGAAAACTATAATTAACTGGCGATGGATTGAATTGATTGACTAAAGACAAATCGGTTGATAACCAATTTTTAATTCAATTAAGCCCGGATTTCAGTTTAATTTACCGATTATTTAATTACTTCAAGTTAAAATATTTAATCTTGATAACCACGTGGCGAAAACAAAGCAACTCATCAAACTCCAATATTAACCAATTAATCTTATAATCGCAACACAATGCATAAAGATAATCGATTAACACCGAAATCCAACAAATTGACTTTGTCACTTTAAAAATCAAACTTTATGATTTGCCAATCCTATTATCGCAACACAATGCATAAGAACCAACAAACACATAAAATTCTAGATTAACAATCATCTATCAAATCATTATCGCAACACAATGCCTAGAAGAGATAGTTGACTATTAATTTTTCATTTAAAGCCTCTTTCTTTTTAAAACGCAGATTTAATTAAAACTCTATTATCGCAAAACAATGCTAAAAGATTAATAAAAATCTGATTTTTAACAAGAAAATATGAAATAATCAAGAATCCAACAAATATAAACCAAAATCCATCAATCAATCCAATAATTTACCAATTAATACATAGAATCCGTCATCCCAAGCGGGTGAACAAGAAAACTACTCACTAATCATGCTAACACTCAAAATTAAACTTAAATTAATAAAAATCATTATAAATTCAGAAAGTAAAGGAACGAATGTACCAAATCGCGCCGCTACAATAAAGAATTTGAATCCAAAACTCGAACCAATGCTTCTAATCCAAGAAATTCGAAAACTTTAACTAAACTATGATAAAAATTCGTGAAAGATGAAAGAAAGCTCTGAAATTCGCCAAAATCGTGTCTGAAACGCACGAATTAATGCTGGAATAGCCCCGAATGCTCTAAAATCGAAGAAGAATGAAAATCCTCAGCTAAAACTATGATAAAGTATGATTATCTACTGAAAACCGAGAGGAGTTTTGCCAAAAATCGTCTGAAATTCGCCTCCAATCGACTCTGAAATCGGAACTGCCGCCTCTTAGGTTTTAAAAACGATTTTTGATGGGCTGGGCCCGGCACGCGGGCGCGTAGGGGAAAGTCACGCGGGTGCGTGGACTTAACCTAGTGTACGCCCCTGCGTGGGCATGCTACGCGGGCGCGTGGCTTGCTTTGACTGCAAATGTGCACGCGGGCGCGTGGGAAGTTCTACGCGGGTGCGTGGATGCTCAACTGGACATGGCTACATAGGTGCGTGGAGGGTCTTACGCGGGCGTGTAGAGTAACTTTTCGCCAAATCTTTGCTTTCGATCACGGGAGATGGCTGGATCATAAAGTCTCGTCATTTTAGCCTTGAATTCCGTTTCAATGTTGATTCAATGGCTTCTGACCTGCGGAATACACATATTAATGAAATCAGTATCTTTTTCACGCGTTTCGGTCTGAAAACCACATAAATTGGAGATAAAATGATATCAAAAACATGTATAATTTTGCACATATCAGTTACAACATACAAGTACATACTGATAAAAAATATCTAAAAAAAATGCACCTAATGTGGTTGACAATACTCATACAAGTACATACTGGAAAATACAGACCATACTGCACACACCATAACTATCAAAAAATCAAAAACTGCTACACCATACAAGTACATACTGATAAAAAATAACTACAACAAATGCACCTAATCTGGTAGACAATACCCATACAAGTACATACTGGAAAATACAGACCATACATGCACACGCCATAACGAAACAAACTAATTAGCAACATGTACATTTTATAGAAGCAACTGCAACATCAAACAACATATGATTCGGACCAACAAATTCATGCAATATGCAGCACTTTCTGTTGGTAAGTAACACACGCGAAATTAAACCAATGGTTTTTTACAAAACAATGCAACCTTGTGTCCTGTTCGAAACACCGAATCAGTGCTTCAAAAAAAAATAGTGATAACAAAATAGCCAACTTAAAATACCATTTCATACAACAGTGCACCACATTCACAGTGCGCAAACGATTGGTGCTCTTAAGCACAACCATTAACATGCTTCAAATCGACTACATGCATTCGACTTTATGTACAATTAAGCATCAACTGTGCAACACATCAATATATACATTATAATTTACGTATAAATAAACAATTATAAGTTACCTTCAGGAACCACCATCGATGCATCACTACCTCCATCGCCCACTCCAAGTCTTGCTGGTTCACACAACACCGGTGATGCATCTACCATAAAAGTTCAAATTGTATTTAATCATACAAAACCGAAAACCATGCATATAAAATGACATAATATAACATTTGTGTTTACCTTTTGCCACATTCATACTCTTTGGTGCATCATTGTTAAGGCTCTCATCTATAAGCTTAATGAGGCAATCTATATTTTCCTCAGCCTGGGTGTCAAGTTCAATCTGTGAGTCAGGTTCACCCGGCATTACCAATTATTTGCAACATCCATCTCCATTGCTGGCACGTTGGTTTCATGAGAATAAAAACATTGTAATAAAACAATATTAGCAACTACTAATGTGCAAAAAATGCAAGTCTGTGGCATATGGTTGTTACCTGGTCCTGGATCGCACCCTATAGGTTTAATATCCGTCTTGCTTGGAACAGCTTTCTACGATTTCTTACTACCCCTTATATCAGATAGCAGTTGATCCAACCCAATGTCCTCATCAGAAACATCAACTTCAGCAGACTCATTTCCAGCATCGTCATTCTTCTCTGCACCAACTTTCCCAGGAGCACGTTTGCTTCCCACTGGAGCCATCCTGCATGCCTTTCCCAATCCAAAGCCTCCACACTCAATCTCCTTTCGTTCATGTTCTTTCAATTTTTCAGTATCCCATGAACATAATACAATGACTGTCTTATCTTTATTAACCTTCAAGCTTGGACATGTTACTCTGTCGACATATATTAGCTGCAAAGAATTTTTACATAAATGCATCAGAAACTAGTTTTCAGACTAAGTAAACATGCATATTTAATGTTAGTATGCTTGTGTGAGTCACCTACCGTCAACAGTGTCAGTGGTCCAGCGAAGAATGTACTCGCATCTTGCTTCCACCCGTCCTTGCACGTCTTCAAGCAGTCCAATATATGATCACACCAGTTCATATCACATATGTCGCTTACAGATTCAATGCACTGCAGCACCTTAACACTTGCAAGTCCAGATTATGTTCCTTGAACCATAAGATTGATAAACAAAACCAGGAAGTTCAGTTTGAACATGTCACCTCCTTCTCATTGTTCCAACCTTATCACATCTAATATAATTTTTAGGGTAAGCTTTTCCCCCCTTCCGTACTGTGCTTTAAACCTTTTGATGAGTTGTTGCGCATCCTTTGATGCATCCTGTCGCGTCAACTTTCTAGTCCCCGATGGTATGCCTATGGTATCAAAGATAACATCCTCGTCAATGCATACCCTCCATTTGTCAGTCCTTATCGAACACGTCTTTGGATCAAAATGATCCACGACCCAATACCCAAGTTTTAGAGGTATCTCCTTCACACGCAATGATAATAAATTCCCAAACCCCATAGAAGTCACATCGGCCTTTTGTTTAGTCGTTAATGCACTGATGCACTCAAAAAGTGTCTTGGGGGATGTACGCACACGTATTAGTGGTTGGCGTTTTGAATTAGGATTGACGATATTCTCCCTTGCAGGTACTTCATCCTCATCACATGAACCACTCAGGCCCTTGCTTGTCTCTGCAACTACTCTTGTAGGCTTCGTCACAAATTCCTTCTTCACCTTGACTAGTTTTGCACTCTGAAAATCATCATCTGAACCTAGTGCGTCCACATTTCTTTTATGGCCTATAGACGATCACAGAAATATTTTAAGTGCATCGGTAATTTATCAGAAAGATGACACACTTTCAATATATTAATTGAGTGATCCCAAATTTCATAAAATTTGAGTTGTAGATGAACACAAATAATATAACATCTCTTAAATTTATTAGGGTCCCTTGCAGTCACTACGAAAATGAAATATTCTATGCACATTGAATGAAACGCCCTTTAACGTGTTTTGCAACAATGACAAAAGTTTCACACAATGTTAATACACATAATATGCATACTTGCACATCTTCATAGAGATTATTAACTACAAACTGGATATGAACATTATATGACAATGCATTTAACGTGTCGTTCAACAATTGTCAAAAAAACAGCATGACACGCATAACATGGTATTAAAACCATAGATTATTTTCTTATGAATTCCAGGATACAAAAACCACAAAATACACAACACTTGCTATGATAAGAACGGTCTAAGATACTAATACCTATATCGTAATCATGCCCCCGCTGTTCGATTCCCATCTCCACGTGTTCACCAGAATCTTCTTCGTCCGATATGTGTAAGGCTGTTTCAATGGTATTCTGGTACCTCGATCTAAGGCCTATTCGACCGCTTCTTCTCGGTGCAACCTGGCAACAGTTGTGATTAAAAGCAATCTGATACATTCAGATTTGTCATTACCGTATTAACCAATACAAGTTTGTGCGACAACTTGTGTTGTATCTACAATCAAATTGTATAATGTATGAACCTAAAAAATCTATTGAAAAATGTGAAGCATTGACGTGCAGCAAAAAAAAACCACCATCGGATAACTACAAACGACACTAAACAACAGATGCACAATTATATAATTTGAAACCCAATAATATGAACAATTCTCATCATTGAAACAAAAAGATGCATACAATACGCCTTACTAACAACACATCGCACCAACAATTTGATGCGTATACTACAAGCTTGTAAAACTTAACTAATTCATATTAGCATATACCAACTAACAACTATGAGATACTGCAAAAAAAAAAAAAAAAAATGTAACACACCATTTTTACTAAAGACTACAAACAATTCTTAAAAACTATAAAGTTACAAGTCCTTAGAAAACTTTATCTCACGCATCACATGTGAGATACGCACAATATAAACATTATGGTGAATGCCAACCTAAACAACATCATACGTAATTACACACACAGTGACCAAATTATGCACAACATTATTATTTGAATAAAAAGTAATATACAAATCATCCCTGTTGAGAGTTATTGAATAAAAAACAATATGCATCTTAACAAGAATGTCAAATCAATTATTGAATGCATATTAACATATCCCAATTAATACATGTCAGAAAATGTACAATGATTTATGACACCATCATCATTAGCCTTCATACTGGACACCCTCATGAAACTTATGCCACAATTTGTAATGCTGAAAATCTCATATCGCCCAGGTTCTTATGAAAATTATATCATATGCATACAATATAAATGAAAAAACTAGCCTACAATTTGGAAAAGTTCAATTTTAAACATATTAGCATATCAAAGTAAATACATATTACAAAATGCATATATTTGTAACAAGCCATTATGAATGAAAATTCAACTCACCTGTTAAAAACTACAAAGTAACAAACACTAAAAAACTTAAAAACTATGTGAAATACATAAGCTATGCATTGTGTGATATGTAATTGCTTTGTTAAAAACTAAAAAGTTTGTAACTCTATCAAACCAAATACGTCTTACTGCACAATCCAATGAAAGCTATAACATATTCACATAATAAGGTTGAAAAAAATAGCCTAAAGTCTTGAAAAGTTAAATTTAAAACATATTAGCATATCCTGATATACAAATATTACACCATCCATATAAATGTAACAAA
>JAANYP010002881.1:507131-509631 GCA_020465985.1 Centrapalus pauciflorus
TTTGAATCTTAAAAACACAAAAGGTTAAAACATCATCAAGAGATTTAACTGAATGGTTTATTTACATAAACTTCTATATCTTCAATTGATTTATAATTAGATTTCAAGATTAATTCCTTGTCCAGAAGATTGGTTTGGTAAATCACTTCAAATGATTCTCAAAAATCTCAATATTTTAGAATCTATACTTGGCTACAAAAAAGATTTTCGACCATGTACAGATCTAAAGCCTTAAAAACCAAAAAATATACTAGAACTTGATCTTCAAGCATATATGTATGTATGCACGTATGCATGTATGGTTGCACATAAAAAATATGCGATATATACGATTTCTGCAATTCTTATGCACGTGTGGCACGTCAATGGAAGTTCACATTAATTATCGCATCAGGATATATTTTACTTCATAATACAGAATATAAGCTATTATTTATGTCTAGAGTACAGCTAATTAGTTCTGTCCAAGATCTGGTAATCCAATTCTAAATAATATTCATTCTTATCTAAAACCTATCGATCGAGCTACTGTAAACACCCATGAAACCACATCTGATCCGCTCGGGTAATCTTAGGTAACATTTGAAAATCAACCACTCATTAAACCTATCGACCGAAAGTTTTTTTTTTTTTTTTTAAAACTTTTTATCTGAATTAAGAGGTTTACAATAAGAACATGCTATATAGCTCTTCTGTTTGTGCATAGTGAAGAAGCATGTGCACTCATTGAATTCAGCTGCATGGGTTCAATTTTCCTAGTTTAATTACTGCTATTAATTATGGATTAAGAAGTAATCAGATGCTTTTCTTTCAGGTTATTGGTGCAGCTATTTTCTAGAAGTTGTTCCCTTGCCACCCTGACATAGCATCTTTAATGCCACAAAGTTCTCATCTTCTTGGTTTTGAGATAAAATTTTTATCTGGATTTCTTTTTTCCACTTGTGTAGCTAGCCTGCCTGTCAATATTATGCATATATTAATTCAAGAAGAATCTTAATCCTCTTATAATTTGTATTGATTAAAGCAAGCAATTAATCCTAGAAACATGTATATCCACATGAAAGCAATTAAAAAGCTCAGTTCAACATCGATCTGTAGAACAATGAAAACCTCGTAGGTATATTGTAGTATATATATTGACAACGATATATAAAGTACAAATGATACAAAGAAAACCTTAGAAACCCTAATGGACTCTAAGCCCATCTATACAATTGTATTAGGTATCTACACTAAACCTAAGATTATATTCTATCTAATACAATCTAGATTAAATTTTGGTTCTTTTATGAAGTGGCACAATACCATTCAAATACTTTGAATTGTTTGATTTGTGTCTGATTCAAACTTGATTTTGTATTTCATAAAAGCGCGTTCGATATGTTCTAAAAAGGAAATACAGAAAGTTTCTTAATTTAATGTTTCAGGAGAGATCGATGCGTGTTCCAAATATCCACCGTTTGATGTGAATTTCAAGGTCGGGTCGTTGGTCATTGATCACAATGATTATACAGCTAATATGTTCTGCACTTGATTTGCAGATCCTGCCAAACTAATAATCTAACAAGAGATACTGCACTAAAAACAAAATTTGTAAAGCAAAATTGAGACAATATTGTATTAGGGAAATGGCATCTTATATGATGATTAAAAAAACTAATATAAAATTAGGACCTTTTGTTGCCTAGTTAGGAAGCAAGGTCAACTCTTTCTAATGGCATCCACATGTTGGCTTCACACCATATCAACTTTGTATATATATAAGAACCCCTGGCTGGACCTACAACTACCATCACAAAATTTCGAGTTTTTTGATCGAAAAAAAAAGCCTAAACAGTAGATCCAATGGCTTCTACATCTTCTTCGTTAGATGACACTCATCATATCCGATCAACTAGTTTGCCAACGAGATCACATCCAATCATTCTTCAAGCTCAAGAGGAGATCTGCAAATTCAGAACTTGGGAGGCATCCGTATCATCTACTACTCCTACTGCAGATACAATCTGCAGTGCTTTAGCGAGGCTGCAAGTACTTTATGAATGTGTTGACAACGTTCTCAGTTTGCCATTGACGCAACAAGCGCTTACTCATAACCAATATACAGAATTGGTGAATGAGTTATTGGATAAATCCATTAGTCTAATGGATATATGTGGCTCCACAAGAGATTTGGTCTCACAAGTTAAAGAAAATGCGAGAGATGTTCAGTCGGCTATGAGAAGGAGAAAAGGGGAAGTATGCTTAACCACAACTTTTATCAAGAATCTGAAGAAAGACGCTAAAAAAGCTATAGCGTCATTGAAGCAAATTGATGAGAAGATCGGGGGCATGAAACCATTAGATGTAGATCAACACCTGTTATCAGCTATTAAAGTTGTTAGAGACGTTGGAGTGGTGAGATCATCGGTATACAAGTCACTGTTGATATTCTTGTCTGAATCTGTTGCAAAGTCGAAGTCGTCAACAAGGTGGTCAATTGTCCAAAAAATGATTCAGA